>CAWZYM010000219.1:0-245000 GCA_963966185.1 Rhabditoides inermis | reverse complement strand
AACAATTCCAAGCTGACCGGATGCAACAACTGCCTTGTTTTGCACGCTATAAGCTAACTCCCCGCCGTACTGCCGTACCCACGGTGCAAAGTGCAAGGAGAACCGAGTTCTCCTCTCACCTGGTGCACGGCTGGAAGAGCTGTAGCTGTGTGGCTGCGATGCGCACGTCACTCCACGCGTCCTCGTCCCACGCGGGACAGCCAGACACAACGAAGTTGGCGCGGAAGTTGGCGTTCGACACCTGAGAGCAACACACTCACTCTTTGGCATGGCTCTTAGTGACTTTTAGTGACTGGAGTGTGCCCGGCGTGTCTTTTAGTGCCATAATCTTAGTGACACTTGTATCAGTGGCTAACGTATCCTAGTGCCATAGTTTTAGAAACTCTTCACTATTGTGAATGTCAGTGGCTGACGAGCTGACGTGTACCATCGATGAGTGAGGAGAGAATAAAGGAACAAGTACACGTGCTCACCTTGTGGTCCAGCTTCTTCTGCAGCTCGTGCAGCGACGATTCAGTGGTAATGTGGAAGGGCGCCGCGTCGCAGTACGCAACCTGCAATCTCTCTCTCTCTCTCTCTCTCTCTCTTTCCCTCTCTCCTTTTCTCCCCCTATCTCTCTCCACTCTTCTCTCTCTTCTCTCTCTCTCTCCCTTTCTCTCCCTCTCCCTCTCTGTCTCTCTCTCCCTCTCTCCCTCCACCCACGTCATCCTCCCTGTTCGGCACGACGTTGTTGTTCCAGAATCCGGGCTTGGTCTTCTGCACGCGCTCGTTGTACATGCCGGGGCGGTAGAAGATCAGACGAGAGTCTGGAGTGAGGGTATATGAGAGAGAGAGAGAGAGAGAGAGAGAGAGAGACGCACCCTTCCTTCCCATTGCCTTATCCAGGAAGGCGGACACATCGTCTCCGCAGTCGTACCCGTCCGTCTGCTCGCCGTGGAACAGCCTGAACACTATTGATTTATCGATTTCCCGAACAACTCACTTTCCCCTGCGCACATCGTTCCTCTTCACTGCGTCGTCAAAGTCGACAGTGACCTGAACTTGACATGAATATGGAATAAATGGATACCGAACGTGGTCGTACCTTGTCTCCGTTGTAGGAGAGGGTGAGGTGGCCGTCGACCCAGGAAGATTCGATCAGAATCATCTCCGGCACTTTGCGAGCAGTGTAGAACCTGCAGCAGATATATATTTATCCTCAACCTTACGATAGGAGAACAATTCATCTATCTAATATTATTGAATTTTTGTGGAAAAAATAGATTTTTTTTATGTAATCTATGTCTAAGCTCTATGCGACTGACTCTCCGTTGGCGCCGTCGATGATCATGCAGTGGCGGTCGCGCAGGCCGTTGTAGTGCACGCCCAGCGCGTCGCAGTCCAGCCACGCCACCTGCAACACACTCACTCCAGTACTTCCATGCTTCAGTTACCCACGACTTGTAGTCGTTTCATTCGCCATCTGAGAGTTCGCGCTTGGCGAAATGCCCAGCCGCAGCGCGCCGACTTGAAGCACGCGACGCGCGGCTGCGCTCTTTCTCCCCTCGTTTCTAGTACTCTGTTCTCGTGTCTGACTATGGAAAGCGATAGCGAGAGAAGCAGGAGGCTGGATGCGACTTCAATTGCGCGTTTGAAAAATATTACGTCACGGAATCAGGTACCCGGACTCACCTTCATTCCCCGGCACGACTTGATGGGGTAGATGGTGAGCGTGTCGAGCTTGCCGACCTGGACGAACGGCATGCTCTCCAGCTGCTTGTTCTGCTGCCGCGCGTGCCATGAAGTGTACAGCCACTTGCCGCCCTAAACGTTCGAATTGAACAGTGACCTACCCGACAAAGGACAAGCAAGTGCTCACATGGTAGACGACGAATGTGCCGGCAAGACACACGATCAGCGCCTTCTTGTCCTCCATTGTAGCGCGACCTTCCGACCAAATCGCTACAACTTGAATGAGAGTGTTTTGCCTTGCCTAGCGCCGCGTGCAGATCGATTGATCAGGCTGCGCTCGTACTACAAACTACTCGCAATCGCCTTATTCGTTCGGAAGGCCATGCGTGTTTCGCCGAAATTCGTGTTAGTTGTTCTTTGAAACAGCGTTATCTGCAATCACTCTCTCAGGGTGAGACGGGAGTGAGAGATATTGGAAACATGCATTTGTGTTGCTTGCTGCTCACTCACTGTGCGGTGTGTGGTGTGAGTGGCGGCCAGTGGGGTGCGGTAAGGGGGCGGGGCGAGCGAGGGAAGGCCCCGTCCACTCTCTCTCTCACCCCCCCCCCCCCCCCCATCACACGCAATTGTCGATTTTCGCCCCCTCCCCCACAACATTGTGCCTCATTCGCTCCAGTTCTTTTTGTCTGATTCAGATTGACTACTCATCAATCTCCCTGTGTTCTGCACACGCCGCCCGCTCGATTCTATGAAACACGTGCGAACAAAATGAAATGTCGAGATTTCTCGGACAGCCACTTTGTCTTTGCACTTTTTACAAGTCATCGCGTGTCGCCAAACTTTCAACATCCCCATATCATCATTATCACACTCTGATTATCGCGCCATCTCAAATGTAGTGTTGTGTCTTTGTTGCCGGGGTGTCTCGGCGTCATTTGGACATGTTGTTGCTCACACCGTGTCTCGACAGCTGACAAGCTCACTCACTGATAACCACACGCACATTGCACATGCCGACACTCACTTCGCCCACCTTTCCCATGCTCACTCACTCGTTCGCACGCGAATCGCTCGTGTTGCGATGCTTTCGTGTTGTGCTGGGGCGCTTAGCGCTTTGATATTTGTCAAAACATGGTGTCACCTGTCGCCGCCCAGGCCATTCATCACGTGATGTGCGTACTCCCGACGGCCACTCTGATTGATTCGAAGTGACTAGCACGCGCCATCCGTCCATCTACCGGTTATCCCCGTGTCTGTCTGTCTGCCTCGCACTCTTTCATTCCGACGGCGCGTCGTTCGGTGCGGGCGCGGCTATGACTCATCCGCGATTCCTATTTTGTATTCACTATGTGAATTATGTATGTGTTGTGAAACACAGAGTCTTGTAGATGCAACGCGATCGACAACTCAACGAGGCGTTGTCGAACATTCTCGGCGAGGGCCCGAACGCGCCCGAGGGATGGGACCGCGTCGTCGAGGAGAGCAAGACGGTGCAGGTGCGTCATTTGTATTTGTAAAATAATTTTGTAAAGCTTGTACTTTGTAAACACGTCCTTGCAGCTGCACAAGGCGGAATCGTCGTCCTCCATCGCCGGCTCTCCCCCTATCGAGGTGTTCTTCTCGCGCACCGTCGTCTCCCAGCCAAACAGCGACGACGAGGATGAGCCGGGTGAGTGTTATCGATTATCGAGTGGTTATCGATAGATATTAATCACCTTTATCTAGAGATTAGAGACAGAAACACGGAGGAAATGTGCAAATATCGATTGATTTATCGATTGGTTGCCAGACACGATGTCGGACGGGGAGGTGATGGGTCGTTCGCGGGCGGGCAGCTGCCGCCTGCTGCGCGGCCACGGGAGTGACGACGAGGGCGGCGCCCGCGTCACCACCATCAGATACAGGTACGGGGGAGTGGCACTGCAGTCTTACGGGGATTCATAATACGACAATGGAATCGCGAACCATCCATTATAGTTTTTAGCTGGTGGTTCGTGGCGTGTGGGCGCAAGATGATAATGTGTTGATGAGCAAAAGTCACATAATGCAAACTATCGGTCATGTGTGGAGAATACAAATGTGTTTTTAGGCGTCGCCGCGGCGAGCAGTGGAAGGAGGTGGTCGACGGGGCTGCGGAGGCGCTCAAGCCCACCGCCGCCGACGAGGAGGAGCTCGAGGTGAGCACATATACCTTACTTACCTTAGCAATACCTTAGCTATACCTTAGATATACCTTAGGAGATACCAGATACCTTCAATGTGGTTTGGTAGACGTGGTCTGATCACTGTTGATTGGCACGTCTAGACTAGACATTTTGCATTGATGCGATCGAGGAGCTCTATGTGAGAGCGAGCATGAATGTCTAGTAGTTTAGCCGTCTTGTGGTTTGGTGGAGGGAATATGTGACTGCGTCCTCTACCTTTTAAAAGTTTGTTTCGGCCGATACCGGGAACATAAGGAGGATCTTTGCTGTGTTTTGCTGGACGTGATCGAATGACGGTTCATTAGCACGTCTAGACTAGCGAGCGTCATTTTGCATTGGTGCGGTGGTGGCTCGTGGCTAGTCGACCATTCCCCGCCGGCTTGTCGCTGGTTGCGGGTCGTCTACTCGCTTCCCTCACCCATACTCGTTCCCCCCACCACCACCCACTTGACCATGTCCGTAGCGGTGGCGGAGGCGGTGCAAAGTAGCTGCACCGACCTAGACGCCAATAACAACCACAAACAGGTGAAACGTGTGCGCGGTCAATTGGTGGTAATCATCACATTCCACTGTCCGATTAGTGTTACTTTGTTATGCCATAGATTATGCCTTGGTGAAACATGTTGTGAGGGGGGTCGGGGACGAGGACTTTCTATTTTGGAATACGACTCTTGTTTTCCAGGTTGACGTGCGGGAGGAGTGCAATGAGGCAGCGGGACACCTCGTCACTACGGTCGGTCAATTGTTTGTGTGTGTGTACCTTGATCCCTTGATGCTTGCCCTTCGTATAGTTAGCCACGCTAACTATCTTCTTTGTGCGTTTGTTAAAGATGCATCTAATCTCTTCGCCCTTTGATGACCCGCTCGTCTCTTATCTCGGTTTTATGCCAAAGTGTCGCTGTTATGTGTTTTTTTTCTCTGACTGATATGGCGAGTTGGTTTGGGCAGATCGAGATAAGCTAGTGGAGTAGAAGTTTCTGGAATCTAAAAAAAAAACAAGATTGTTATCTTATTTCAGACATATGAGGCTCGCTGGAAGGTGCTGGAGTTTGAGAATCTGCCCGATTGGCTGCAGGACAATGAGTACATCAGGTACGTTTCGTTCTCGAAATACTTATAAGTTACGTTTCATAGTTTTTTATGGCGTTTGTGGGTGGTCTAGACCACGAGACAGGTGGCGTCCGCTTATCTTTGAGACACTTTACGAGCCATGTGCTTATGATAGGGAGATTGGAGGGAATTACGAACTGCTACTGGGAATACAAGGGATTGGGTGAAGGTGGTAGACAGGATTCTGCTAAATGATTCATATAAATACATAATGTATAATGGATTTACATTGGATAGGACGCGAACGGAAATCTTGAAGTATTGTTTTGCAGGACTGGCCACCGGCCGCCGCTGCCGACGTTCTCGGAGTGCTTCAAGAGCATCTGGTCACTGCACACCGAGACGGGCAACATCTGGACGCATCTCATTGGTCAGTCGATTGCTCACTGAATTAGAAGGTCGTCGCACCGACATCCGTCATTATTGCACTGCCTACTATGAGTTACTGTGTTCATTATGGTTGTGCACTATCTGGTTTGTCCTCTGTCTGAGTTACTGTAGATTGCTCGGTCATTATGGTTTTACACTGATCCGTACAGCCTTGAGCTGTGGTTGTGGAATTTGACCAGAGATTTGATGGGTAGAGTGTAGAGAATAGAGTATTCTTGGATGCTGTCATGCGCTTGTACTCTGTCTTGAAGTGGGTGTTGAATCGAGTTTGATTTGGTATTTGGTGATTAGATGATTATGTGGTCACGTGGTCACCTAGTCTGTTGTGTACGTATGTTTGTGGGGGAGTCTGTTTTACACTTTACACATGTGACAGGGATTGGAGAGAGAGAGAGGAAGAGATGTGGATGTGGATGTGAATGGGTGTGGTGTTACCAGTCGAATCGCGTTCTGCAAAATTGAAGGAGGGGAGTAAAAAAGAGAGTTGGGAGTCACTGATCTCTGCTGAGCCTGGCACAACGCGATACTTGCACACTTGCACTTTGTCATTGTTCTTCATTCAACGTGCAGCGCAGCTTTTGACGAGACAAAGACATTTTAATTTAATGAGTCGCTTGAATTGACGAGAGTCGAGAGAGCTTAGAGTCTTAAACGATGACATGTTATTTGTGGAATCTATGCTTTGCATGAGCATCACGTGTTGTTCAGGGTTTGAATGGAATAGTGGGTATCTCTCACTCTCTCCCCAGGGTAGTATGTTCTGCCTCCTCTGGGTATTATGTCGAAAATGTGGTGTATAGTAATATTGGCTTACTTAGTATCCCTTGTATGGGAACGAACATTCAATACAATAACGATTATGTTCATTTTTGATGGAGCGCATGATGTATCGCATTCAATGGAATTCACTTCACTCTCTGCACTGTTCTGTGTGATATGCGATGATTTTTTGAGATTGGCTAGTCATTGCTGTTTTTTCTCGCCAAGCGACCACGAGACCACTGAGAGTCACGTGGGGTGGAAGCGCGTGGACAGGAGCGAGAGAGAGAGAGAGAGAGAGAGAGAGAGAGAGAGGGCAGTAAAATGAGACAGACAGAGGTGCGAGAAGGGCGAGATAGGGAAAGTGATTGTGACGCCGAGCCACGTGGGGAGAGAGAGAGAGACGGAGAGATGAAATGAGCGGAATGTACATTACACATCGCATCGGGTATCTGATTCGCAAGAATGTTTTGGGGGTTGTTTTTGATCTATATGTTCATGAAAAGTTTGTGAGAAGCAAAGAATGATATTGATAACCCACGGCGTCACTCCGCCTACTCTCGACTCTCGAGTAATTGATAGCTGTGGGGTGCGTGTTGTTTTTGTGCGAGTGTGGATGGGTGGTCGCGAGTGATTGAGTATGGAAGGAGTGTTCTCCAGACTCGAGAGAGCAAGAAGCGGAGATGAATGTGGCGGAGTGGGTGCAGGTTCGTGTAAAAAGTTTGCATGATGTGGGTTGGATACAATGTGACCCGCGTCCGCTTTACGGTTCCACACTGGGTGAGAGAGAGAGAGAGAGAGAAAGAGATAGACTGGGGAACCACTCTGCGCACTCTTCGCATAATGGCGTGATGTGCGTGTCGTCTCTCAGTTTCCCTGCATCTTGCCCCATCCGACCCCATACCGTGTTTTATCGCTCGGCGGTGTGTAGATTCTATCTCTCTGCTCTCTCTCCTCATTGAGAGAATTCATACAGGGAGATAGCATATTTGTGGACAGTGGATTGAATCGTGTTGAGGGACCATGAAAACATTGTATTGTGAGCGGGCATCGATTGCACACCTGCCTGCGTATAGCTGGAGCCGGCAATGAGACTTTGTGATGATGATGGGTTTTTTTGTGACGGGCAGCACTGTTTGCTCTCGTGTGTGTTTGTGTGCTTTGGATGGAAAGCGCTGCGAGCTGCGATTCTGGAGGAAGAGAGTCCAAAATAGTCTGCGCTGTGGGAACTGGAGCTAGGACAGTTGCCATTCGGGGGACTGGAAGAGACAAATTTACCAGGGAGAATATGTTACACGTTGTGTGGATTTGGAATGGGTTTCGAAACACGAGCAATGCGTAGAGCGTACAGGGTTCATGTTTCCCTTAATCCTTAATGGTTAATTTCATCAAATCAAATACAATCAAAATGTTTATTTGTTTGTTCGGAATCGCAAACATACAAAACTGAATCACTGAAGAACCTAAGATGGTAGTATAGATTAGTTTCATGATCCCTTCATACAAATAAAATAATCATTTTTCAGGATGCATTCTGTTTGTGTGCCTGGCTGCATGGTTCCTTACGCGCCCCGACACGCACATTCCCTGGCAGGAGAAGCTGGTGAGTGGGGTATTGATTGATTATCGATTGATAGCATTGATTGATGTCATTCAGGTGTTTTCGTTCTTCTTTGGCGGCGCGATTGTGTGTCTGGGTCTGTCGTTTGTGTTCCATACTATGTGCTGTCATCAAGTGCACGTCATCCGAAGCACGTTCTGCAAGTGAGTGGGCCTCTTTCTTTTTCTTTTCTCTCTCTCCCTCTCTCCTTCTCTCCCTCTATCCCTCTATCCCTCTATCCCTCTCTCCCTCTCTCTCCCTCTCTCTCCCTATCTCTCTCTCACTCTCACTCTCACTCTCACTCTCACTCTCACTCTCACTCTCACTCTCACTCTCTCCTTCTATCCCTCTCTTTCAGACTTGACTACATGGGCATCTCGATGCTGATCATTGGCTCGTTCATCCCCTGGATCTACTATGGCTTCTACTGTCGCCGCGAGCCCAAGGTCACCTACATTGCCATGGTGAGTGCTGGGTCACTGTATTGGTTTAGGTATACTGTATTCTTGAAGTGTACCACGGGATGCTGATGGCTGACTAATTGTTTGAGGTGTCTATGCTGTTGGATATTGGTTTGGGGTTACTGTATGCTGACTACCTGTTCCAGGTGTCTGTTCTGGGAGCGGCTGCGATCATGGTGTCTATGTGGGACAAGTTCAGCGAGAGTCGCTACCGCCCGCTCAGGGCTGGCGTCTTTGTCGCCATGGGATGCAGCGGTGAGTCGAGGAGTGACTTGTGTTTGTCAAGTGTATGCGGTCTGCGCAAGTAAGTCCAGGTAAATGTTATACGAAGTGTCTGCGCCGTGCGCAAGTTAGTTTTTATTTCCGTCTTGCGCCATGTACAAATACAAAATGTGAACTGTGATGTCAAGTTTCACGTCCACTGTTGTCCCAGCATTCGGAAGTATCCGTCGGTGTGGCTTTCCGTGCCGAGTGGTAGCACGGAGGCGTTGATTGCGAGGTGTACCTACAAGAAAGACATGGAATGAGCGAGAGATGTAGATGGCACCTTGTGTCTAGCAGTACCGCGCGCTCTCTTGAGCTGCATGAGTAGTACGAGTGGTGCGATCCATAGGTAATACGGTATTATCTAAAGACCAATTTACATTAAATGATTTTCAAACCGTCCATACGAAGAACATTGCGTTATAACCGATCGCTTGTAGCAGTGTCTGTTTTGTGACCCAGCGATAGATTTGAAGTCCGATAGAGTAGTGCACAAATATATAACCGTGAAATATAAATAATGGAAATAGAAATTCCGTTACAACCACGTTTTCACGAGCATGAAAGCTCTTTGAGAGTTGGAATGTGCGTCTAGAAAAAAAACGATGTTACGGTATGGAAATAGAAAACAGATTCACCTAGCAGCGAGTCGTAGATTCGCTCTTCGAAGCGGTATTATGAGGAGAACCATGATTATATCCACGACAATATACACCTAACGAGGCTAGGATGAGAAAACAACATAACGTCAATCGTTACCGCCAAATAGAGTGTTGTGGCAAGAGTGTCGGTGTCTGCGTTTGAGCAGGATCTCCTCAGCTGATTGTTGATTACAATATTGGCGCACATGTGTCCAGGAGGTATGAAGGACACGCACATCCACACTGCCACAATGACCCGACCGACTGCCTTGGACGAGCGCTGGTCGTGCTGACTGCGCATTGCGAGTGCGCGTTCCGCCATCACAGCTATGGGGAATATGATGATGGAGTAGTGCGCGTGTATCATCGGAGCGAATAGGAACACGCACGTGCGAGCCGGGTGCATTATTTGGCACGGCCTTTCCGAAGAGGTGTTGAGCGCCCAGTAAACTGCGTGGATCTGTGAAAATTGTAACCGTAATGCATGGATTTTCTTACGTTTGTGATCATTAAAGGAAGTGCGTATTCGACAATGTTGAATAGATACATGTAAAGAATGGTCCTGAGGTTGTAGTGCAAAAGTTCTATTAGCCGTCTGAATCGGGTCATGATAACATAGACAAAGATCATTGCCAATGAACTATTGACGATCTGAATGCAATGTCATAAACTATATATTCAAAATTATCAGAACCGTGATTCCGCTCATAACGTAACTTAGCCAATGAGTAGCGACGCTCAACTCACGTAAACATTGATGATACAATATACCTCCATTCTTAATATTTCGAATGTCATCTGAAACAAAAGAAAATAAGTAAAGTTTAAAAAAACTCACATCCAGAGTCGTTGGACATAAGCGGATATAATGATTGGAAATGTTGGTTGTTAAATGTATTTTTCTTTTATACCACCCGACCCTGCACTTATATAATAGGAGAATGTCATGAATGAATTTCAAGAGGTTGTAATTATTGTCATTCTCGAATTTTGTACTCTATGCAAACATGTTTGTTGGAAATGAGCACAAATACAAAATACAATGACAATGACTACGTCAACGATAATATCCATCAAATCACTTCAACTTCTTTCAACATGACTTTTTTCAAAATCATTTCATATTAAAAGTGTCTTAGAATCAGGAATCGAACGAGCACCTGTTTTCTTATTTTGCACAAAATGAACATATTTGAGGTCATGGTCCCTGAATTAGCATATTTTGCATATTTGACCAAAATGACTATTATTATCTTGTAGAAGACCTTTGATAACCCCTATGTACGAGCGCATAGCTTCTAGTACCCAAATGTCCTAAAAGTGTTCGATTCTTACGGAGACCGTGTGATATGACATATTGGAGATGTAGTGCCCATACTTTACCGTAACCTTGCCGTAATTCACAATACCATGTGCTACTTGATTCGAGATAAATATTCTGCAGTGCCGATAGGTTGATCTGACGGTTGACATGTTGCAGGCGTGGTGCCGACAGTGCACTACATCATCACGGACGGCGTGCGCTCTCTGTTCGAGGACAACAGCTTCCACTGGCTGCTGCTCATGGCCCTCCTCTATCTCGTCGGAGCCCTCCTCTACGCCACCCGCACGCCCGAGAGGTTCTTCCCCGGAAAGTTCGACATCTGGGTGAGTGGGAGGGGAGCGGTCAGAGAGACCAAGTGCTTGCTTCCAGCACCTTCTGAGATATGAAGTTACTCATAGTTTTCGGAGGAAACCAAATGTTGAAATCCAGGTGACTGACGATTTGTTTCAGTTCCAATCGCACCAGCTTTTCCACACGTGCGTCGTCATTGCCGCCCTGGTGCACTATTATGGTGAGTTAATGATTTATCGATTTGTCCGAGTAGTTTTAAAACTTCATGCTTTGCTTTCAGGTATTTCGGAGATGGCGATGGCTCGTCTGAACGAGAAGTGCCCCGCGCCGGACGCGGCGTCGGCCCTTCACGGAGAGCTCTAAGCCCCGCCCACGCTCGCCCCGCCCCTCTCCGGCTGTTCCGTCGACTGATCAGCCTAGTTGTCTCTCTAGTCGGCCCGCCTGTTGCGCACGTGTACATAGTCTGTCTCTAGCCCTCTCCCCCAGCTTTCACTTGCATGTAGAAAAGGTCCAAGTAGACGCTCAGGCTCTTTGGTCACCGCACCCCTTATCCCTCCTCTGCAGTGTCCGCTCCTCTTCACTCAGTCTTCCACCACCGCACATAGCTTTTATGCTAATCCCTCCTATTGTCTAGATTCGGTGCATGTTTTCCACATGTGATTTTGATGTCCGTTTTTATAAGTGAATAAGGAAAGAAAAGAAAATATATGTTTATGTATGTATGTACGGTATATTGTACGCGGTAATAAAAATGTTTCTTATTGCAGTTGTTGTTATTGTTTATTGCAGTGTGAAATGTAAAAAAATACATGTTTCTTGACATTGAGCTTTTGAGAAAGATTCAGGGTCCTATTCGATCTTGCCTGTCCGCTTTTCACCCGACGGTACATGAATTGTTGTGTCTAATCTGGTAAATACTTATTACACACTACTGTACATAATAATATACTGATTACACAGTACGGTACATACAAATACCAATCTTTCAAGAAATTATGAAATAAAATGGTCCCGCCACGATTCGAATATGATTTGCGCGCCAAATTTTTCATTTTTCAATTTGACGTCGCGTCATTGGCGGTAATTTTGTTTTGATCTTGTATTGTTCATTTTTTTGTTTGTTATTTGTTTGCGTAAAGTGTAGCCGTGTTTGCAGTGACATCATAAGCAGCTGGGAAATGTCGGGCGACCGTCGAAGCGCGGCGTCGTCGACGACCGACGCCTCGTTTGACGTGTCGCGTATGATGGCCGAACGGGCGCAGCCCAAGCAGCAGTACACTATCCCCATCGCCAGAGGAAGGGTGCGTTCATACACAATGTTTACAGAATTATTTACTAGTTGTTTACAGTAGTATTTACTAGTTAAGTTTTCAGAAGAAGATCCACCCGAACCAGTACCTGGCGGATGGGGAGCGTCCGGCGGACGAGACTCGCCCGCTCGACGAGAGCAAGACGAGCGAGAGCGACGCCAGCATCGTGGGTGGTCTTTATGATCAAAACCAAATCAAATTATTCATTCAGAATCGTCGTGAATATGGTATTTACAATAGCTTTTTTTCGTTCCCTGCCATGGTATTTATGATATTGATTGTCAATCAGTTTTGCGTAACGTGTCTGTGGTCTGCATTGGAAATGTTCTTCTTCACCACCTTCACCTTGCAGGCGGAGGACCACATTGCGAAGCGGCGCGCGATGCAGCAGGCCGCGCAGATCAAGTACAGACAGGTATTGTTGTGTTGTTTACAGGTAAACAAGCCTGTTCAGGGCCTGGTCAATCCGAACCACATGACGGGGTCGTCGGTGCCGCAGTTCGTCGTGCCGGACGACTCGATGGTGAAGGCACACGACGCCAGCTCCTGCAGTGACGTGTCCGTGATGAGGTACTGCTTTTTTCATTGTGACTATTTATATTACTTTATTACCTATTTTGTCTTACGCACTCACGCTCTTACGTAACGGCGTGATGATTTTTTTTTCAGTGTTACCTACATACACAACGAGGAATGTTGAACGACAATAGATACTAGCATATCCGTGTTCAGCACCAGCAACGGTGGCGGGGCGGGCGATGAGAAGGAGAACAACGTGGCTGGCGGGCGTTCGGGGAAGCAGCAGCAGCAGAGACACCCCGCCGGAAACGACTCGTTCGCAGACCCACACTGTCAGTTTCTTTTATTCGTTTTGTTGAAAGATGTTATGAAATGGAGGAATTCATTGAAAACGCACGATTAGTTTCCCCGTGTTGTAACATTTTATAGAATTGTGAAACTTACTTGGCATGACACGAATGAAATGGCAAAGCATGTTGAAATTGAACTATGGTCATGTAATAAGCTTCTCTCTTGTACGTTACAAAAATGCATTGGAGAAAGGAATGCTTGTTCAGTGAACTCTTCCGGCGCTGCTCCGCTCTCGTCTCAGATGTGCTCGACTCCGTCCCGCGCCAACCACACCCTCGCCCCCATGCGACACGACCTCATGGACCTGTCCGCCATCAATGCAACCGCCAGTGTCAGTGGTCTCTCTCTCTCTCTCTCTCTCTCTCTCTCTCTCTTTCTTTCTTCTCTCTTTCCTTCGTCTCGGCCCTCCATAGTATTATAGAAATCAGGAAGTTTTTTTTTCGCAAGTTGCTAAAATGCGCGCATTGTAAGAAGCACATATGGTCGCGTACTAAAATTTCGCTGAAACGTAGTTGTGATGGGGAAAGAGCCAAGGAAAATATTATCTGTCAAGAGTGTCAAGTAATTATAAGTGGCTACATTGTCCGTCTAATGACTGATATCCGAACTGTTTGGTAGCGTAATACCCGTCCAGTCGTCGGACTCGTTTGTGATGGAAGTAGAGAAGAGGAAAGCGACTCCCATAACTCAAGTTATAATAACAGGCTGCATGCCAATCCACTCTCTCCTTCTCCAGGCGAGGAGAGACTGCGTCTCCGTCACCGTCTTAAATTAAATTTATTACATCACAAGGATGCGTCACACATGAAATGCCTGTGAACAATGACAATGGAATGGAGGGGCAGCAGTAGAGTACTATATGGTATGGTTCTAGGAAACCAGCAATCAGAATCCACAAGCTTGATAATCTTGTGACTGATAAACTGATAGATGATGGCTTTTGTAACTCTCCCCTCTCCAGTCCTCCGTCTAGCGTGTCCGTCTAGTGACCGATAGCTCTAACGCATTCCACTCCCCCCAAGATCAACTTCCCCTTGTACCGTATTCCACTGTAATTTATGTAATCTATATGGCGTGTTATTTGATTCGAGATGAGTATTCCGATTCTCCAGTCTTCGGATCGGACTCGTAGTCCGTCTAATGACTGATATCTGAATATGTTGGTAACGTAATACCTTTCCGCTCCTCCGACGCGAGAGTAACGACTCACTCCCAGCCAGTTATAATTATAAGAGGCTGCATGTCAATCCACTCTCCCCCCTCCAGTCCTCCGACACGTTCGTCGCGCCGTTCAAGTACCCGGGCGGCGGCCGCCTCCAGATGGACGTCGACATCGACGCACGCTCCAACCACGTCACCATGAGCAGGGGCGCCACCAGTGTTACGGTATGTGTTTATGTAAGCTATGCGTTCAAGGTTTTTATGGTATGATCCATTTGTGATCTTTGAAAACTCATTGTTTACCTGTTTGTTTCAGCCCAGCACGAAGAAGAGTCCGGCGCCGCCGCCGCCCGTGTCTGCCGCCGGAAACGGATCCACCTTCACTGTGGTGGGTGGAATTGCTATCAGATAATGGATAATCAGAGATAACTGTGTTTTAAAGGAGCCAAAGATCGTAAGAAATGGTTTATTGATATCAAGTCTATTGTATTGATATTGATTATGTTGCAGTTTCAACAGCTGAAATTGGAACAATTGTAATGAACACGTTTGATTGCGTGTCATGCTATCGCTGAAGCGTAGTTGTCTTTGATGAAGAGTAGATCACATTTTCTTTAGTTATCGATTGATTATTGATTTTCAAGGACTCGCAAAAGGGCAGCGGGTCGACGTACACTCTGTCCAACGCTGGCGCCGGAGTGGGAGACACGTACAGTATCAATGGTGAGATTCATCAAGATACGTTGCGTTGTTCCCATTACGTGCAGTTGTGAACAGATGTTATTCGTCTTTCAGAGCCCAACAATGGCACGTACACAGTGGGACAGGATCAGAGGGGGGAGGAGAGGGAGAAGGAGGAGGAGGCGATGGAGCAGGGCGACGGAGACGAGGAGATGCCGACCGTGGAGCAGACCGGAGTCGCCAAGGAGTGAGTGATTCTTATATAATCTACATCTGTTAATCATAATCTACATTCTTACATCTACATTCTTACATCTGTTACTCTAGAACCATCTTCTCATTATCTCTCATTGTGCGTCTTGCTTACCTGAGTTATTCATGCAACGTACATGTTGCAAATTGTTTTTCGAACCCGACTTGGTTTCAGTCTGGACTCGACCAACGACGTTGCGATGACGGCTTTTGCCAAGCCCATTGCCCGTCCGCCATCGAGGAAGTCGTTTCCCGCACCGGCTCCGCCCACTAAGGCCCCGCCCACCAAGGCTCCCCGGCAGAGGACTGATTTCTTCTCGTCGGATGGTAAGTGATAGTTTTTCTAGTTGGTTTTTTAGTGATAAAACGAGATCGCTGCGAAATGATCCAAATCCATTTTAGAATCGATGAACGAGGAGGAGTTTCTTGAGATGAAGCGCGCGACCGCCGCGCCTTCGGAGAAACAGAGGCGGGAGAAGGAGCAGCTGCAGCAGAGGGAGAAGGAGGAGAGGGAGAGGAGGGAGAAGGAGCAGGGGAAGAAGAAGGCGATGGCGGGACAGAAGAGGACGAGTGATGTGAGTGATGCCGTGGGAAATTGGAAGTTTAAGATCATTGTTCAATGGAGAATTATGGCATTATGCTCTATCAGGGAACTCTATGTAAATGACAGTTTGAAGTGTATTTATTGTGGAAATTTGAAATTATCGTGCCTGTTGACGAATTGCCCAAATATTGTCCTGGATGTAATATGCAATCTGTGTTGCATATTCTTAGTGGAAGGAATTGTAGACTCCAAATCCAGCAGTGTCGCACCTTTCACGATTATAGCGGATTGTCCACACAATATGCATAGTAAAAATATCGGTGTAGTAAAAAAAATATAAAGATTTTTTTCCATTTCAGCAGTCGTACTCGTTTCTGGAGGAGCTATGTCCGGACACGCCGAATGCCTCTCTGTTTGTGCGCAAGAGCAAGCGCACTGTTGCTACTGTCGCGGCTACTGCTGCCGCTGCTGTCCCCTCTGTCCCCTCGGTCCCTGCGAGAAAGACGGCCCTACCGAAGACTCCCGACGGCCCGACCATGGCTAGGCGGCCGAGTGTCAGGAAGAGCAATGCTGATGGTGAGTTTTATTATTTCAAAACAATGTTTCATTGGTGGGTTAAGTGGGGTAATTTTTGCGTTACGATGGAACAGTAGTAGTAATTGTGATTTCAGAGCAGTCGATCGCCTTTGACCACCTGGACGGCACTGGGGAGTGCATGGAGGACGGGGGAGAGGGGGAGGAGGAGGAGTCGTTCATTGACGCCGCCAGCCACAGAGGGTCGATTGCACCGCGGGTGAGTGGGGGGGGGGGGAGAAGTAGTAGGAGTAGGAGAGGATCACCACTTACTCCACCACTTTGGGTGAGTGGGAGGGGAGGAGATTGGTGGTAGTATCTGGTCAGCTGGTGAGTCTAGCGCTGTAGTATGGTTTGGCACGAGATGTCGTCTCATTATCTAGTTGGTATTCTTCCGTATTCCACTTTCTATCACTTGGATGGCCGTAGTCTGTTCCTTTCCTTTTACTTGGTCTTTCTGCGGGATCTGCGCTACTTGTTCTGCTACTGCTATTGTGTTGTGTGGATGGATGGATGGATGGATGGTTGATAATTCCTGTTCAGCTCTCGCGCACCCCCGCGCAGTCTGGAACGGCAGTGGACGCGGACGCGACCCCCGTGTCCCGCTCGCGCAGCAACACTCCCAGCGGAAGGGCCAAGGCGAAGACGCTCAGCGCCAAGCAGCAGGTCCGAACTGGTCACTTATACTTGCCTCCGAATAGCTTGATAACCAAACTAGACTTACTAAGTCTTTTACCTTATTTGTGGAGATTATGGATTGCTGACAATTGACATGCCTGATTTAATGTGATGTTGTGTGTAGGCGTTTGTGGATCGGATGGCTCAGCCGCGCACCAAATCAAACTAGACTTACGACGTCTTGTCTATTTGTTTGTAGAGATGTGATCAATTCGAGACTTTAATTTTATTCACTGATTTGTTTGTTTAACATGAATGTCTAGGCGTTTGTGGACCGTATGGCTCAGCCGCGCACCCCGGCCGCCGTGCTGGCGAGCCGATCGGGCGCCTCCACACCCACCACCAACCACACCACCAACAACCAGCCACTGCCCCAAGGGGTCGGACCGAGGACAGGCGACCGACGGGCCAGCATGATACAGGTGAGAGTAGTGATTGATTATCGATTGATTGCTTTGCATGAGTGAAGTCTATTTGATGTTATTGATTATCGATTGTCTTGCAGCGTTCGGTGGATCGTCTGGCGCAGCCGCGCCACGTGCACACTGGCGTCGACTGCTGCGAGGAGATGCGCAAGGCGAACAAGGACATCTACGTGGGTGGTCTCGGGGGTTACTGTAGATTGGAGGGTACGGTAGATTGGAGGATACTGTAGATTGGAGGATACTGTAGATTGGAGGTTACTGTAGAAGGGTATTGTTTTCAGCGCGACGCTCGCTCCAAGTCGTCGATTCCTGTCACCCCGCGACCGGTCAGTGGAAAGAAGGTGGGTGTTTACTGTTTTCACTCAATTGATGTAGTTTATTTTTCTTTGGTCTGTTAAAAGTTTCGTAATCTATTTTTCCACGAAATAGCGACTCTTATCATTTTTAGAGCCAATATACGCGAGTTGATCTAGTCGACTTCAATTATAGGATGTTGTTCTGTTGCAATGTCTAGCCCATGTGTAACGTATTGTTTAAAATGATAAGGTTTTCTCGCAATTCTCATCCAGTAATTTGATGACGAAAACTGTTCACTCATTGGTTATTTATTGATACATGAATAGTACGACATGAAACATAGTGATCATTTGTATTTGTCTATTGTCTTTCATCAGACACGTCTTTCATTATTACTTACTAGTTAGTCATTCATCTTTCATCAGACTCGCCGCTCCCTTCTGCTCTCCTCGAACCGTGGCCGTCTCTCCTCGTCCTCTTCTGCCGATGAGTCTGTGTCGGCCGACGGCGACAGCAGCAGCAGCCAGGACCCCAGCATGACGCCCAACTCGATTGGTGAGTGTAGTAGTACTGTATGACTTATGTATGACTGTATGACTTACGCCCAATTCGATTGATGGGTGGTGTAGGAATATCGAGTGTAGGCTTGTTAGTATTAGTGTTCTAGTATGTTCTAGCATCACTTACTGTATGACTTGCTCAATCGGTGGGTGAGTGTAGAAATATTGAGAGTACGGTCTGTATCAGTATGTGACTTATTGTCTCATTGAGGTCCAAGCTTCCAAATGGGAAAGTCGATTATAGAAAGATTACTTTGTTTACTTTACAAATGTTGTTGCAGACCCGGACCGTATGTTCGGCTCTGACCAGATGAAGAGCGGCTACGTGGCGAGGGCGCGGCGGGTGGATGCAGACGCGGCCCGCGCTGTCAAGAAGACACTCTTCCAGGAGGAGGAGGAGGAAAGGGAGGAGGAGGAGGAGGTGGAGACGACCAGACGCCAGCAGAGGAGCCAGCAGAAGGTTGGAGAGCAGGTGAGCGGGTTGTTGCAGGTATCTAGCTATTATGTTCTCTGATCTTCAATCTCTAAGATGTTGTCGGCGAGCCTGCAGCTTGTATGAATCAGATTGAAGAGTTAAAGCACGTATCTTGTGTATTTTGCTATTGTGTTCTGCTTTCTGATCGTCTTCACCTGTTCCTTTGAAGATCCTCCAACTTATTTGCATTGACCTTTTTAGGACACTATTCTGGACGAGCCCTCGCAGCGCTCGAATGCAACACAACAGAGGTCGCAGCAGAGACTTGGAATGGACATGTGAGTGTTGATTATTGATTGGATTATCGATTGATTGCCTTTGCAGGTCGATGCAGGGCGGCGATGAGTCGATGTGTGATCTGACGTCGAATGCGCGCAAGATGTCGATTAGTGGGGATGAAATGGAGGATGGAGAGGGTGGAGGAGGAGCAGGAGGAGGAGGAAGAAAGAGGAGAAGCAGTCATGGTGGGTCGATGGGATCAAATCAAATCATTTATCCGGACTCGGGTCATATGATAAAGTGTGCACACAATGCATCCAGGTGATAGCGCCGATGGAATCAGTTTTCACTGTACTATATAAGTGCTGAATGCAATATAGACCCGAATATCGATTGATTGCAGGTGGTGGTTCGCTGTACCAGGTGGATGTGGACGACGACGAGGTGACGTACAGCAGCGACATCTCGGTGGTCAGGCAGCAGGGACAGCAGAGGGGAACGAGGGGTGAGTGGAGGGGCGGAGAGTGGAATGGAATAGAATAGAATGCGAATGCGAATGGAAGGTGTACGTACCGGATTGAGTGAGATTGTGTGTTGTGTGTGAGTAGAGTTTAGGAATATGGTAAGCTAGTTTTTTTTTGCAGGTCTGCTCACACAGTCTATGATGACTGTCGGCGATACTCCGGCGGGAAGAAGGGATGGAGCGGGAGTGCCGGCCAATGGTGAGAGAGAGTGATGAGAATGAGAGAGAGAGAGAGAAGACAGAGAGAAGACAGAGAGATGAACGGCTCATTTCAGTGTCGGCTGATCTCCGCTCCCAGAACCTCACCATGGCAAACCAGACCTACGGGGTAAGCTTGTTTACTTGTTTACTTGTTTACTTTGTTGTTCACTTGTTTGTTTCCAGATCCAGCTGGTCGATTCGACAAACGCGACAAACGACGACAGCAGTGCGGCGACGAACACGGATGATGACGAGGAGGTGAGAGAGAGAGAGAGAGAGAAAGAGATGACATGACATGACATCATCTAATTACAGTCCCGTCTCTACATCAACACGTCGCAGGAGGAGTGTTCCGCCGAGGAGTGGGACGGCCCGGAGCCCAAACCCGGCGGGGGAAGGGTCTTCCTCAAGCCACGCAGAGTCGGTGAGTGCGGAGAGAGGGGATTCCCTCCCTCCCTCTCTCCCCTCTCTCATTGATTTCTGCGACGCTGAGGACGCATCTAATGTTCATCTATTCATGTTGGTTTTGTCACGACAGGAATGTGTGTCTGTTCTGTTTCCACAGAGTGTTTTGTAGAGCGCGCCGACCTTTCGGCGGTGGCGGACGCGGCGGATGAGGGCGTGCGTCGCTCGACCCGCAACCGGATGGCGCCCGTGCGTCGCTGGCTCGGAGAAGAACCCGTCTATGCCACCAGTCCGGGGGGAAGTCAGTGCGATTTGTTTCGTTCATTTTTTCAAATGAAAATTATGAAAGCATATGCTTGAAATTCTTGTTCCTGTTCTGATGGTTGTCTCTACAGTTTTATGCTTCACCTTTCCGTTAAGCGCTGGTTCTTCTGAGTTTACATCAATACGGTTTCGGTTCGAGGTCGTGAAAAAATTAAAATAATCGTTTTGTACTATCGTTATTTGCAATATTCTTTTTGCAGGCCGCACGTTGCGCGGCACTAACCGGGTGGAGATTGTGGATGCGCGGATGATCAAACAGAGGACGGCCGACCCGCACAAAGTGGTCGAGAGGGAAATGCGTGAGTATTGATTGATTGATGTGTTCTTGATTGATTGATATGTTATTGATTGATTGTTGAATAGGTGGCCGTGAGCGTCGCCGCTTGGAGTTGCTGCGTGAGAGGAAGGCTCGAGCGGAGAAGAGGAGGCGGCATTTGAGGAAGGAGCACGAGAGGGGAGAGAACCTCGACACGACGATAGACTCGATCGAGACGAGCGAGAGCGAGGAGGAGGAGGAGGAGGAGAACAGGTGGGTGACGTCATTTCAATTGTAATACTTTTTTGTTATTGTTGACGCTGCACGACTCCTGCAGTCAGTGAAATTTAGAGATATAGTATAGCATATAATTGTACTGAATAACACCTCATCAATTAGTGAAATATTATTAGAGCAATGTGATAGTTTCAGGAGGCGTCCCCGGAAGGAGGAGGAGCAGAGTTCGAAGAAGTGGAGCAAGAAGTGGAGCAGGGAGAAGGAGCAGATGGAGTTGGAGATGGAGTTCTGAGGGGAGTAGCAGGAGCAGGCTTTTGTCTTGCAGTGTGAATACGATTAGAAATTACAGTCTTTGATTTGTTTTGTTCTCGATACCTCTTTCAATGCGACTTTCTTGTTTTGACTTGCTTGTTTCGAACCATACTCGGTATAATAATCGTCTTATCGCGTTATAAAATGTGTTTATTGACTGTGTCAGACGTTTTGAATGTTTGGTGAATGGATCAGCAGGTACAGGAGAGAGGGAGAGAGAGATAAAGGTGATCTCATTTGGGGCTGGGTATTTCATGCCGGATTGGAACTCTGGAGAATAGGGTGGCCTCGAGAGTAGGGTGGATACCCCACCATTCTGAACTGTCCGGCGAGAGACAAATGAGTCGACCTGTCTGGTCTGATTTGATGTGTAAGTGGTAGACAGTAGACAGATGAGCGATAGCTGACATGCGTTGACTGATCATTTTCTGCCGTGTACGTGCGAAGAGCAGTCTAGAGGTGAGTTGGAGTGAGAGTTGTCTGATCTGTGTGTTTTGTTTTGGTGACCATTCAAGGCGTGGTCAGTCTCTTCCGAAACCGTTTCCGAAGTAGTTCAAAGTAGGTGGAGGTGTTCTTAAGTAGTTTGAAGTAGTTGGAGGCATTCCGGAGGTGGTTGAGAGTAGTTGTAATGCAAGTTTGAAGAAGTTTTGCAAGGCATATTGGAGGTATTGGGAGGTCGTTGGTATTTTTGCAGTCGTTTGAAGAGACTGACCGCTCTGCTCCTTCTCCCTGCTCCACTCCTTGCTCCATTTCTTTTCAGTATGGCCGACCCGCATGCTCTCCCTCCTCCTCCCGCCGAGACGGTAGCCACTCAGGCAGACACGGAGGCTGACACGCAGCTGGAGAACGGGAAGTCCACCATGCAGGTACTGATGTTCCTTCAACCTTCAGTACTGGATCGTTCTAGACTACTCTCAAAGACGCGCCGAATGGGAACCAGGGAGAAGCACAGGGTTAGAGAGGGAGAGAGAGAGGGATAGAGAGAGAGAGATCGCAGACGACGAGGCGCGCGCTCGGTTCGGCACCCAACACGAGTTCATCCTCTCCTGTATCGGCTTCACCGTCGGGCTGGGCAACGTGTGGCGCTTCCCGAAACTCGCGTACGACAACGGCGGGGGTACGGTACTTTGAAACGGGGTTACCGTACTGTCATCAACGCTGATGGGTACTTTGTAAAGGGGTTACTGTACTTTCATTCCCGTTGATGGGTACGGTACTTTGAAAACGGGTTACTGTACTGTCATCTACGCTAATGGGTTACTGTACTGGTAAAAAGTTACTGTAAACCGTTTTGCAGGCGCGTTTCTCATCCCCTATCTCATTGTCGCGGTGCTGTTTGGTATGCCGGTGCTGTACTTGGAGTTCACGATAGGGCAATACATTGCGGCTGGACCATCGGTCCTCTTCCGAAGCTATATGCCGGCGATGGAAGGTAGAGGAGAGAGAGAGGAAGAGAGAGGGGGGGGGAAGAGAGAGAGAGGGGGAGAGAGAGGGGGGAGGGAGAGGGAGAGAGGGAGAGAGAGGGGGAGAGAGGGGGAGAGAGAGAGGGGGAGAGAGGGTAGGAGAGAGAGAGAGAGGGAGAGAAGAGAGAATGAGAGAGATTGCCAGGCCTCGGCTGGTCTATGGCTGGCACTGCCATGACCTGCTGTCTCACCTACAATATCATCATTGCGTGGATTCTACTGTACATTGTTGATGTGAGATTTCTTTCTCTCTCTCTCTCCACTCTCTCTCTCTCTCTCTCTCTCTCCTATCTCTCTCTCTCACCTTTTTTTCAGATCTTCTCCGGTCGCTCGGTGGACTGGACGCGATGCGGCAACTCGTGGAACTCTCAGTGTCCGTTCTCTCTCTCTCTTTCTCTCTCTCTCTCTTTTTCTCTTTCTTCTTCCCTCTCTCTCTATTTTGTGCCGTCACAGATTGTGTGAGTTCTATCATGGACGCGGACGTGTGCGGGACGCAAGAAGTGAACAGATTCTACTTCAATGGAACCTGCCTTCCCGAAGGTTTGAGGTTCTCAATTGAACAGTCTCACTTATCAGTGATTCAGAAACCTACAAAAACATCACACACGGCTCGCTCAAAGAACATATCACCAGTCCGGCAGAGGAATACTTTCAGTAAGTACAATCAATCAATAATGCTCAGCACTGCGTATTGCGTTCACTGTAATGATCATTCAATCGATAAATCAATAATCCCATTCAGCAACAGCGTCCTGGGTCAGACAGAGAGCGCGGAGATGACGTCATTCTCCTCCTTCAACATACCCGTCGGTCTCACTCTGCTCGTGCTATGGCTACTTGCCTCCTTTGCCCTACTCAAATCCGTCAAGTGGCTCGGAAAGCTCAGCTATGTGAGCGCCCCCCCCCCTCTCTCTCTCTCTCTCTCTCTCTCTCTCTCTCTCTCGTTCCGTATTCTGCTCAACTTATCACCTCATGTTCATTTATGCGTATGCGTACGTTTCACCAGGATACGTTTCAGCTCACCTACGTACCGTACATCTTCCTAGTGGTGATGTTCGTTCGAGGAGTGACTCTGCCGGGGGCGAGCACCGGAATCGAGTACTTTGTCACCGCCGATTTCGAACAGCTCCTCAACTATGAAGTAGAGTTACTTGTAATTTACCTTTTAAGTTACTTGTAAGTTACTTGTTACTACAAAGCAAACAAATCAAACGTTTATCCGGAATCGACAATGAGGTAGACTTGTACTTCACCTTTTAAATAAGTTGTGAACCTTGTTACTCCAATTACTGTTTCATTCTAGTACTGGTAACTGGTACTACTGTACTTCAGAAATGGGGCGCGGCTCTCGATCAGATGTGCTTCTCGCTATCCGTCGGCTATGGGGGACTGCTGACTATGTCATGCTATAATCCGAACAACTTGAACACACTCAGGGTACTCCCTCCTTCCCATCCTCTCTCTCTTTCTCCTCTCTCTCTTCTCTCTCTCTTCTCTCTCTCTTCTCTCTCTCTTCTCTCTCTCTTCTCTCTCTCTTCTCTCTCTCTCTCCCCCCTTATCTCACCCTCTCTCTCTTTCCCTCTTTCCCTCCCTCCCTCTCTCTCAACCATCGTTTCTAGGATGTGATAATCGTGGTGGCGGCTGACACAGCGGCCTCCATCATTGGCGGCTTCGCAGTCTTTTCCGTTCTCGGATTTCTGGCAGTTGAAAGGGGCGTGACCGTGCCGGAAGTGATCAAAGAGAGTGAGTGGTGAAGAGAGAGAGAGAGAGAGAGAGAGAGAGAGATTCCCTCCAGGCACCGGTCTGGCCTTCATCGCGTACCCGGAGGCTCTGGCCCGCATGGATGTGCCTTGGTTCATGGGCACCCTCTTCTTCGTCATGCTCTTTCTACTCGGCACATCCACACTCATGGGTACTGTGGATTACTGTAGCTTTGAGTTACTGTAGATTACCTTTTTATTACTGTAATTACTGTATAGCACCTATGAGCACCTCTCTATAACTGTGGAGTCATCTCTTCATCTCTATTACTGTTTAGTCACATCTAAATAACTGTAGAGAGTGTAGAGTCACCTCTCCATTACTGTATAGTACCTCTCCATTACTGTATAGTACCTCTCCATTACTGTGCAGATGCCAATCATGCTGCAGGTCTGATCGAAGTGCTCTTCACGTGTGTCTCCGACTCCTACCCCGCCACCAAGCGACACAAGTGGGCGGTGTGTCTCGCCTGTGCGCTCACCATGACCTTATCGGGGTTCTCTATGTGCTTCGAGGTAGGGCATCGCCCCCCCCCGCCCTCTCTCCCTCTCTCTCCCTCTCTCTCCCTCTCTCTCCCCTCTCTCTCTCCCTCTCTCTCCCCCTCTCTCATCTCCCTCTCTCTTTCCGATCCCCTTTTCAGTCTGGCTATATGTGGTTCGAATTCCTCAGCAAGTACACTTCCTTCGCAGTCTGCGCCAACACGTTTCTCGAAATAGCGATTATTGTGTGGATCGGAGGTACATATTTGTTTGTTTGTTCACAGTTTTATTTGGAAAATTTGTGTATCTCGACTTCAGGTATAAAACACTACATTCGCGATCTTCGCATATTGTTCGGCGAGCCGCGGTCGAAATTTTCAAAAGTTAGTTTTTTTTCAAATTCCGTGGATTGAACTCTTATTATTATTATAGATTTTCGGATCGAGCGGCTACTGGATTTACTGTAATGTCATGGTCACTGCGCCGCTACTTGCACTCGTATGAGAGAGAGGGAGAGAGGGAAAGAGAGAGAGAGAGAGAGAGAGAGAGAGACAGAGGGAGGGAGAGAGAGGGAGGGAGAGAGAGGGAGAGAGAGAGAGGAAGGGAGAGAGAGGGATAGAGAAGAGAGAGGAGACAAATTACAGGCAGTCACATATTTCACTGGTGATCACAAGCGTATCGAGATCGGCCACGGCAGTCGCTACTACGAACTGCCCGAGTGGACCATGGTAGCGATCGATAAATCGATGAATCAATCGATAAATCAATAATCAGACTGTCGGCTGGTTCATCGAACTCATTCCACTCTACCTGATACCAGTGTTCTTTGTCATCAATTTCGTCAAGAACAGAAAGGAGGGGGTGGGTTCGGAAGCCTCTCTCTCTCTCTCTCTCTCTCTCTCTCTCTCTCTCTCTCTCTCTCTCTCTCTCCTCTCTCTCACAACCCTCTTCCAGAATGCGCTCTCCGCCCTGTTCCGTCTCCATCCCACCCACCCGTCCTACAACCTCTCCGAAGAATCGACACTGGCTAGAGAGGTGAGACTTTTCCCTCAATCACTACTACATTCGGCACCATTCAGATGGAGACGCAGACCAGTCAGATGAGCCAGCTCTCTCGCAAGGACACGCAGGCGCCGTCGTCTTCGGCTCGGCCCACTCAAGCCCCGCCCAGTTCCGCTCCGGCTGTTCCGTCGTCTCCGGCTCCGCCCACTCAAGCCCCGCCCACAACCGCTCCGGCCATACCTGCGCCTGCAGCTGCTACGAAACCGGCCGTTGCTCCCACGTCGAAGCGTGAAGTGCCAATCATAACAAAGTAGAGTACAGTGCCAAGTAAAGTTGTTCAATAAAGATAGTCGATTGTTGATGGTTTCAAAATATACACAGTTTTCACAACCGCGCTAATGGCAGTAAGATCGTCGGGTTACAGTCCACGATTTCTTCTCGTCTGCGTCCAGCTCCCTTCTTCCCCTTTTACAACTCTCAACAGACTGGCATGCTCGCACCTGGATCGTAAATCCCTTCTCTCCTCTCCCCCCTGCCACCGGCACTCGCTGTCCACTACAAAAGGAGCGCGGGTGGAGCGGGAGGATACACTCACCTTCTTCTCTCCTCTCCATCTCCACACCATGATGCGCTACTTCTTCGGCGCGTTCACGCTCGCCTTGCTCACCATGTGGATGTACCGGTGAGCGTGACATGTGGATGTCAGACTGCCTCCTACCAACCCCTCTTCCAGATCTCCCTCGCCCACCCAGGCGGCTGTCGAGAAGCTGCGCGCGGACCGCACGCGCTACGTGGTCGGCGAGTGCGTCAAGCTGACCGCCTTCTTCGCCGACCGCTTCGAGACGGGCGTGGCGGGCAGCGGGACGGCCGAGGAGCTGCGGGAGCTGGAGAAGATCGCCGACCTGGTCGTCGAGCAGTGCAAGACCGCGCTGCGCACCACGTGGAGGATGCAGCCCGAGCCCGCTGCCACTCCCGAGCGCGAGCCCCGGCTCGATCAGATGTATCGTCGCTACCACTAGCCTATCCGGCGTGTATCCATGTACTCACACATTCCAACCACGTTGTACAGATGTTGCCTTTCAACTTTGACCTTTCCTCGCCTCTAAATCTCCCGGACGTTGTTTTGATGTTATCTCATACATAAGTTGTAAACAGTGTTAATAAAAAAACTATTAACGATTGACTGTCTTTATTGAACAACTCTAGTTGGCACTCTACTTGTTTGCCATTGGCACTTCACGCTTCGACGTTGTGAGAGCAGGAACGGCCGGTTTGGGTTTGGATGCAGGCACAGGTGTGGGCGGAGGAGGCGGAGCAGAACTGGGCGGGGCTTGAGTGGGCGGAGCCGGAGACGACGGCGCCTGCGTGTCCTTGCGAGAGAGCTGGCTCATTTGACTGGTATGCGTATCCATCTGAATTGTGCCAGATGTTTTAGTGATGCAGGGAAGTCTCACTTCTTTAGCCTGTGTCGATCTATCGGAGCGGTCATAGGAAGGGTGGGTGGGATGGAGACGGAACAGGGCGGAGAGCGCATTCTGGAAGAGGGTTGAGAGAGAGGGGGAGAGAGAGGGGAGAGAGAGAGAGGGAGGGAGAGAACATTCAAATCACTATGCCTGAAAAAACCTACAGCCATGATGCATAGACTATATTCATCCGTATAGTACATTTGTTTCACTCGCACAGTTCGGCGTTGTGACAATCCTTCTGGGCGCGCACCTTCTTCTCCAGCTGAGCCTCCAGCGAGGAGACCGCCTGCAACAACAACACTCGATCCTTATCCGACTACGCAGATCGCGGAGTAACAACATGTTAAAGGTAGTGTACCCTCTGAATCAAATATAAAAAAATATCATGAATGTATTATCAATGTCTTTTAGAGGTAATTTTATGTCGTTTATGGTTGTTTGTGATAAAAAATAATGAAATTAAAAATTATCAAACATTTATTTTAATCCAACATGATACGCATATTTGCGCAACGTTGTGAGTTATGATTTTTAACATCATTCAACATATCTTACTGCGTTTAGCATATAATTTCCCATCATCTGTTTTCGCCAGTTTAGTAAAAGAAACACATAGTAGAAATGTTATATAAAATAAGAATGACATAAGAAACAATATAAACACATGCAAATTTTTTTGTCTTGAATGAAACAGCCGTTAGTGTGGTCAAATTGTGTAACTTCGTGCAGTTGTGCACACACCCCCGAGCTGATTAAAAGTTATTAGTTTCTACGATTTCTCACTCCAATATTCAAATATTTTTTTAAAACTAAATTGTTTCAGAATATATGTTTGCATCATCATAATATACTCATTGAGTCGTAAACAATGACATGTTGTATCTACACATGCACCCAGATTCAGAGGGTACACTACCTTTAAGTGTACGCGTTGAGGACGCTTTTGCCTCGGATTTTGATTTTGGGTGTGTCTGACCTTGTCGAGCTCCTGCTCGCAGATGGAGTCGAGGAAGCCGAGCTTCTGGCACTCGTTGTTGATCTGCTGCGTCAGCCAGCCAGCGCTCTTGTCAAGCGCATCCTGAACACATCGTCACTCCTTCCTATCTAGCTCCCCCCCTCTCTCTCTCTCTCCCTCTTTCTCCCTCTCTCTCTCCCTCTCTCTCCCTCTCTCTCTCCCTCTCTCTCTTCCTCTCTCTCTCTCTCTCTCTCTCTCTCCCTCTCTCCACCCACGTTGTAGATGTCCTCGCAGACGCCGCACATCTCTCCTCCGAACACCGGGTGAGCCTGGAAAAGATGCACAATAACGCACTTCTCATCGTCGCACCTAGTAAATTTTACCCCGTCATCCATATCCATCTATCTCCCATTAGCTTCTCTCTCGCCAATAAGATGGATGCGTTTCTGACGGTTCTATCACGTTCTATCATGGCTTTCCTACGCGTTCTATCAGAGCTACAGGACACGTATGTACCTTCTCGCTGGGGAGGACGGCGGCGAAGGCGACGACTGCGAGGAGGGCGAAGACGAACAGGCAACGCATACTGCAACACACAAAGGTGGACACGGTTCGACAGGAAGTAGCAGCACATGAGACTGCCTGCGTGGAATTGCATGTCTGACCAGCGATGCAGACGCGCATATGGCATACGACCACATCTCAATGCAGTTCCATTCAGTCACATTGTCCAACAGAGTGCTGTAATCGCGAGTCCCCAGTGCTCTTCCTGTGATAGGTACGTGCTGATTGCTGTATCGAGTTTAGTCAGTCTAGCCACTATCTCATTAATAATATTTATCAATTGTACATTAAATACAATCATTACGCTAGATCAAGGTGGAACACGTACAGATCTAGAACATATGTGAACTATAAAAATAAGGAATAAGTTACAATGCGATGTTACAATGTGTTGATATGTAATCGCAGAAGGCGGATTGACTTGAGAAAAGAATCTCGTCGGGGATAGCATTTAAAATTTGAAACGTTCGGAATGATAGAAAAGATTTGACATTATTTGAGACGTTATGTGAAGTGGGGATAGGATAGAGTTTTGTCGTTGCACCGCGCGTCCGACTGGTTCTTGTTCGAAAAAGAGAACCCACACACAAGTCAGCTTCACCCTTCAACATCCTGTGCACCATCACCAAGTCAGCTCGCACTCTTCGAGTTTGGAGAGCTTCAAGCTTCAAACGAGCCCGCAGCGCAGCATGAGAGAGATGAGAGAGTTTGCAGCGGTTGGCGAGACGAGATAGAAAGAGAGATTGTACTGACTCCAGGGTGGAAATGTCAACGTCATAGCAAGGCGAGTAGACAACACTACAGTATTCTAGAATACTGCGAACATAAACAGAAAATGCTTTCACAAGAACTTCTTCATTCCGCGTCTTTAGAGGGATAAAAAGGAAATGAATTTTTTGTTTGGATTTTTTTTACATATGCTGTTTATATGTGAGCGGAATGAGAGGTCTTGTGAAACAAGGACACCGAGATCGCAAACCTCAGACTGAGTGGGGACGCTCACTCCACACAACGAGTACACGGCACGGGGATTGCGCTTGCCAACATGCAACACAACACTTGGGTGCACATACACTCATCTGACACCCATCCACCCATTTCTCCAGCGCAAGAGCCGCGGGAGCGAGAGGGGAACTGGTGTCAGGCGAGAACACAGAAACAAGCTTCGCATCGTCTGCGAATAGAAGCACGGAACAATCAGGAGGCATGGCTTCGGGGAGGTCATTAATGAATAGGTTGAAGAGGAGAGGGCCTAGCACGGAACCATGTGGTACTCCTGAGAGCACTGGTTGGAATTCGCTGCATTCGCCTTCTACCTCCACACATTGCACTCTTCCCGTCAGCCAATTAGCCAACCACCGATGCAGGCAACCTCCAATACCGTAACATGCGAGCTTGGCCAGCAGTTTTTCATGCGAGACAGTATCGAAAGCACGCGAAAAATTTATATATAACACATCAGCACACTTTTGCTCACTCTCGGCTGTTACGAGTGAACTCATAAACGAGAGGAGCTGAGTAGTTGTGCTTCGTTTGGCGCGAAAACCATGCTGAGAAAATGATAGAAGGTGATGAGCGGATAGAAAAGTGCAAATCTCGCGCTTGATGTTGGATTCAAACGCCTTGCCGATAGCTGATGTTAGGCTGATAGGTCTGTAGTTGGCAGGACTGTCGCGTCGCCCCTTTTTGAATATAGGGACGATGCGCGCAGTCTTCCACTGTGAGGGCACCTCGCCGGATTGCATGGAAGCAGAGAAGATGAGAGAGAGTGGAAGAGCAATCGAACATGCAGTGTGCTTGAGAAAGAAGGAAGGTATCCCTTCAGGTGTGCTGTTGATTTTTGGACGAAGAGCGCGCAGTGCATTCTCGACGATCCATGGTTGAACAAGGACGTCAACGAGAGAGGCATGCGTGCGAGGAGAAATAGAAGGCAATCGCCCGTCATCACGAATGAAGACGGAATTGAATAGTTTGGATAGCAGCTCCGCTTTTGCAAGAGGACTGTCAGCTTGTACACCATCATTAGAGACTAGAATGGGAAGCGGGGAGTGTGAGTTAGAAGCAGATTTTACAAACGTAAAGAAATCTCTACTATTGAAAACAAACTTTTTCTCTAGAAGAGACCGCTCTCGACGTTGGATTTTCATAATGCGCTTCACACATTGCTTGTACTTGTTGGAATTCCTTTCTTTCCTCCAAATTCTCGCTTTGTGTTTGTATAGACGCCTTATGTGTTTTGAGACAGTCTTCTTCTTGATTTCTCGTTCGGGAATACACTCGGAAATGATAGATTGAACAATCTGTACAACTCGATCACACATAGCTTGTACACTGTCATGCTTCTGGAGGAGCAATGCAAACCACGGGGTACATGCAAGCAGTCCCTCGGCAACCATGTCGGCGTGCGATGTGAAGGAAGATCGAGACAGAGAATGAAGGAATGGAGCTATGCTATCAGGGAGACTGGTTGAAAGATGGCTCGTCTCACCCCTCATCTCTCAATAGATAACAGTAACAGATAACCATAACACGTTTCATGGTATCATAGTCAAAAAGAATAAAGTGATGTTGAAATCGACATGTATAATTGAGATATACAGTTTTCCATCTTTCGCCGATTGTCCCTGGAGGATACCGGTCAAACAGCAGGATTTCCAGTATCATCCTCCTCAGCAGTGAAGTTTGAATCGGTAGGATTGGTAGATGATCTCCCGAACTACAAGAATATGGTGCGCGCATGGACCTTCGTCGAAACCCGCTGCTTGGTGGAACGCTTAGTAGCATTTGACCTTGTTAGCACTTGTGAAATCACTTTGTACGCAGCAGCACGTGTGTATCTCATTTCGTGAAGTTGTCGGGGCGTAGGTGGTGACTGCGAGAAGTGCAGCCGCTTCAGAATATAAAATGTATTTCCCAGAATTATTGTCTGATTTCGAGCACATCATAATCCTCGTTGTTTCTCATTGCAATATAAAAAAGGTGGGGGCGTTGATAACTCTGCCATTCTACTCCCTCACTCTCGCACCGCGCAGTCATGTCGGAGAAGACAAAACTGCCACACAGTGTCAAAGTACTCTCTCTCTCTCTCTCTCTCTCTCTCTCTCTCTCTCTCTCCCTCTCACTCTCCCTTCCTCCCCTGCTGATAGGGTGAGAAGGATGGGAGAGGACAACACTCACTTACCCTACCTCTACAGGGTTCGGTGAAAGAGCAGCCCAAGTCGGACGGAGCCACTTCGAACCTCAAGTCTCCGGATGGAGGTCCGTCCGCGCCCTCTCCTGGGGGGTCCATGCGAAGAGAACCGGCAAAGAGGCGACAGCTACGACACAAGAGCCCCATCAGCAAGGCATACCACAAGGTGCGCAGGCTCTCTCTCTCTCTCTCTCTCTCTCTCTCTCTCTCTCTCACGCTCCCTCCTCTCCCTCAGATGTCAGCTCGCATGGGCATCGTCGAGGAGACGCAGCTCGAGAAAAAGTTCACCGAAGACCTCAATACTGTAGGCTACCGTATCTTATCGAGTACTTACCGTATACCTAATTTTCAGGTGGAGGCGTACCGTCTTTGTGTCGACGAGTTGCTCGACGGACTCGAGATTATGTTGCAGGTACCGTGATTAGGTGTACGGTAGGAGGTATATCTAAAAAAATCCAAAGATACCAAAACCTTACATTGGGTAAGTAAAACAATGGGAAAACATAAAGTAACAAGTTAGGTAATCGATGCCTACAGTACCCACTTCAGCCGGATCCAAAGATTGTGGAGACGGGGGCTGTGAAACATCCAGAAGGACAGGCGCCCTATGAGAGGATGCTCAAGTCGAGCGGGAATGTGATCGAAGATATGAACAAGAGGGTGCGATCGCCCTTCCCCTCTCTCTCACTCTCTCTCTCTCTTTCTCTCTCTCTCTCTCTCTCACTCTCTTCTTTTCTCACCTTATCTCTCCAGGACAAGAAGCCGATCGTCGAGTCGCTCCTCACCCGACTCGCCATAAACGATGCCGAAGCGAAGAAGCAGGGTGAGTGACGTCATCCAATGACGTCACATCTAATGATGTCATCGTTTCCGGTCGCACCGTGATCCGCAAGATTCGTCGCTTCGTCACAGTCGACGAGCAGACGATGCGTCAGGAGATGGCCAATCTGGAGACGGCACTCATTCAGATGGACGCCAGCCGGCACGAGGTATCGGAATATCGATTGGTTATTGTTCGATTATCGATTTTCAGATCAAGCTGACGAAGACGAACGAGCAGCTGGAGGTGGTGGGTAAGGCGTACCAGAAGAGCGTCAAGGCGTTCGACGAACAGGTGACGTCATCGATCGATAGAGGTTATTGATTGATGATGTCGTTTGCATTTTAGTGCTTCATCCTGCAAGCAGTCGTCGACAATCTTCCCGACACCAAGTACCGTCATCAGAAGGAGATCTGCAAGGTTGTTTACTTTGTTTACTTGTTTACCTGTATTTGTTTGCAGTTCTTCAGCGAGAAAGAAAAGCACCATCGCAACGCGGCCACAATGATTGCCGAAACTCTCAAGGAGATTGAGAAGCCGTGACATCTCTCCCCCCTCTTATCACTTACCACTTAGAATTCAACACAATAACAAACATTTCCTATTACAACCCGTCTTTTACCCAGCCGTGCGGAGAATGTTTACATGATGAAGTAAATGATTTATTGCGAAAGTATTACAGTATGAACTGCAAAACAACGTTAGAGGAGCCAAGAACGGCCAATATGTACTATGGTATTATGGTACTATGGTAATTATGTATTATGTACTATTATCAAGTGGTGGAATTAGTAGAACCCCCCGCGCGTGCTTGGGAAGGGCAGCGGGCTCGGGCTGAATCCTCAACTCGCGCGGTCTCGCACTGCTCGACGACCAGACGACCATCTTCTCCAGCTCCTTCAACTCCTTCCGCCGCCAGGCCCGTCTCGAAGCGGTCGGCGAAAAAGGCGAAGAACAGGCGGTCCGCTTGACGCACTCGCCCACCACGGCGCGTTTCTCCGGCGCCTGCTGGGCGAAGCAGGGCTGGAAGGAAGCTTGGGAGGCGCATACTGGTATGCTACCGGTACATCCAGACGGTGGTCAATGAGAAGAATGTGCGGAAGAAGTAGCATGGTGTGGAGGGGCGGGGAGGAGGAGAGGGTGCCTTCTGTTCAACACGCGCTCCTTTTGTAATAGCCATAGACTTTTGTGGTTCGAGCGATCATTTACCGCTGCCACCGATTCGATTTTCAGTGCAGCCCGTCTTGTTTTGCCATTGTCAGATCTTGAAGAAACACTTTCGGATTTTCACGTAAACGATCCGCGTGGCACATGAACGTGAAAAGGCGCCATTTTCCCGTAACCTGTAACCTGTCTGTAACATTACTTCGATGTCTGATTTCAGATACATACATACCGTATACATACGTGAGAAGTGTGGTGAAATCCCAAGACTATTCGTAAGTCTGATCTGCATAAACTCACAACGTCAAACGCAATTTCACGACCTCAAACATTGTAGCGATTCTTTGCGTCATCCAATTACCTGTATCACTTATTTGTGCAAATCTAACAAATACGATTCGGGCGCCGCGTAGCACACCTTTCATCAGTCGCCGTGGCAACAAGAGAGAGGGAGAGAGGGAGAGAAAGAGAGAAAGAGAGAGGGAGAGAGATGGAGAGAGGGAGAGAGAGACGGAGGGTGATACAGAGGGTGATACACGTTCTGTTCTCTGTGCGCGCGCGGCAGTAATTTTATCGGACTATTTCTTTTTATTTATTTCGCAAGTCACATCACCTGTCGCTATATCAGGAATAGTCATTACAACCAGCGCGGCAGCGCTGGTTGGTTTGTGTTAACCCTAGTCGCGCGCTAGAATCGGCAAAAGGCGACTGAACGAAAGGTCTCTTAGAATCTTTACGAGAACAATGTGATGCTGATAGATGTTATCAGGATGTTAGAAAATGGTTAAGTTTCGATTTTGGTAACGCTAGCTGTTGTAGGAAGCGAGATACGCGCGCGCGCCCCCTGAGGGGCAGGCAATCTCCTTTTCTACTAAAATGTCCTATGGTGTCCGTCATTGGAAGGTCATAACTAGCTTCAAACTTAACCGATTCCTATGAAACTTTGTAGAAAGTTGTGTCACCTGCACCAGACGACAACAAAATTCAGGCACCTCTCAACTCCTCCTCTACGTCCATATTTGGTCAAAAAACCACCAAAAATGGTCACTTTTGCACTTTTTCTTGTGTGTCCGCGGGCATAACTCCGTTTCTACTGAACCGATTCGCGTCAAACTTTGCAGAAAGTTTACATATTACTCCAGGATGCAGTCCACTTCGTGATTACTCTCCAAATACACTCATTGCCTATATTTGGTAGAAAAACCTCAAAATTCGCCGATTTTGGTGCTGTCCGCTGCAAAAGCTTCTCACCTAAGAAACAGTTTCGCTTCTTGTTCTGTAATTACTTTCAACAAATAGTTCTGTCACTAACCTGCAAGTTTCATCATCATTGGTTACGTTGTAAGGCAAATATAGCCAAATTAGCAAGAGCCGCGCGCGCGCTCTCGCCTCACTTTTGCGATTTTTAGTATTTCCGCGGTCATAACTCGATTCATACAGAACCAGTTTGCATGAAACTCATAAGATAGTTGAGTTTACGTCTTCTGATGCAGTACACTTTGTGACAGTTCTCAATTTTGCTTTCATTACCTCTATTTATGGTCGAAAACCACCAAAAATAGACACTTTTGCACCTTTTCTTGTGTGATCGCGGGCATATCTCCGTTTTTACTTGACCGATTTGCGTGATGTTTTTTCAGAAAGTTTACATATTACTTCAGGACGCAGTCCACTTCGTGATTACTCTCCAATTACACTCATTGCCTATATTTCGAAGAAAATCTACGAAAGTAATCGATTTTGTTGCTGATCGCAGCGAACGTGTCTCATCTAAGAAACATTTTCGCTTCATTTTCCGTAAATACGTTCAACAAATAGTTTCAACAAAAAGAGCGTACCTGCAAAATTCAGCGTTATTGGTTACGGTGTGAGGAACATATTGTCCAATTATCAAAAGATGCGCGCGCTCTCGCATTTCTTTTGCGATTTTGATTAGTTCCGCGTTCATGACTTGATTCATACTAAACCAATTTGTATGAAACTTTGCAGATAGTTGAGTTTACGTCCTCGGCTGTAGTCCACGTCCTCAATTTTGCTTTCAGTATCCGGTTAAAAAAACATCAAAATCTCGCTGTCCGGCAGCGGAAGCTCCATGTCCAAGCAAAAGTTTTACTGAGGAAGAGGGAAAAAAGAAAGAGTTAGATAAAAAAGGGAAGGGAGATATAGAGAGAGACAGAGAGAGAAAGAGAGAGAGAATGCGAGAATAAAAGAGGGCGAGAGGTTGCAGTAGCAAAGCTCTCTGTTTTCGTAGCATTATAACTAAAAGAAATACGAGGAGAAAGAGAGAGAAAGAAAGAGAAAAGAGAGAGAGAGAGAGAGAGAGAGAGAGAGAGAGAGAGAGAGCAGAGAAAGAGAGAGAGGAAGCAGAGAGAGAGAGAGAGAGAGAGAGAGAGAGAGAGAGAGAGAGAAGAGAAGAGAAGAGAGAGAGAGAGAGAGAGAGAGAGAGAGAGAGAGAGAGAAAGAGAGAGAGAGGGGAGATGAGAGAGAGAGAGAGTTTTTATGAGCAAAGGAAAGTATAGTTCAGAAAAAAATTTATAATGATTATCATTGATCTATGTATTCATAGATATTGATAGCGGGAGCGCGCGGCACCGTGCGGGTTCTCTTTCTGTATACGCGAGGACATTCAAATTCAAAAATATACATAGATCTACTGACTTGTACAACAGAGGTACGCGGCAGCTAACCAAAGCACTTGCAGACCAGGTATTATTATTATTGCATCGCCTCTAGACCACATTATCAGTGCAATCAATACATCAATCGACTAATCTTCTCTACTTTAATAACCAGTTTCACTCAAAATGTTATAAAATTGTAAAATAAAAAACACAGTATTATTGATCTATTCTATTGTTTCTATGAGTTTCTATTCTATTCTTCTTATTTTCATGATCTAGCGCGGAGGCGCGCGTCAGCGCGCCGGAGCGCTAGTCCCCCGTGTACGGAACGTTTTCTAGGGGGGGGTGGCGCGCACCGGCTGCCCCCAGCAGATAGGAGGTGCACAATCCGCACTGCCTGTGGATTGCACTGATATCGTTCAGATCGCGTCCTCTGTCGTGCGCACAGTAGTGTTGTGGTTAGCGATTGCGCCCGTTGAGACACATGGCTCGAGTTCGGTTCCGGCTGGTGGCAAACCTTTTGTAATATATGATTTTACATAGAAATGACATTGAAATTGTAAATTTTCCCATCAGCATTACCTAAACTCTTTTTTTGCAAATTTTATACAATTTTGGACTCAACAAGGTGGGTGAACTGTTGGATTTCTTTTAAAAAATGTTTTGTGGTTCATGTTAATGTAGATGGATTTATATGAAATCCGATAAAAGTACATTCATTATCTTTTAAAAGGACTTCCGTAAGAGAAGAGTTTGTGTTACTCAACGTAATGCAACAAAAGCTCATGCATTTTATCAATCGAAATAGTACACAAACCTGCTCCATTAGTTCAACAAGTTATATATAATCGATCGGATACCGAAATCAATTTCCCGACATACAACATTTGCTCGCATTAGTTTTAATTGCAGAAAGAGCAGGTTTGTTTACTATTTCGATTGATAAAATGCATGAGCTTTTGTTGCATTACGTTGAGTAACACAAACTCTTCTCTTACGGAAGTCCTTTTAAAAGATAATCAATGCTTGCGTCGGCCCCGCCCGAACAGTCAGTCGACAGACTGCACATGGCCCCGCCACCCCCGCCCTACGAGGCGCCTCCCGCTGTGAGTTCAAACTCTCATTACTCTTATTATTCAATATAACTCTTCGAAAACATCCGATGTGTTCTGCGCGCACAGCTCGCTTTTTGCGTCGGAATGCGGATCTCTATGCTCTAATCGCTTCAGTGCGCACATGAATGGCGTGCGGATTTGCACAGCTTGGTATTGTGCGGTTGAGTCATAGCAAACATAGCAGCGCACTTTTCGAGCTCAATGTGATCAGTGTGTGTGTTTGACATGACTGCGTTTTATAGAATGACGAAACCACGAAGCCATTCAAGTTTTCAGCTTAGATTACACTAATCACTAATCTCATATCAGTCCTATGAGATTTTTAAAAGTAGCGCTTAGTCTCTTCGAAACTCCCTTCGATACTGACTTCGAAACGCCTTCGAAACACGACCAAACAGCGTGTTTCGAAGGCGTTTCGAAGAGACTGATCGCACCTTTAGTACCCGATGCCGCTTCCGCCTGGGGCCGTGCCGTACTCGCCCAACGATCCGCAATACGCACAGCAGTACCAGTTAAACCAGATGAACCAGATGAACCAGCAGATGACCGTCCAGCAGTGAGTCTTCTTCGAGTGATTTTTTTAGCAAGCGTGCAGTTGATCAGCCTATCAGTTGTAGATTGAGATTGTCAATCATACCATGTCTATGTGTTTAGTTAGCACTTTCACTGCACTTTCGGAGAAGTGAAGTCTACTTTAGCAAGCGTGTTTGATATGCAGTGCAGTTTGTTGTCGCTCGTTTAAGGTTTGGTTGAACAATCATACCCATTGTGTGTCGAGAATCGAGGCATAATCATATGCATTGTTCGTATGTTTTATGTTTATGAACCTGACATGGCAATACAATCGTGAACATTATCGCCTATAATCCATCCGTCGCTTATAGGGGCTACGGCCAGCCCCTCTACACTCAGCAGCCACAGCCGTCCGCCTTCGCCCCTCAGCAGTTGAACCCCAGTGGATTCGCGCAGCCATTCGGGGGGTACGGACAGACGGGAGCACATACGGTGGGCAAGGAATTTGTATTCAACATTATATTATATATGTACTTACTTATCGATACTTACTTATGTACTTACTTATCGATTATGTTCAGACAGTGATCGTACAGCAGCCCGGAACGCAGCTACCGATGCAGATTCAGCAACACGTTGGTGGGTATATAAAATATAACTGTATTTTAATGATCTGTTTTAATTTTTCATTTACAAGTTGTTTTTGAACTTACAATTTTTGTTAGTTGTGTTTTTTTAGCTCAGTATCACCGCAATACTGTTAGAAAACAAAAGGAGTGAAAATCAAAACAGCTCTCTCTTGGATTGCTACAAAAAGTGACGCAATTAGAAAACTAACGAGTGAACATCAAAGTTTACTACCGTACAGTTTTTATTACCGCTATTTTGGTTCTCTATGTACAAAAAAAACTGCAGTAAAATTCAAAAAGAGTAAACTTCATAGTTATTACTTTGCAGCTAAAAAAAATAAGAAGTCAACGTAGCTCTCTGTTGGATCGCTGCAAAGCAACATAAATTCAAAATGACAATTTAAAAAAAAACAACTGAAAAGTGAAAAAAGTATTTTGTAGCATTCATGCCGGCCCCGTCCCCTGTCGATGGTCTCCCACCCGGCTTGGAATTCATCCACGCACTCGACACTGTCCGAATCAAACAGGTGCAAATTTCATTGCTCATGTTTAATGCTCACCTGTTATTTGAGTTATTTAAACATTATTAACATTATCCACACTCTGTTTAAATTATTCAAATTTTTCACTTTACTCACATCCTCCGCATTACTCGCATTTTATTCGAACTATTCAAATTACTTATGTATTTTGTACTTTCATATTTTTGTTCAGCGCATCGACATGCTGGAGGTGTTCACCCCATTTCACCAGCCCAACAAGTACGAAATCAAGAACATCAACGACGAGATCGTGAGTGACGTCATCACATAGCCATGACGTCATCGTTCTATGACGTCAGGTGTACGTGGTTCTCGAGCAGTCGGAGCCGCTGGAGAGGCAGGTCTACGGAGCAGGCCGGGGAGTCATATTGAACTTCATCGACAACTTTGGAAGGGTGAGTTGTTACAATCTCTTTATTATAGGATTGAGAGGCAGAAAAAAAGAACGCACAACACACATATGAAATAGTAGCAGTATCTGTTCAATAGACTATAGATGTCGTACACAGAGTATGGGATCAACCACACGCAATAGAGTAATCACAATGAAAACGCGAATTTGGATCAAGTGGTTTCGACTCCTAGCATCTTACCACTAGAGCCTTCCATCAACCCGGAAACCAGAATTGAGTGATGCCATCTCCCCTCCTTGTCAGATATCTGCCGTGGTTCGCCGCCGGCGGGAGCACTGCAGTGGGTGTTGCTGGTGCGCGGATGGAGACGCCGACACGGTGGCCATAGAAGCACCGCCGGGCAATGTGGTGAGACGTGATGCTATGATTAGTGCAGCGCCTTTGCCCTCTTTGATGCCCTCAACGGGCAATGTGGTGAGTCAAGTGATGCTGTGATTCATGGACTGTTGCACCCAATGGGGGAATGTGGTGAGAAGTGATGCTATGATTAGTGCAGCGCCTTTGCCCTCTTTGATGCCCTCAACGGGCAATGTGGTGAGTCAAGTGATGCTGTGATTCATGGACTGTTGCACCCAATGGGGGAATGTGGTGAGAAGTGATGATATGATTAGAACAGCGCCATGTACCCTCATGCAGTGTGGTGAGATTAAGTTATGCTGTGATTAATTTAATGCACTGTTTTTGATGCACCCAACAGGGAATTTGGTGAGATTCAGTCGATTATGGATGCTCTCATAGTACTACATACTTCACTCTATGTTTTTAATTTTTGTTGTTGTAACTAAAGTTGTAAATTTATTAGTTTTTTTTAGCTATTGTTGTCGAGTTTTATTAGTTTTTTAAAGCTATTATTGTTGAAGAATTTTTAAGTCTATAGTTGATTTTTTTCAGATAGGATACATCGCTCAGGAGCAGTCGTGCTGTTTCGTGAACCACACTGTCACGGGGGATAAGAAGGAGAAGGTAGGGAAGAAGAGAGAAGAGAGAGAGAAGAGAGAGATAGAGAGAGATAGAGAGAGAGAGGGAGAGAGGGAGAGAGAGAGGGAGAGAGAGAGAGAGACTCCTTTTCCAGTTGATGAGCGTCCAGAGTGAGTGCTACTGCTGCGGTCTGTGCTGTGCGGGCTGTCGAGAGGAGACGCCATTTGAGGCAGGTCATTTAATGAGGAACATCCAACTAAAATTGTTGACATGAAAGTCAAAAATGGGTGTTTTGGTGATAGATGGTATTGTCTGAGCAGCCTTTGCGCCACTGTCTGCTCTCTCTCTCTTTTCTAGTGACGTCATGATCTAACGAACATATTCATACATTTTATGCAAATTAGCATTTAGATAACCTCGAATGGCCGTCAGGTGGCGGAGTTGAAGAGGACATACGCGGGGTGGATGAAGGAGACATACTCGAATGCCACTAACTTCAGCCTGTCATGTACGTCTCTCTTTCTCTCTCTCTCTCTCTCTCTCTCTCTCTCTCTCTCTTTCTCTTTCTCTTTCTCTCTCTCTCTCTTTCTCTCTCTCTTTCTCTCTTCTAAACCTACCTTTCAGTCCCTCAACAAATGGACGCTTACTCAAAGATTCGACTCATTGCCACAGCTTTGATAATTGTGAGTACAGTAGTCGTTGTATACTGTAGGTGAATAGGTGTACTGTAAATGATTGTTTCATTATGAAACATTTACAATGTGTTACTATTTCCAGGACTACCGAGTATGGGAGCAGATTAAAGGCAACAACAATCGAAGAAGGACTTTTTCAAGCTAATATGATCTACATTTCATGCTTTCCTTTTCCTTTTGATTTCTTGCCCCCGACAATCCTCGAAGAGAAATAGTAAGAAGGACGTTTTCGCACATATAAAATAAAGGACATGACTCACTTTAAATGCTCTTTTTTACTCCTACATTTTCTCGATAAATGTCTTTTCGTTGAGTAGTGAGTTGTACAAGGCCATATTGTGCATTCACTCACCAGAAAATCAGATCCGGACATTGACAATCCCCACATGAAACTATTTCGTACGATCATACATACGTATATTGAAACGAATGTTGTGATGCATTCAGCATTCTCGCACCATTATCAGTGTACTGCAACTGCATCTCTTTCAATTAGGCACGAAGGAAACGAATTTCGATCAAGAACGACTTTTGTGCAAGCAAGCTATCCTCTCTACTATACCTACCCTTTTTGATTCCCGCACGAATTATCGACATGTTTTGATCGAGACTTGTTTGCTCTGATAAAAGATATGTACAAAATTCACACATTAATCAACCGCGATATTCGCTTGCACGCATCACAAACGATTATCGACGACCTTATTTCTTTTTTTTGTGATTGTTTTCGAAGCGCTTACTATTGATGTCAGTTTTCAGTGTTCAAAAAGATGAATAAATTTCACACTCGATCTCAATCCCTCGACACGATATATAAACCAAAACAGGGAACAGCGTGTTCTGATTATCTGATTTCCTTTTATGACGGCATTTCGCAAGTTTGCATCGGCTTGTGATACGTAATATTGATGTTTGTGATGCGTGACGTCCCATTGATAAGCAGTTCTCCAGTTCGCTTGTCTGCGATGTGCTCTTTCATGTTTTTTTTAAATTTGAACGTTGGTTCATTTGTTTAAGTAGCGGTCAGTTTCTTCGAAACTACCTTCGATACTGGCTTCGAAACGCCTTCGAAACAAGACCAAACAGCGTGTTTTGAAGGCGTTTTGAAGAGGCTGTTTTGAAGAGACTGACCACACCTTTAGTGATGATGTACAATGCTGGATACGACGACTCGAGACAGCCTCCGTCTTACAATGAAACGATCAACGGTCTACCCACACAGTGAGCACGTCTTCGTCTCACGTCTTCCTCCTTGCTTTACTATTGTTATTAAGACTCTTTTCTGTCCCCACATTCGATACGTTTCATTTCACCTTTGTCTCCGGCATGTATTGAATTGAGGCCAGCCGACGCGCCGCAGCATACGGGCGGGTTGGCAGGCAGCACTACAACTACATACTACGCACAATCACCACAGGTAGAGACTACTCTTTTATTTTCAGTTGCAGGTATCAATTGGGGATCCACACAGTGAGTCTTCATCTTACGCGCTGCGCGCGCCAACGATCAAAACAAACGGGCGGCGCTGTGCGCCGCCTCTAATTGTCTGGTTGTAGATCGTGGTCGTGCAACAGCCGGGCCTCGTTCACGTTGAGCAACCTGTTGGTATGCTTTGTGCCAATTTCAAATTGTTAAAAAAATAATGTGTACTATTATCGATGAATGTAAAACAAAACCACTAAGATCACTGACTTCAGCGTACATGCCCTGTCCCGGCCCGATAGACGGTCTTCCGCCCGGACTGAAGTACATCCATCAACTCGGCACGGTCACGGTGGCACCGGTCAGTGCAGACTACATGATCGACATGTTCTCTTTATATGACTATGACTCCGTTCTCTTGTTTGGACGATGGTTTCCCATCACAAAAGCTGCAAACTCTTTTTGAAAGTTTGAATTGTTTTTAAACAGAAAATGGGCGCGGTTGATATCAACGGCCAGCTCGCGCCCAACGTGTACACTATCAGGAACAACAGGGATGAAGTGGTAGGTGTTGGTTCAAAAAAAGAGGTATAGTAGATTGTAGTACATGATTGTATTGATTACGTGTATTGATTGTATTGATTCCGGGACGCTCCCAGACGATTTTCAGATCATGATACGTTTCGGGTTTCAGATGATACGTTTCAGACAATTGCCTTGGTGCGTCGCCTCGGGACAAGATCCCCTACCTGTGCTGGAAGGCGAATGGCGATCTGGACGCAGTGAGCATCGAAGCTCCACCCGGCAAGCAGGTCACGCACACTCTTTCTATTTTTAAATTCGTTCGTATTCTTTTATTCCATTCAATATATTCTCTATCTATTCTTTCATCATTGAGTCCATAGTGGAAATGAGTGTGGCTGTGGCATGTTCTATTCTGATCACCCCTTCCTTGAATCAGAATCAGAATCAGAATATTTATCTCGAATCAAATAGCACATTACAATCATGTAAATTACGGCAAGGTTACGGTAAAATACAGTACTGCAACGCCTACTGCGAGTCCCAATAACACGGATTTCGGTGGTTCCGTGGATGCGTACGTGCTATTGGGGGTGCTATTGGTGGTCTTTGAATCGGGGGATGTTAAAAACACGTGTGAATGAGTGTCATGTCTCATGTTCAACTCTGATTCTTGCTGTGGGTACAGACACGACAGATGATGCCACAAAAGATCAGTGTGAGTTCCAATATTCTCATCGTCCGTCTCCAGATGGGGCGTATAGCGGAGACGCGCGTCACTCTCTGTGCACAATAGCCAGTCGAAAAGATGCATTGACTGATCATATATCGGTTTCATCAATGGTGCTTTTCATTAATGGACTTCAGATCGGCCGGATAGCGGAGACGCTCGCGTGCTGCTCAATCAACCACGTCGTGGCGGGAATAGAGAGGAAAGACACGGTGGGTGTGCCGAAGGATCAAAGGAATTCAACTGATTTGAAGACTCCCCTGAGTTAGAGATAGTGAAAAGTTTGACTATATATGTTTGATTGGTTTTCACGATGTCTGACGAGAGAGATAGTAAACCAATGTGCTACTGGGGCACGGTGGATGTGCCAAAGAGACTGACGAGGAGTGTCGTGAGACACCCTCGGATTCGAACCAAAATTATTGGATATTTTAGAAACCTGGACATTGAAATGTTGTGTTACAATTCCCTAACTAAGTGCAGACATCTTGAGACATCTTGCGACTGATCTCTATTCTTAATTTCAATGGAAAGACTCCATATCCAGATGCGCGTGGAGAGCCCATGCTGCTGCTCCTTCTACAACCATGTCCAGCAACACTCATTCGAGGTGATTCAGTTATAGTTTTGTGAAGTGAAACATTCGAAACTGAACAAGACAGTGTACCATTTTCTGTGTCCTGTGCAAAACAGTTCGAGATTGTCTTCAAGACTCTTCGTAGATTGTCTGCAGCATTGTCCTTCCTTAGCCGGCATTACAATACACATTGTCTCTAGGTGAAGCGTGGTGGTCGGTCAGTGGCAGAATTGCAGCAGACTTCGTGGAGACATGACATGTTCCGAATGGGCAGCAACTACAAACTCACATGTGAGTATGGAAACACTGCATCGATCAATAAAAATTAATTATTAGTCTACTTATTAACACGTTAGATGAATCAGTGTCCTGTTAGGCAGACGGGTATCGTGAAATTGATTGGTATCTATGAATGAGTGATGAGTGAATGAGTACGCGTTTTCAACTATTAAAAAAATGCACATATTTCTAGACACAATTTCCCTTTCAGTTCCGAAACAGACCGACGCATTAGAGAAGATTCGCCTCATCGCCTCAGCTCTCATTATCGTAAGTATTATTATTATTATTATTATTATTATTATTATTATTATTATTATTATTATTATTATTATTATTATTATTATTATTATTATTATTATTATTATTATTATTATTATTATTATTATTATTATTATTATTATTATTATTATTATTATTATTATTATTATTATTATTATTATTATTATTATTATTATTATTATTATTATTATTATTATTATTAGTATTGTTATTATTATTATTAATATTATTATTATTATTATTATTATTATTATTATTATTGTTATTATTATTATTATTATTATTATTATTATTATTATTATTATTATTATTATTATTATTATTATTTATCATTATTATTATTATTGCAGAACTACCGTCTTTTCGACAATCTTCGTCTACTGGCAAATGTCGGTCTTGTGAAGGCGTTTTGAACATAATTTTTCAAGATTACAAAAATTTCAGACCGGTGTAAAATTCCCCTGCTCAATTCTGTAGTTTAGCAGTATAAGTTACAGTTCCGGCTGTATTTGCATGTTTATAATGACTCTTCTCGCCATTGTTCATTCATATTAGAGAGGGCGCGCAGCGCCCTCTCTCTTGGGTTAAAATAAGGCTCGCGCCAGAATTTTCAAGTAGCGATATCCAAAGGACATGTTAGCAACAATGTGAAGTCTTCCAATTTATGTTAGTTAGATTCGCACGGTTCCATAGGGCAGATCACTAATTGACGGCATCTTTGTATCTTTTCTCCGAAAGAAGTTATGAGCGATCTCGCACTCGCACTAGGCGAAAGGCCAGCGTGTGGGTGGGTGTCGTTTCCAGTCACGCTAGCTGATAGCTAGCCCTCTGCTGGCGGGCGAGCGCGAGAGCACGCGAGAGAGCACGCTGTTTGGAGAGAGACAGATGTACTTTGGTGGCTGCGATCAGTAGGAATTTAGTAAGGGGAGAGAGAAAGAGAGAACGAGAGAACGAGAGAACGAGAGAACGAGAGAACGAGAGAACGAGAGAACGAGAGAACGATATAACGAGAGAAAAGGAGAAAAAGAGAGGAGGGAAGGAGGGAAGGAGAGACGGAGAGAACGAGAGAACGAGAGAACGAGAGAAGGATAGAAAGAGAGAACGAGAGAACGAGAGAACCAGAGAAAGAGAGAAAGATATAAAAAGAGAACGAGAGAGCTAGAGAACGAGAGAAAGAGAGAAAGGGAGAAGGAGGGAAGGAGGGATGGAGAGAAGAAGAGAAGGATAGAAAGAGAGAACGAGAGAACTAGAGAACGAAAGAAAGAGAGAAAGAGATAAAGAGAGAACGAGAGAAAGCGAGAACGATATAACGAGAGAATTAGAGAACGAGAGAAAGAGAGAATGGGAGGAGGAGGGAAGGAGGGAAGGAGAGAAAGAGAGAAAGAGAGAACGAGAAAACGAGAAAACGAGAAAACGAGAGAAAGAGAAAACGAGAGAAAGAGAGAACGATATAACGAGAGAGCTAGAGAACGAGAGAAAGAGAGAAAGGGAGAAGGAGGGAAGGAGGGATGGAGAGAAGAAGAGAAGGAGAGAAGGAGAGAACTAGAGAAAAAAGAGAAAGAGAGAAAGAGAGAAATAGAGAAAGAGAGAAAGAGAGAAAGAGAGAAAGAGAGAAAGAGAGAAAGAGAGAAAGAGAGAAAGAGAGAGAAAGAGAGAAAGAGAGAAAGAGATAATGAGAGAACGAGAGAAAGAGAAACCGATAGAAAGAGAAAACGAGTGAAAGAGAGAACGATATAAATATAACGAGAGAACTAGAGAACGAGAGAAAGAGAGAAAGTGAGAAGGCGGGAAGGAGGGAAGGAAAGAAGGAGAGAACGAGACAACGAGACAACGAGAGAACGAGACAACGAGACAACGAGACAACGAGAGAACGAGAGAACGAGAAAACGAGAGCACGAGAGAACGAGAAAAAGAGAGAACGATATAACGATATAACGAGAGAAATAGAGAACGAGAGAAAGAGAGAAAGAGAGAAGGAGAGAAGGAGGGAAGAAGAGAAGGAGAGACGGAGAGAACGAGAGAACGAGAGAACGAGAGAACGAGAGAAGGATAGAAAGAGAGAACGAGATAAAGAGAGAACGAGAGAACGAGAGAACGAGAGAACGAGAAAACAAGAGAAAGAGAGAACAAGAGAAAGAGAGAACGAAAGAAAGAGAGAACGATATAACTAGAGAACGAGAGAACGAGAGAAAGAGAGAAGGAGGGTGGTAGGAGGGAAGGAGGGAAGAAGAGAAGGAGAGACGGAGAGACGGAGAAAACGAGAGAACGAGAGAACGAGAAACGAGAGAACGAGAGAACGAGAGAACGAGAGAAAGAGAGAAAGAGAGAAAGAGAGAAAGAGAGAACGAGAGAAAGAGAGAACTGGAGAACTAGAGAAAAAGAGAAAGGGAGAAGGAGGGAAGGAGGGAAGGAGAGAAGAAGAGAAGGAGACACGCGAGAACGAGAGAACGAGAGAACGAGAGAACGAGAGAACGAGAGAACGAGAGAAAGAGAAAACGAAATAACGAGAGAACTAGATAACGAGAGAACGAGAGAACGAGAGAAAGAGAGAAAGGGAGAAGGGGGGAAGGAGGGAAGGAGAGAAGGAGAGACGGAGAGACGGAGAGAACGAGAGAACGAGAGAACGAGAGAACGAGAGAACGAGAGAAAGAGAGAACGAGAGAAAGAGAGAAAAGAGAGAAAAGAGAGAACGAGAGAAAGAGAGAAAAGAGAGAAAGGGAGAAAGAGAGAACGAGAGAACGAGAGAACTAGAGAACGAGAGAAAGAGAGAAAGGGATAACGAGAGAACGAGAGAAAGAGAGAACGAGAGAAAGAGAGAACGAGAGAAAGAGAGAAGGAAAGAAGGAGGGAAGGAGGGAAGGAGGGAAGGAGAGGAGGAGAGGAGGAGAGAAGGGGAGAAGGAGAGAAGGAGGGAAGGAATGGGAGGAGAGAAGGAGGAAAGGAGAGGAGGAGAGAAGGAAAGAAGGAGAGAAGGAGGGAAGGAATGGAAGGAGAGAACGAGAGAACGAGAAAATATCGAAAAAAATTGAAATGAAATTGATGAAATAATGAGAGAAGAACATGTTACATGTATGAAGACGAGAGAGAAAATTTCTATGAAATTCAACAAAAGGACATATATTATCTTTTAAAAGTACTTCCGTAAAAAAGTGTTGTTTGTGTTAACCTGATTCAAGAAAAGCGCATGCATATATTATTAATTTTCGAAAAATCAAATCGTAAACACCTGAACATGAAAACTAACACAAACTTGCTCTTTCAAAACGTTGAATAATTTTTGAATAATTAATGTTGAATAATTCCATGTTTTGTTTTTTTTGACATTTATACCTGAAACATTGAGTCAAACAACATCACGAATAACATTTTATTTTACTGATAAACCATAAATAATAAACCGCAAAAAACACTAAATAAACAAAACAATCGTATTATTCTGAATGTTACGTGTAACTATTCTATATTCGTTTGAAAGAGCAAGTTTGTGTTAGTTTTCATGTTCAGGTGTTTACGATTTGATTTTTCGAAAATTAATAATATATGCATGCGCTTTTCTTGAATCAGGTTAACACAAACAACACTTTTTTACGGAAGTACTTTTAAAAGATAATATTATATGTTCTGTCAGCGGAGCTCGCGCGCCGCTGAGATCTCTCTCACTCACTAAGTGTGTAGCTCGCTCATTCGTTCATAGATCACTCTCTCTTGGCAGACCCGACGACTGCCGTCGGCGGACCGAGAGAGCGGGCCGATCTATCGACCGACTCCCGCCAAGACAGAAGATTCCCGAAGCCTCACTCCGGCCGTACTTGAGGCACGCCCGGCGCTCAGTGTGGGCTTCAGTATGAGTGAAGGCCGATCAAGCCACTCTGTGAGATGATCGGTCCTGTTAACCCCCGTAATCTATATACCCCCGTGTTCCATCCAGCTCAAAACTGTTTCATAATCTCTATGTCTCTGTCATAAACTCCTATGTTCGCATCACGTGTTATTTCCGTTGTTGTTCGACCGGGAACAGTAGAAGGGTGGCTCGGCTCTCGCCACATGCAACTTGTCTCGTTCGCTAATCGCAATCATCCTCTGGATCGAGGCACATGCCAGCTCTGGCTGACATGTAATCTCACGACGGGGGCGTCCTTGGGCAAGACCTGTATCCTTCGGGATATGGATCCTCTGACTGTTCGTGTGAGCAACGCACTTGTGAGAATCCCAATAAGAGTGTTCCCGCTGCAGTTCTCACTCTCTTTCACAGGCACTGTTTATTTCAGTCGTCAACTTTGCAGGTTGTGAGATTTTCGAAAGAAAGCAAATAATTGCTATATTCAGAATTTCGAAGTTTGAATGTGTTTTTTTTCTTCAGAAACCGGACTGTCGGTTAACAATATCACGACTTCATTCACCATGACATACAGTGCGCGAAATGTAGCCTTTTAATGACGGCAAAATATTGAATTCTTGCGAGAAAAAAAAAGAGTGTGGCGAGGGAAGAGGGCGCGGACGGTGAGCGCGCGTGTCTCTCCATTTCCCATTGTCTCATAATAAAGTAGTGTAACCATATCTATAAATAATAACTTTTTGATTTCCTAAAAGCCACATTTTTATGTTCAATTCTACCTGATGACGTCAACTAGTTTCTACTTGAAAAAAAACAAACGAACGTCAATTTCGATTTCCTGTTACACCCTTGTGAAAAATGTATATAGACTGCGTGAAATCTCAATCTAAAAATGTACTTATTTAATATTACATGTAAGTATGGGAGGCAAGCGGAATTGCAAACAAAAACCTAAAAGGCGGTCTCATAAAGTTACGGGAATTGTATCATTTCGAAAAATACTCACCACATCGGAAATTTTTTTATTTCTTGCAAATGGAGATAATTTGTGAGTAAACTATGCAAATTGTTTGAGCTAATTATAAAAAAAGACATTTCGTCGTGTATTTGAATCCTGTCTACATTTGCAAATGCTTCGCTAATGTTTTTTTGTGTGTCATTGTGATAACAAGAGTTTATGAGAGCTAGTTCAGGACCTTGTTTAAACACTGACTGAGTGAGCACCTCTAACTTCATTTCTGATTTGATTAGCACAACTTTATAACATGGGATTTGCATACGTCTTGTTCTACAATTAAGTGATTATCTGTTTCAACACTGACGTGAGCTGTACAATTTGATTATATATAGAACGATACAATTAAAGAGTGAAGCTTTTGCACGAATGAATGTTCCATGTTCTTCTCTGTTTTTGACTGTGCTTACATAGCTCAACTGTAGAACTGTATGATACAATGTTCATACGCTTCGGTGTGTCATTGTTAAGTATTTTGAAGCAACGTCTCACAGAATCCTATTATTCGAGTATTTTGTTTTACCGTGTAGCTTCGAATGTAGCTTCGGGGCCGGTGATTCATGAGACTCTGAGTAATGAAATACATTCTCTCTTTTGCCATATACATACCCAACTATTCGAACTTTTTGATCCCACTATTGCAGTGAACAATCATTTTGTTTTAGTTTTTTTCTCTCACGCGAACCTTTACGCATTTTACCTTTACACATTTATTATGCACATCATAATCTAATCGCTATGCTATGCAACCATGCACCACTTCAAGTTCATGTTGTTGCTCGCCCATTTATGTATAAAGGAACTATTTCGCAAAACACTTTTTTCCTCCTTCTCATTGCTAACATAATGAATTTCGTCTGCTCTTCCGTGTCCATTTGTAATTGTCAAATGGTGTCTCGCGTGGTTCTTTTCCCTCTATGCACTTGGAAAATCGTTGGGGAAAAACCCCCTCTCTATCTCTTGAATCGGGAAAATACCTTTACCTTTACCTTTACCTATGCACACTGTCCCACACTAATCCCTCTCTTTCTCCTCCCAGCCATGCCGGGTCACTGCGACGACCTCTCCTGTGCCACCGTCGCGGATCTGGTGCGCACTCCCCTCTACGTCGTCCACCAGATGCTCAACGTCATCTGCTCCGCCGCCGGAATGCTCGTCACCTACGCCTACCTCTACGTACATCAGGTAAAGACGACAAAAAGCGAAAAGACACTGCAGATCCTTCATGCAAGACACTACGAACGCTATACCGTAGTATCTTTCACTGCGCGCCCTCGAATGACACTGTATTGATTGACCTGGTGTGTGATCAGTCTGTGCGTGTTTCTTTCGTTTTTTGTCGCTTTAATTATATTCGGGTGACGATATGAGTTGTTTGTAGTGGCATGCAGTATAAGCAAGGCGGAACTGAACACTACATTGTAGTGGGCCCCCAAGGAGCTCTTTTTACGAGAGAGTTTAGGGTTATTCACAGAGATTAGAGAACCCATAACCCATTAGACGACTTCATTCTGACAAAACTGCATGGGTGCCTGAGTACCCAAGGGAACCAGCGGATCATTACCACTATGCCACGTTGCATGGGATAATGTTTCAAACGAAATTTTTTAAATATAAACACTAATACTTCATCAAATTGAACATCCTGCATTTGCAGGGCAACGTGAAGGCGAACCTGAGTGCGGCGTTCCTCAAGCTGTCCAAGCTGCTCTTCTTCTCCATCAACCTGCACAACGCGTGTTTCGTCGCGCTGGAGGTGACAACCTAGTTGTCAAAAAATCCGGGGAAGCAAAATGTATAGCAGCAGCCGGGTTAGCATTGTTGTTATTTAAAACGACACATTGGGTCGGTCCCAACAAAAAAAAATTCTTTGCGAGTAGATGTAGTCCACGTTGTGCTGGAGGTGAGGGGAGGGGGGAAGGAGTTCCGAAAGAGATGACCGTGATTGAGAACTATGCAGTTCCGAAGAACAAAGACCAAAAGACAGTCTTTTGGTCGATTGTGATGACGATTGTCATTGTGTGGATGACAATATCATGAGTAATGAGAGTAAAGGTGAAGGTAGCCCCGATTCGAGACTCTTTTCTGTGTTCTGTGGGGTATTCTGCGTATTCTTCGGGGATAAGAAAACGAGTATGGCACTCATGCCTGTATCATAATAAACGCATTGCACTTCCAAACGTTTTGCAGAAGCCTCACATGATCGAACACAACAACGAATTTGTAAAGAGCGTCTTTATTGGCACGTGTGAAACCGTTCAAGGGTTGTACTCGATGGGGAGGTTCTTGCGGCGGACCATTCCGTCGCCCTGGAACCACTCGCGGCGGAAGGTCTTGGCGGCGCCGTCGGGGGTGTTAGTCCACTCGATGGTGATGCGATCGTTGTTGGTGTCCTCCTCTCCGAACTTGAACGCGTCGCAAGAGACGGCCATCAGCACGGCCTCCTTGGGGTCGAGCACTCCGCACGGCGGGTCGACGCCGAGGCGCTTCATGTTGGTGGTCTTGATGGCCCATCCGATGCGGCGACCTCCAGTGTTGGTGATCTGAAAAGGACCAATCATTCAATGATCGATCGATATCCGATCGATATCCACGCACCTTGATGTGGTAGGTGTGCTTGTCATCGTAGGGGGCGTTGAAGACGATCTTGGTACCCGGCTGGGTGTTGATATCTCCGGGAGCGACGGACTGAGCCATGGCGAATGGATGCCGGCAGCCCGCCGCGCCCGTCTTTTATTCGCCCCTCCAGACATGCAAATCAGCGAGTTCGCGAGGAATGACTAATTTTTATCAGGATAATGGTAATGCAAATAGAGACGAGTTTGCCTTGCTAATCGATATGCTAATTAGAAGGGAATTCCCTTTACGACGTTGTGCATGGTTCGCATGGGTATGTTAAATCCAGACGACCTCGGAACGAACCGAGGAGTGCGACTCAAAATCGACGACACTCGTTTCTGAAAAAGAGAGAGAGGGAGAGAGAGAGAGAGAAATGTTTGAATTTGAATGAACAGAGTTATCTCAAATTGTATGGTATTGGGGGAGTTTGGTGTTAATATCGGGTAGTTGGCGAATGACTTGGGTCCGTCCGCGTCGGTCGTTGGTCCCTCACCAGCAGAAGCTAGGTCGCAGCATCCTCGAGGCGTTTCTACTAATATTGTACTTCCAACTTCCAACTTCCACCCGGACTGTTTTCAGACGCACCACATGCTCTACGCGCAGCTCGTCTCCTGTCCCATGATCTCCATGCTGGCATGCATTCCCGTCAGGATACCCCTCACCGTGTCACTCGCCGCTATGAACTTCTCCTTCCTGTGAGTCACTCTCTCTCTCTCTCTCTCTCTCTCTCTCTCTCTCTCTCTCTCTCTCGCGCGCTCTCGCTCTTCTACGACTCACCTTTGTCCTTTGTCATTTCTCTATGATAGGGCTATCAAAACTTTCCAAAGTCATCGGTTTGTAATTGTCTGATGAATCATGTGTTTGCAGTGCGATGACGCTCGATCGTCTGATGTTCGTGACGGTGCAGAAGCAGTACTGGCGATTCGAAGGCGTGCTCTTCAGGCTGCTGTTCTCATTCGTGGTAAGTAGAAGGGAACCCTCTCGGATACTTTGGGAGCTCCTGTACCTCACGGTTCGGTCAATTTCGATGAAACGGATTGAGTTACATTGCTGATGTGTTTCAATTTAAGATCGCCTGCACTGCCTATATGACCTACGATCTGCATAAGGAAGAGGCGTGGGGCGAGGAGACATACTCGTGAGTTGCACAGTGGGCAGCATTTGAGAAGGCCTTTCAGCCAGCCAAAGAGAACAAGAGAGGGATATGGTGGTGAGAAAGAAGAGAGATAGGGTGGAGAGATCGAGAGAGAAAGAAAGAGAGAGAGAGAGAGAGGAGAGAGAGAGAGAGAAGAGAGAGAGAGAGAGAGAGAGAGAGAGGAGAGAGAGAGAGAGAGAGAGAGAGAGAGAGAGAGAGAGAGAGAGGTAGACTCATTCAGGTGCCGTCTGGTGTCGCTACGCAATCAACCCCGTATCATGCACTTCTACCACCTACTCTGCTATATCGACGTTCTATCAGCGGTCGTCTTCGCTGTCGTCTACATCATATCCCTACGCAACGAGAAAACGTAAGTGGCTTATAAGTATAAGTAGTATAAGTAGTATAAGTAGTATAAGTAGTATAAGTAGTATAGGTAGTATAAGTAGTACAAGTAGTATAAGTAGTATAAGTAGTATAAGTAGTATAAGTAGTATAAGTAGTATAAGTAGTATAAGCAATATACGTGGTTAGAGAAACTGCAAGAGCAACGAACAGATACTTTGCGAGAACACATTCCACTCAATTCCATTAACAATTAACAGATTAACACTTATCAGATTTATCACTCAATTAAACTTTCAGTGGCAGGTTTGACTTGGAGCAACGGCATCATGCGGAGCAAACGAAAAAGGTTGGAGGGAACTGTTAAGTGTGTAAAAAAGAAAATTTAATAACAGTGAACCACGTGCCTTTCTTCATACGAGAGAACGATATAATTATCACAAAACTGTTGGTGGTATTCCTATGTCATTTGTTTGAAAAGTGGAGGGGTTGCTTGTGAATACGGATAGTTTTAACAGTTGAGACTTGTTCAGTCTAAGTGACTATAGGGGGTTCTTAAATCGGTAGACCCTAACGATTGTTCGGACCTCTGTAATCTCCGTGAAAGCACACTATTTCGTCTTCCTCTCGCGTGTTCGAGGCTCCATCGCATAGATAGACCCAAACATGAGCGTTTGATCCTAACGAATTCCTATTACAATCCGAGCAAATGATTCTAGCCAAAACAAAGTAAACGCAGGGAACAAGTCATATGTTGAGAACTAAGAATGGATCTAATTCAGACAGTGTGCGCCCTATCTCCTTCCATTCTTCTTCACCTCCTCCTCTTCTCGGTATATTTCATAGGTGAGGTGAGATTGGTGGATGATATTTGTGTTATATTTAGGTTGTTTATGTATGTTATGCATTTATAATGTTTTGTTTAGGCACTCCCTACGTAGTCAAGAACCAAGAGAAGCTCTTCACGAACTTTCAAGCTTGCCGGATACTCATTGCGGGGCTATATGTGAGTAAACAAACAAGTACACAAACAACAACAACAACAACAACAACAACAACAACAACAACAACAACAACAGCAATAACAATAACAATAACAATAACAATAACAACAACAACAACAACAACAACAACAACAACAACAACAACAACAACAACAACAACAACAACAACAACAACAACATTGCAGTTGATCCCGGTATTCGGTGTGCTGCAACCCCTGCAGCTCTTCGTGGCATCGCGTCTTCTTCGCAGAGCCGAGGACCGGGCGCGAATCAGATGCATTTCCATCGACAAAATGAAGAACGACAACTACGATTACAATATATGGTCGCAGCGCGTATAAAGCGTTCGAGAACTGGTTGTTGTCTAGCAAAGCTTGTTGCGAAATAACTGCAAAAGAATGTTTTCCACGTGAGTATTTAGAAAAGGATACGCCGCACTGTTTTTTGAAACCCCGGCGAATGCTTGGAAATCCATGCTGGCCACATTTCTCGATTTCCCAGATACCTCATAATCTATGTAATTACGATAATCATGAAGTTATGTGTTCGATGAACTCTTCGAAGCAAGACCACTTGTTTGGATGGTGTCTCTGACAGATGTGCACATTCATAATCATTCATTCATCCATACTGAAACGTTCATCTTAGCAGAGAGTGACTCGAATCATTAATCCAGTTTGCCGAGTTGTGCCATAGTTTATCTCTGCCACGTGTACTTCCCTTTCTTTCCATACAACGCACGCATTCGATAAGTGATAAGACCGCAAGCTCCGGCATTCGCGAGATAAGCCGCTGGTATAAAAGAAGTTTAGAAATCAAGGAGAATAATGCGCTCAATTTTTCCCATTATTCTCTTAATCTTTTGAACAGTAATTGATGCGTTGTCAGTCGTCAGTCTCTTCGAAACGTCTTCGTGTCTCCGAAAAAAACATTTGGTCGGGTGTCACGCAGACGTTTCGAAAGGAGTTTCGAAGAGACTGACCGCTACATAACGTGTGTCCACCCATGTCTGTTTGCAGTATGCGTTCCCTGTTCGTCCTCGCCCTCCTCGGAGTCGTCGCCTTCGCCGCCGTCATCCCCAACGACAACACCTTCGAGAAGGTACGAGTCACAATCTGCGAATGGTCCATAGGGCGAGTATTGCGGTTGCAACTCCATGAGTCTTCGTCCTGTAGTGAGAGCGTGCGAGGGGGATAAGGGCGACGGAGTGTGGACGAGGGGTGACGATGCAGATCCCAGATCAGTGCTCATCTTTTCCAGGCTCACCCCGTGCTGGCCGTTCTCGGAGGAAAGCTGTGCCACGTCTGCGAGGACATCTATACCGTGAGTGGAGAGAGGGAGAGGGAGAGGGAGAGGGAGAGGGAGAGGGAGAGGGAGAGGGAGAGGGAGAGGGAGAGGGAGAGGGAGAGGGAGAGGGAGAGGGAGAGGGAGAGGGAGAGGGAGAGGGAGAGGGAGAGGGAGAGGGAGAGGGAGAGGGAGAGAGAGAGAGAGAGAGGAAGAGGGAGAGAGAGAGAAATATATAAGTTTTTTTGTTCAGCAAGCTCTGGACAAGGGAGCCGGCTGGATCCAGCAGGAGGTGAACAAGGAGTGCCAGAAGCTCGGCTTCCTCGACTCCATCTGCGAGCAGGAGCTCGACAAGGTCAGCATAGCTATTGTTTACAGCCGAAACACTGAGGGAAAAGAGTCTTGAATTGTCACGTATTCATAACATAACGTGTTGAGGGGATGTGGTGACGTGTTTTGTTGCAGGCCGTCTCCGCTCTGGAGGCGCAGCTGGAGAATAAGGTGCCGGCAGCCGAGGCGTGCCGCAAGGCCGATTTGTGCTAGTAAACTGTAAACCACATGTATATACAATACAGATAAATGACTATTCGAAATGTCCGCTTCGTTTCTGACTGCAATCATGTGCGAGCAGGCAGAAGACCCAATGTCGTCTGCTTGAAATGCATCACTGTCTTTTTGAGAACGACTTGGTATGAATGTTTTTAAAGCAATCGCTTGTTTCTCACATGTCAGACAGGACAAAAACTAACTTTTCGTTTCGAGGCACGATTCATTGCAAATTGACAGGCTCATACGGCTCCTGTTTGCACATGACAAGATATCGGAATATTTGTGATCTCTATTGGAAATACAATCCGTACTTTCACACGATGGGTTGACGGCTTGTCGCCCTTTGTCAATGGCGAGAAAGGAGACAGTGACTGTCATGTCCGCATTAGATATACCATAGCCACCTCTTCTGTCTAAAAATGCAACAAGACGGAGATACCTCGAGACAGTCAGTTTGGGAGGTTTTGTTGCGACCATTTAGAGCTGTACTTCATGACAGTAATCTAATTCAACGGCGGATCTGCGATTCGGGAATCAACAAGGCATGCAAACCGAATGCTCACATCTTTAATATATGAACACAAGAAACATTGTTGTTTTATGTGATACACTGAACTCTTATCAATATATCAATAATCCGCACCAGGTTGCGTACAATAGAAGAATCGGAGCAACTTGAGAGAAGGAAAATATTTGTACAAAATGAACGTTTTACCAACAACTTGTTCTGCAACACTGCAGCCCGGATTCCGCTAGGCTGGTCAAAGCGAGTTTGTTGTGGTCTACCACCGTGTATAAACGAAGATGAACTTTGTTAGGACATGCGACGCAAAACGTGTGCAATCGCTTTCTTGTGTTAAATTGGAATGGATTTTTTCCAATTGTGTCTCGATATCGCGGTGCGCTCAACAATCAGTCAGTCGCGAAACTACGCAATAGATGAGCTATCTCGAATATTTCCCAGCCACATCCGGACACGATTGGACAGCAGCTGACACGATAAGACGATATGGAGAGGGCGTTCACGGACAGACTGATAAGCGACAAAGCTACAATCACATACAAGGGGATGCGAAAAGGCACGAAGATCAGGCGCAACCAGGAACAACTAATCTCAAGATTATTATTATTATTATTATTATTATTATTATTATTATTATTATTATTATTATTATTATTATTATTATTGTTATTATTATTATTATTATTATTATTTTTAAAATCTCACTCTTGCTTCGGAACAAGAATTGATATATTAGAAAATGGGTGTATTTATCACACCTTCATGTGTCAGCTATAGTGGATCGGACGATAATTATGGTTCCATAATTATGGTTCGAAAAACATACTTAAATGTGATTCACGTCAACTTGAGTGCAGTAGTCCAGAACGCAACAAGAAAAAAATACGCAGGCGGTTACATAACACGTAACGGCACTTATCGATTAAGAAGATGTGACACGGCCCAAATACTTGCAATGGCTGACAAGGGTGTTGTGAATGAAATGGAATAGCTTATAGTTTTACAGGGCCATTCAAGAAGCAGTGTTCCAGTGTCCTAATATAGTGTGAGCCCTAGTCATTTTGAACAGACTCGACGCTGCAGGAAGAAAGCGCGAAATTGCACAAATACTCGCAAAGGCTGACAAGGGTGTTGTGAATGAAATGGAATAGCTTATAGTTTTACAGGGCCATTCAAGAAGCAGTGTTCCAGTGTCCTAATATAGTGTGAGCCCTAGTCATTTTGAACAGACTCGACGCTGCAGGAAGAAAGCGCGAAATTGCACAAATACTCGCAAAGGCTGACAAGGGTGTTGTGAATGAAATGGAATAGCTTATAGTTTTACAGGGCCATTCAAGAAGCAGTGTTCCAGTGTCCTAATATAGTGTGAGCCCTAGTCATTTTGAACAGACTCGACGCTGCAGGAAGAAAGCGCGAAATTGCACAAATACTCGCAAAGGCTGACAAGGGTGTTGTGAATGAAATGGAATAGCTTATAGTTTTACAGGGCCATTCAAGAAGCAGTGTTCCAGTGTCCTAATATAGTGTGAGCCCTAGTCATTTTGAACAGACTCGACGCTGCAGGAAGAAAGCGCGAAATTGCACAAATACTCGCAAAGGCTGACAAGGGTGTTGTGAATGAAATGGAATAGCTTATAATTTTACAGGACAATTTCAGAAGCAGTGTTCCAGTGTCCTAATATAGTGTGAGCCCTAGTCATTTTGAACAGACTCGACGCTGCAGGAAGAAAGCGCGAAATTGCACAAATACTTGCAAAGGCTGACAAGGGTGTTGTGAAAAGAGTGGGAATAGCTTATAATTTTACAGGGCCATTCCAGAGGCATTGTTCCAGTCTCCTAATATGGTGTGAGCTATAGTCATTTTGAACAGACTCGACGCTGCAGGAAGAAAGCGCGAAACTGCAGAAATACTTGCAAAGGCTGACAAGGGTGTTGTGAATGGAATGGGAATAGCTTATACAGGGAATTTTCTTTTTTTCCATTTCGACGTCTCATGTCGGATTCGCCACGAGCTATTGCAAATTGACAGACTCGAGCTCCAGATTGTGCATGAAAAGATATCAGAAGCAACTTCTCTCTCTCACTCTCTTTCTTTCTCTCTCTCTCTCTCACCAGGAATCGTACGCAATTAATAGATCAATATATTAGAAAATTAATTATTACATACTTTATTTACACTTTGATGATGATGACGTCGGCTGTTGGTGTTTTCTTCTTGGTGTTGACCGGAAGCGTCGGCTGCTTCACTGGTTTCTCTCGAGACCGCATCAGAGAGGGGATGATTAGCTTTTCCAGTCGGCCGATTGGTACCTAGTGTGATTGTTGTTAATGGAAATCACATGAAATTACAAAGAACGTTCCGAAAAGTTGGTTACCTCAAAAAGTGCGGACCAGATGAATGCGAATGTGATGGAGAGAGTGACGAGCGGAATAACCCCGTGCGTGTATCGCTCAGCCACTGACACGTAGTGGATAGGACGACGCTCCTAGAAAGTTCAAGAATCAGAATCTTGACCTCGAATATGGAACACGATAAAGGTTACGGTGAAGTACAGTGGCCCATTAGGTTATAAACACCGGGGGCGCGGCTCAGTGGATAGAGCGTTTGTCTCTCTATCGCTGGTTCGATTCCCCTCAGAGTCAACCATTCTTGTTAATTTCTTCCAGCCCCTGTGGTGTGGCGAACCACTCTCATGGCAGCCAGAAGGCGACACAGCACCACCTACGGACTCAAGAACGAAATTCAAGACGTCCGACGCCACTCAACCCAACCGCCCTCGGCTGATGTCGTCGTAAAAAAAGAATCTTGTTCTCAAGACCCCGGATTCAACCAGTTTACCAAAAAATACAAAGTGATTTGCATCAGATTATAAAATGATACCTGCATGATGAACACATCGATAATGAAGATGTGCGCGAGATATGCGCAGTAGCACAGCCTGCCTAGCGGCTGGAAGAGAGCAAGAGACATGAAGCGGGTGATCGGGCCTGAACATGGGCACGTCACAGCATCTAAGCGCTTTTTTTCCAAGCCACCGATGCGAAGCGTTCATTTGTGGCCGCCGCTCTTTCGCTGTGCAACTATCCGCGCTGTGTCTCTTCTAGCCTTCAGCTACCATCTATCCCTTTTCCTTCAGCTATCTATCCCATCACACATACCTCCGAATCCCCTGTTGGTAGCGAACACTAGCCAGGAGAGCGACAGCGCCCAGCCGAGGCGACTAAAACACAGATGAATAAAGCACGTTGGTTGAACTAATCTAGTTCTCACAGTCGTTATATTCCAAGGCTCTGTCTTGTTGTCGGCTGAGAACAATTGGTACGGCTATATCCTTGATACTCTCTATGAGTAGTGAGATGAATGCAATACCAACAATAAAAAAAATATTCTTATTTGTGTTTTTCGTATTGGCAAGACCTCGCATTATAGTAGGTGGCTCTTCCGAACGCCGTCCACCGCGCGCCCTGGCTGTAGTCCCTCACTGCGTAGATGCACACAAGAGAACAGAGCACGCACAGAATCCAGAAGATTGAGACCAGGTACTGTAATCTTGGTTCGTTGAACTTGTGTTTCGTTTAAACAGAGGAATCTGGGGCAGGCTGATCAACGTCTTTCTAACGATGAGTAAGCAACTTGTTACTTGTATGGCTTGTAGATAATTCACGTACCTTGTTGATTCGTACGGTACGAAAAAGGCGCCAAATTTCTGGTTAACCAGAAATAAACCGGTAATTTGGTCCAAACACTATTCGTACCCTCTTGCCTCTCGTATCGAGCAGCACGACTGCAGTGGCTATCCCCACGAGGTACGGCACAATGCGCACATAGAACGCCTCGTACAGACGAGACTTGAACTTCTCCGAGACGTCCGAATCGACTCGGCCCCCGAACAACCTGTAGTGGTTGCGATAGTAGAAGCGAGAAGAGGAGTGAACCTGGCTTCGAAACCCGCCAAACAATGTGAGTATTTCAAAGAGGAGAGAGAGCGAGAGAGAGAGAGAGAGAGAGAGAGAGAGAGAGAGAGAGAGAGAGACTCCATTACAAGCTCACTTTGCAGCGAGGAACGTGATTGGCAAGTCTCCGATGAGAATGTGTGCATACGACACGATCAGAGAGAGCAGGGTGGCCGCGGCGAGAACCACGTAGCCATGAAAAGATTTTCATGTTTTAAATTCACGTTGCCTTCTTTCTTATTGTTAAGACAATAGTTTGCTACTGAAAAGATGTAGAGGTATTGTGAAACAAGCGCTATACACTAACTTAATGTTAGTACTAACAGACTAACAGAGTTTGAAGATAGACATGACCTTTCAACGACGGACGGACACTATATAGGATATAGGACAACTTAGTGAAAAAAGCAACTGCCACGTAGTTGGTCATGTATGTTTATTGATCACCTTGACCCTGGAGTACAGGAACGGGACGAGGAGGAGGGGCGAGACGATGTACATCTGCATATCCACAGCCAGATACCACGAGATCGACAGACACTGCAAGCATCACGTCACTTCCGGTGAACCTCTCTCTCTCTCCCTCCCTTCCTCACCTGGCTGCCTGGGTAGACGATGTTGTTGATGTAGAGAATGTTTGTCCACCAGTGTGACTCGCAGTTTTCTGAATCCGTGCGCGTGATTACCTAAAATGGTTTCTTTTCTCGCCACTTTTTGTTTTCCGGATCACCTCGTTTGGCCCGAAATCGACATGCGGTATAATAACAGTGTAGAACATGATAAATGTTAGGTAGGCAGGAGTGAGCCTGAAAAAGCATCATTTGGTCACTGATCATTTCGTCACTGAGCATTCCTACCGAACGTAGCGGTGTACGTAGAAAAGAATCCAGGTTGTCGACGATTTTAGGCGCTAAAACGTGAATATCACTTTGAATTTAGTGCAATAATACGACTGTCACGTGAAAGAACACTTTTTTACTTGTAATCTTTTTTGCACGAAATTTAAATTTTTAACGTTCAAAAACCTGTTGCGTCATGTTCTTGAGGAATAGGTATGCGACCATGAGTCCAGACAGGAAGAGGAACGACTCGACGGAGAAGAAAGCGTTCGTCCACAACTCGTTGCCCTCGCGGTTCAGGAAACCGAACACAGCAAACAAGTTATCTAAAATAGAGTCGAATTCTTGCTAATCCTCCAGCTCAGACTGCCGCGTGATCGATGCTATAGTCATTCGACATGATTTATCATCAATTAGGTGCTTGAGCTTGCGCGCATATTGGGTTTCCAGGAAAGTAAGGGAAACATGTGGCTGGCTTGACAAGCTCCTCAGCGCAAAGAAAAAGTCTTAAATAGTACACGTGTGTTAGGTATAGGTGCATTGAGAAAGTCTGCGAAAACGCACCTGCATGGGCCCACATGCCGAACAGATGTCCGCAGACGACCCAAGTAAACGAAAAGAAGCGAATGCAGTTCAGACCGAGAATCTGAATAATAATAATAATAATAATAATAATAATAATAATAATAATAATAATAATAATAATAATAATAATAATAATAATAATAATAATAATAATAATAATAATAATAATAATAATAATAATAATAATAATAATAATAATAATAATAATAATAATAATAATAATAATAATAATAATAATAATAATAATAATAATAATAATAATAATAATAATAATAATAATAATAATAATAATAATAATAATAATAATAATAATAATAATAATAATAATAATAATAATAATAATATTAATAAAAATAATAATAATAATAATAATAATAATAATATTAATAAAAATAATAATAATAATAATAATAATAATAAAAAAATAATAATAATAATAATAATAATGATAATAATAATAATAATAATAATAATAATAATAATAATAATAATAATAATAATAATAATAATAATAATAATAATAATAATAATAATAATAATAATAATAATAATAATAATAATAATAATAATAATAAACATGAATTTTTTCATCTTTTCCGCTTTTTGTGCCAACTGCTGTCCTTCTCTCGATAAAATAAATAGTACCGAAAAAATTAAAGCTATCTAATTCAGGTACCTAAGCTTTCTAGTATTTCTTTTCATGGAGACACGGATAGAGTACTAGAAACGAAAGGAAAGGCCGCGTCGCAGGGCTCAGTCACCTTGGTCCAACTTGCAGCTTGTGACAATAATAATGAGGGAGGTTCTAAGATGAAATTTGACCTAAGTTATGGGTCAAAGAATGGTAAAGTTTCCATTTTTGCCTCAAGTTTCTCGCTGCTGGACTAGGGGCCACGTTTTGAAACTAAGCCCAAACTTTGACCATACTTTACCCACGCATGAAACTTTGCCCAAGAGAGTACAGGGCGCTGAAGAGAATCAGACGGAAAGGGTGGGGGTGGGTAAAGTTTTGCACAGAATGCATCTTAGAACCTCCCTGAACTCACGGACTCGTTTCCCTGTTTGCCACTCAGCAAGTTTCTCCCATTGCTGAGCAGCGAGAAGCAGAGCAGCCAGCGCATGCGGCGCGAGCCCCTCTCCTCCACCGCCGCCCTCTCTCTCTCGTCCTTCTCCCGCTGCTCCTCCTGCAACAGCTCCACGATGGAAGCCGCGAGCACCGACAGCGCTACGCACGCCAACAGCGTCCTACAATTATTCAACATGTTTTTTTAGTAAGGAATGGTGAGTAGTTCAAGGTAGAGCACAGTGATTGCGTTGACGTACATGACGATGATGAACCCATTAGTGGTCTCCACCTGAGTGGGGCCGCAGCTCACAGAACACACGGCGTGGTAGCCGAATATGTCCGGCAGATAGTTGAGCACCCGCGCGATGTCCTGCAAACAGGTGTGTCTAGGATAATTACTACGACCTGCGGTGTTATTTAGAGAGAGCGCGCAGCGCTCTCTCGCTTGTGCTGATTTATCCCGCGCGTTAGCCTGCTGGCACATGTCTCATTTGAAATCATTTCGGTTTTTTCTCTCAATTGAGACTATCAGTACAAGCCAACGATTTATACTTGGAAGTACTTTTAAGAGATAATAAATACTTGGATAGAAGAAAAGAGTGTGCTTGCATGATGGGATAAACTCGCAATTTTAAAGGCGCCTCTCTCTCTATCTCTATCTCTCTCTTTCTCTTTCTCTTTCCACGGTCAGAGACGTGGAGAGAGTACTATAAAAGAGAGAGCCAGGCCCGCGTCGTATGTCCACCATCCGCGTGCGCATAGCCAAGGACTAACTCGCTGATTCTGACTATACATCGTATCATGCCTTTTGCGAACCAAAATCATCAAAACACGAGAGTTTTCCAATGTTTCATTGATATGCTCACAGCCCGGGTACTCGAGAGCGGTCAGCCCCACGAGCGTGTCCTTCTGCCAACTTCCCCGGCAAGAGTTGCAGCTCGCCCACCGCTCTCTCTCTGTGAGGCGCACTGTGCAACTACCCGGCCCGTGATTCCCGGGCTGTTCGATTCTCTCAGGCACTGCGTAAAGTGATTAGTCCGACAGTACATGTTCGCTGCACGTCCTCGGCATACAGATGCTCCACTTGACGTCGGCAAACTTGTCCGCCCCGGCAGCACAGGAGGTGTCCAGCTTCTGCAACCAGGCACTCACAGTTGACGGTACTGTAGAAAGTAACATGTACTCTAAAAAATCAAGTTCATGTGTGGTTTTGACTTCAATCTCCAATATTCCACTCCATCATGTGTAACTAACTGGTGAAGCTACTAGTTTGAGTGAGTGAGGTGTACCCGCTAGGCGGCTTTCGAAACGAGTCAGTGAAGGGTGTAAGAGTGAGAAGTGAGTGATACTCCCCCTCACCCCCCCCTCACGAATGCGTGGTCGTCGTCGTTGATGCTGAGTGAGGCGGGCACATTGAGGTGCGCCCAGCAGAACTGCGTCCTGCAAAACACACAGAGACATACACGTACTCGAAAACCTCCCTACACCGCACTTTGTTCTCTATACACTGTACAAGCGATAAATATGAGAGAGAGAGAGAAGGAAAGAAAGAGAGAGAGGGGGGGAGAGAGAGAGATAGAGAGAGAGAGAGAGAGAGAGAGAGAGAGAGAGAGTAACTACCATGCTCACTTGTACTTAGCGTTCGGAGCCTTCACATCCAGGCACTCGTCGTAGTCACCCATCCACACCTCGAACGAATCATAGTTCAGAATAATTTGACTTTGCAACTCCAGAACTCCACTACAACTTTCTCTTTGATGCAAATCGAAATTTCTTCTCTGACGGGCAGCTTGCGCACTCGTCTTGGCGGATTCTTATGAAAACATGGTCATTTACACAGTTTTTCATGTTGATTCCGAATATGAGCATAACTTTTCCTAAATGGTTGTTTGAAACCAATTTGGACAGCCACCGAATAGACTACCCACGAAAATGACCTATCGACAACACCAGCGTGGCCGAATGGATAGTGAGTTGGAAAGTTGAAAATGACAGTCAAAATGACAGGTGCGGTATCGATGCAATGCCGCTATGCGGCAAAACTTTTTGCCGGTTTTCTTTGGCGGCGTAAGTCGCCCTGTCGTCTCTCGATAATTATGCAAATCTGAAATTGGTTATCTGGAAAGCTGGCTAGCGCTGATTGGTACACGTAATGAGCGAACAGTGATGTAGAGAGTGTTGCCGTCCTTCTTTTCACTCGCAATGCCAGCGATGTCTCCGTCGGCAGGGGGTTTGTTCCGTCGGCAGGGTTCCGTCGGCAGGGCAGGGCAGAGAGGGAAAGTTGTTATTATTCCATCTCGCAAAAAGTTTTGCCGCATAGCGGCATTGCATCGATACCGTACCTGTCATTTTGACTGTCATTTTCAATTTTCCAACTCACTATCCTTTCGGCCACGCTGCTGTTGTTGTCAGGTCATTTTCATGGGTAGTCTATTCGGTGGCTGTCCAAATTGGTTTCAAACAACCAGTTAGGAAAAGTTATGCTCATATTCGGAATCAGCATGAAAAACTGTGTATATGACCATATTTCATAAGAATCCGCCAAGACGAGTGCGCAAGCTGCCCGTTAATCGTGTTTCGAAGGCGTTTCGAAGTCAGTATCGAAGGGAGTTTCGAAGAGAAGGGGACTGACCGCTACTTTAGGAATTCGATAGTTTAGTTCTTTAGTTTTCTCACTCAAAGAATCCCGGCCGATGAGAGACTGTTAGCCGAGAAATAACGATGTTCGAAAAGATTTGAAAAATTTAAACTTTTTAACATTTAGCAGTAGTCACGGTTTGTACTGTAATTTGACCTTGCAAATAGGTTACTGTAGTGCAAAATAGTTTGACATTTACGTTTTCTGGATTGCTACATATCAAGTTACTTCATTGACTCAGAAACAAATCATTTAGTATACCTTGTTCATTCCCAGCACGTTTGCAGGAAACTTGCCAAACGAGTCGAGTTCTGGAAAGCGAATAAGTAGCCAGATTTCTCACCTCTCGTCTCGTTAACATCCAAAAAGAACTGACGGTACAAGGCGTACATGCTGTCCTGCACGACCTTCCCCCTCATCGTCGAGCAGAGTCGAGCATCGAGTGACGTGCAGTTGGCACTCAGAGCGGACGAGATCGCAGCCACGCCTGAGGGCATGTAATGATCTTCAGCTGCCGAGATATAAGAAATATGGTGGAACAACATGAACGTACGCTCATACTGACCTTAGGATATCTGTATCAAACATCTTGCTGATTGAGGGAAGGGGGGGGGGTGTTGAACTTTTTGTGACAAGTATGCTTGAAGGACCTGCATACCCGCATTGATCTGGCTTTTCACTCATTACGCAATAATTTATGTGAAGTGCATTGCTGATGCCACGCACAACTTTTTTTCGAAACATCTCTGGTACTAACGAGATTGCTTCCTGTGCGCATTAAAGGAACGTACCACTTTAAATTTCGTGTGTAAACTACAACTGCTACGTGAAAATACGTGCAAATACAATCACTTTTCATAAATAAACTATATGCTAAAATGGAAGATAATGTGTAGAAGACGCATCGCGAAGTTGTGTATTTCGTAGTGAGAAATGCCGAAATGTGCCGTAGAACATTCCGTACGCACAAAACACACTATTCAATAAATTGTTACATATGTCATTGTGTGTATATGCACATATGATTAGTCATATGAGCATACACATTTTTGGTTTTACAAAGGAAGTTGCTCAGGTCATCCGCTCGAATTTTCAATCTGAAGGCATATTTCAAAAGCTCTTGATCTACTGATCAACGTTTTCTATGATCATTTTTGCCGCGGAGCAAGTCTTGACATAGTTTATATAGAAAAATGCACGTAATTTTTCTATGTTTAAAAAAGTCATTTTAAAGCGCGTTTTACGTTTTTGGCTATAACTTGCCTCGTGAGAGACAAAATCATGAACCGAAAAGTTTATCTGAAAGCTAGGAGTGTTCTTAGTGGTTATGGAAGGTCTTTTCGTAAAAAAAAGTCCATCTTGCTTTTTAAAAATCGAGATTTTCCGTATGCAAATTTCGAAATTCTGGACGAGGCATCGGCGTTTCAACGTGCTCCGCAGCAAAAATGACCATAGACAACATTAATCAGGAGGCAATAGGCTATCGAAAGACTCCTTATTTGTTTAATTTCGAGCGGATGCCCTGGGACACGCACACTTGTTAGAAGTGTCCGTTGTGCATCTACGGCATATTTCGGTTTTTCTCACTACGAAACTAAACAACTTCGTGAGGCAATTTCTACACCTTATCTTAATTTTTAGCATATAGTTTATTTATGAAAAGTGATTTTATTTTTACGTTCTTTCACGTGAAAGTCGTAGTTTACACACGAAATTCAGAATGGTACCTTTCTTTAAAGCACTCAAGAATGAGGAGACTCGACCGACCCTCTGTCCACATAGCCATGTCCTGTAGACAGGGCAGAGACACGAGCTCCCAGATGGCAGTCGCGTTGCCGATACGCTCCATCCATTGCGACACGTCTTCCGCAGTGAGCACAGCCTGTCGTTTTGGATTTATGATAAGGCATCCAACAATAACATGAATCATCGAAGTTATCCCGATACAATGAATGACTGTTTTGTGGATAATGACCATTATTATATTACTTGTAGTAGGGAAGGATGCTTGTTCGTTGAGTTTCTAATTTTTTCGAATGAGTTCGGCGGCAGTGTTGATTTGCAGAAGGCGTGCTGCGCAACTCACCGTTGCGCACGGCCACAATAGAGCGAGAGCAAACAGACAACGCATCCGGCCTATGCGAAACTGCCCAATGGTCAGTGGCGCCTTCTTTTTATCACCACCAACATATCAACACCATCATCGAATCGTATCCGAGCACTCTCGCAGCAACTGTTTCCTTGCACTTTCTCTACCATCATCGAACAATCGTTCCCTTGCACTTTACCTCTTTACTTGTCATGCAAATAACAAAGCTTATCACTTATCAGTCATCGGTAGTGCTCACGCGTCATCGCGTGTGATGTCAGCAAGAATACGCAACATTTTTGTTTGTAAGCACGCCATGAATGCGTCAGAATAGAGGGGGTATCGGATTGCAGGTGGCAAAACACCGGGTGCTCATCTTTGATGTCCACTGTGTGCGCAGTGAGTGGGCGCCCGCGTCTTTTTCCCTCGGGCGTCGCGGTCGTTTCTTGTATCCTCTGATGAAACGTCGTTTCCGGTCTACCGGTTCCCCAAACATTCCAGGCGCAAAGTGCGGCTCTCTCTCCCTCTTTCCCTCTCTCTCTCTCTCTCTCTCTCTCTCTCTCTCTCTCTCTCTCTTTCTCTCCCCCCTTCTCTCTCTCTCTCTCTCTCCGATCACGTGTTTGCTAGGCGCTCTCTTTCCAGCGTGTGGATTGAAAAGGCAAATAGGAGAGGCTGGTTTACAGATCGGGGTCGAGTGTCTCTGGGGTTGCAGGTGACTGGATTACTGGATATGCGCTGTGAGTCACAGTCTGGATTGTTACAAGCCGCATATACAAACACTCGAGTATAGAGCGCCGGAGTGGCGCAATAAAAAAACAACGTCGTACACGGTGAGTAAGTGGCAAGTTTGTGTTGGATTGTGTGTGGAAAGTGGAGGCTCTTCAATGAAGTGACGTACACGCATGAAACGTGAGAATCGTGAGATCAAATAAAGATCATGAAGAGTCTGGATCACAGTTTTGGAAGCTACTGGATATGAAGAAGTATATGAAATTGCAGTAACATCATAGTAAAGAAAATGATAACAAAGAATGGCTAATGGGCATCGAAACTATGAGACGTCGTTGGAGCGATTGCAATCACTCCTCAGCGCGAGACTATGCTAGCAATCATGTAGACACTGATGACTGAAATAATAACATTAGTAGTATTGTACAGTTTAACGTTAGTGGAGTAATACCACTAATATAATTGATTACGTGAGAAATTGCATGAAGCATGTACGCTCACTGGGAAAACATGCGGCTGCGCGAAAGGTCCTCTCATAATCTCTGGTGCGCTATTCCACGCAATCCGCGCACTTCTCTGCCCTGATCCAACACGGAAGCCTTCTCACTCGTAATCTGCTAATCACCTCCCCCTCTTCTCGAGTATGTTCTTTTCTCGCCAGGTTCCCTCGCGGCGTCTGCGCCCTCCTCTGTTTGCCTTCACTCTAGCGGACCAGCGATCCGGTCCCCAGCGGGCGAGTACATAAGGCACGCATGTGCGCTGGCATGCCACTACGACATCGAACAGAGAGATATGAGAACGACCGCTGTCATTGTAGCCGTGCTCTTCGCTATGGCAGCCGCCGAGGTACTACTTTACTACTTTAGTACTACATACTTCATTTTGTTTTCTAATAACTGGTACTGTTTTCCCAATTCTAGAGACTTGTATACTCTGCGGTATTGATTTTGCCTTTAACTTTACTAACTACTTACCTTATACATGCAACGGTACTATTGTACCACCGAATCGTCATTGTTGCATTAATGAGGTGTCGGAGAATGGAAGAGATTGTCATTCTGTGACTTGCGAACTTTGTCACTCCGTTTTCTATCCAATAACACGTACATATCCTTCCAGCCGTGTGTAGGGTAGATGTTGTATGTACATGAAAATGCATGCTATATGTACATGAAAATGCGATTCTGAATAAAAATTTTTTTTGATTTGATGACCTTCCAGCCGATGTCTCGCGCGCGCCGACAGGCGTGCGGATGCGACACGCCCACTCCATCGATCGCCAACGGATGCGCCTGCCAGGTAGGATGCACATGTCTCGTCTACTATGATCATATACTCTGCCCAGTGCCCACGTCTCTTTGTCCTCCTTGACATCACTCATTCATCGTTCCCTTCCTGTCCCTGTTGTCAACTCCCTATTCCAGGCCGAGCCGCAGTGCGCTCCGATCTGCCAGCAGCAGTGCTCCCAGCAGTGCGAGGTCAGTGTGATGATTGCACCCTGTAAACCCTCTCACTTATGCATGTATTCGTGGACCTCAAGTTCTTCCGGTGTCTCTTATCCATTTGTGGTCCTCATCAAGGTCTTCGGATGTCCTGCTTTCAGACCGCTGTTTCTAATGTTTTATGTATCTCTTAAAGTTTCCACCTCCTCTGCTTGCAGACCCCGTCGTGCCAAGTGGCGTGCGAGCCGGTGTGCGAGCAGCAGTGTCAGCAACAGCTCACCGTCGTCGTACAGGTACGGGTCATCTTTGTTGAATCGAGATGTTCACACTTGTTTGTTACCGTTCCTCATCATAGTTGGAAAGTGTCTACGCTCTGGACGGGTGCGAAATTGACACTGAACTTTATGAACTGTAGTCCTTGGACAACAATCTGTTCGTTTGCAGCAGTCTCCGTCCTGCGCGCCCTGCCAGCAGGACTGTCAGTCCACCTGCCACACCCCCGCGTGCACTCAGTCCTGCGAGGCCGCCTGTCCCTGCCAGCCCGCCCAGCCACAGCAGTTCAACTTCGCCCCCTCTGCCCCCGCCTCGTCCTGCTCCGCGTGCCAGTCGGACTGCCAGTCCACCTGCAACACCCCCGCCTGCACCCAGTCCTGCACTCAGTCGTGTGGCTGTGTGGAGGTGGTGATGCCCGTGCAGCAGCAGCAGCCGCAGTGTGTGCCCGCGTGCCAGCCGGCTTGCGAACAACAGTGCGTTATGGCCCAGGTCACCATTGTGCAGCAACAGCAACAGCAGCAGCAGCCTCAGTGCGTTCCCGCCTGTCAGCCCGCATGTGATCAGCAGTGCATCCTCGCCCAGGTGACTATCGTGCAGGAGCAGCCGTGCCAGCAGTGTCAGCAGCAGTGCGAGACTACATGCCAGTCCACCGCGTGCCAGTCGGCGTGCCAGCAGGCGTGCCCCTGCCAGGCCGCCCCTCCCGCTGCCGCTTCGTGCACTGTGTGCCAGTCCGACTGCCAGTCCACCTGCAACACCCCGGCATGTGCCCAGACCTGCACGCAGTCGTGTGGATGCGACGCGCAGCCGCAGTTCGATGTGGTGATCGTGCAGCAGGAGTCGTGCTCCACCTGCCAGTCGTCGTGCCAGTCCACCTGTGCTACCCCGGCTTGCGAGTCTAGCTGCCAGCAGGCGTGCCCCTGCCAGGCTGCGCCCGTCGCTCCCGTCATGCCCTCGTGCTCCGCGTGCCAGTCCGACTGCCAGTCCACCTGCAACACCCCGGCGTGCGCGCAGACCTGTGTGCAGTCGTGCGGATGCGGACAGCAGCTTGATGTGGTCGTCGTGCAGCCCGTGCAGCAGCAGCCGTCCTGCAACACCTGCCAAAACCAGTGCGAGGCCACATGCCAGGTAATTTTTCGCTGCTACCAGTGAGAGTTAATCAATCGATTGCAGACGCCGTCGTGCCAGTCGTCGTGCCAGCAGGCGTGTCCCTGCCAGCAGCCCGAGCCCCAGCAGGTGATCGTCGTCCAGCAGAGCAGCTGCTCTGCCTGCCAGAACGACTGCCAGTCCGCGTGCCAGGTGAGCGCTCATTATCGATTATCTGCGCATTCTAGCTGCTACCAGTGAGACAATCAATCAATACGCGCCGCTTGCAGACCCCGTCCTGCCAGCAGACGTGCCAGACATCGTGCCCTTGCCAACAGCAGCCCGAGCAGCCGATCCAGATCGTCGTTCAGGTAATCGACAATCGACGCAAACTCGCTGCTACCAATGAGCCTTCAGGTGCCGGTTCCGCAGCAGCAGACGCAGTGCGCGCCGGCGTGCCAGGCGACTTGCGACCAGCAGTGTCAGACGCCCGCCTGCCAGTCTGTGTGCATCAGCAGCTGCCAGACCAGCTGTGTGCAGTCCGTGCAGATCCAGGCACAGCCCCCGGTCGTCGCCTGCCAGCAGGCTCAGGTAAGCACAGATTCCATTTACTTTTCGTTTCATCGGAACCTTTATCCGAAGACATATCGGAAAGCATTTCGGAAACAGTCAGACTGAATGTGAAAATCAACGAACAACAATGATAAATTGATCACACCAATCTTACAGGGCTCGTGCGCCTGTCAGACGGGCTACGCGCAGTGCGGAGGACAGTGCTGCCGTCGCTAGAGCAGCTCACCCGAATAGAAACAGAGAATTATCTGTAAATAAGACTATATTCGACAGTGACCCCACACGAGTTTTTCCCCCAGTTATGTGTGTACATTACGCGATGATGATGCAATAAAGTTTATCGGCTTTCAAACTTTTGTTTCATCTTTGAAAAAGATCCCAGTCACGTCGACCGCACATTGACATACCATCAGCATCCCAATCCGGTCACCCGTTTCCTATCGGTGTTTGCATGTCTGTCTTGGTCACCACGCGGTCTCTGCCCTCGCGGATCGTCATTGTAGGCACGAGTCGCCCCCACAGCGAGTCGAGCCGGGACAGATGGTGAGCCTTGTCGCATCCGTCTTCCTTCTTCTCCACGTCTTGTTTTCCTTCATCACCCTGACGCTCTGTTCCTCTCTCTCTCTATCTCTCTCTCTCTCTCTCTCTATCTCTATCTCTCTCTCTCTCTCTCTCTCTTTCTCTCTCTCTCCCTCACACCTTCCGTCTATCCAGAGCGTCGATGAGCCGAAGCGGCAATGCACGCCGCCATTCACGGGTCCGCTGAAAGCTCTAATCTCCCCCGACGCAGTCAGGGTACTGTAGTCATCATGGTTACTGTAGCTTACCGTACTCCTTACAGTTCTACGGAGGCGAGGGCGGCAACAAAGTGAAGCTGCGCATCAAAAACATGGAAGGCGAGCGGATCGCCTACAAGATTACGGTAGGTTACTGTAACTACCGTAACCTGGGTACCGTATTTCTAGGTTACGAACGTGAAGTCGCTGCGCGTGTCGACTGTAAGCGGCTTTATCATGCCCGGCGAGGAGGACACGCTCACCGTCTACAAGGTATACGGTAGTTACTGATTGGGTTACTGTAGGTTGAAATTGCAGAGGGGTCCGCTGAACTATCGCGAGTGTCTGTTCCTGTTTACAATCATGGCGTCGACGAGGCATATCGCACCGGAGGACCACTTCAAGATGGCACAGACATTCACGCGATACAACATTGCCATTGGTGGGCAAGATATCTCTTTCTCTAAAAGGGTCAGTCTCTTCGGAACAGTTTCCGAAGTAGTTCGAAGTAGTTGGAGGGTAGTTTTGTAAGTTGGAAAGCGTTATGCCGTTATGCAGGGCAATTTGGCAGTAGTTTGAAGAGACTGGCCGCTTTATAAGAATGGATTGTGGCGAAATCAAAATATGAATTTATCATCTTTTTCAGAGAACGAGAACGCGTTCCAGGGTGTGCCGGTGATTATCGCGTCCCAGTCGCGGTCCACTTCCTGCATGGGATCCGCGTCGGTCAGACATCTCCCTCTCCCTCTCCCTCTCTCTCTCTTCCTTTCCCCCCTCTCTCTCCTTCGCATCTCTCTCCCTCTCCTCTCTCTCTCCCTCCCCCTCTCTCTCTCACCCTGTTCCCTCCCAGGCTTCCAACTCTCTGATGACGTGCGCGTCGGCAGACACTGTCGAGCAGTTGTCCAAACAGGTACTATCTCTCTCTGTCTGTCTGTCTGTCTCTCTCTCTCTTTCTCCCTCTCTGTCTCTCTCTCTCGCTCCCTCTATTCCAATGGCATCTCAGGTTCCTTCTAACGAGAGCTACTACATGCTGCCGCAGTCGCAGCAACAGCCGGTCAAGTCTGTCTACGAGATGAAGAAGGTATTTCTCGTCCTCTCCCATTTTCAAATGTCTTCTCCTTTGGGCTAGCTAGTTTTCGACAGACCCCTGTAGCACACACGATTACGCGTAAAATATGATTGGAATACAAAGTCTACAGTACCCACCTAACCAGTTTTTTTTCTTCTAATAAAATGTTTCATAATCACTTTATAGCATTATCATTGTACACCATCTAAACTTTCCAGAAGCGTGCCGCGCAGCCCCCCTCATCGCAGAGACCGGGTGTTCCTCCGAAGGGCGCGGTCTACCGCCGACCGCCCCAGCAACAGCCGCAGTGAGGCAGGCGAGGATGAATTGATGGATATTGATTACAAGAACAACTAACGGCCGCGGCCGGTTAAATCTTACAGTGTGTGTGTGTGTGTGTGTAAATGTGGTGTTTGAAAAAATCTTAAGGAATAAATGTTTTGGTGCGAATTGTGTATTTTAATATTTGTTCTCATCGATAAAAAGGAAATGTCTACATTCCGAAACTGGTACTGTATTAGTTGTATTAATAAGTGCTCTGTATTTGAAAAAAAAATCTCACGGGAATGATCGCCTGTTCTCTGGAACCCTTTGTTGGATTCACGAACCCTATTTTGCTGCTCGAGTTTTGCGCACAGCGGTCCCTTTGCCACATTTGCAACGTTATAAAATGCGCTTTAAAATATTTATGACACTCACGCGGCTCAGTTTTTGTGCGGTGAAAAGTGTAATAAACGAGGGGGTGACTAGAATACGGAACGAAACCATTCAATGGGTTTTGCTGGTTCGATCCCTCGTCGCTTATCTGCCTTGTTTGGGTCTGGAGCTGAGACGTGCCGGCTCCTCTATATTATTCCCATGTCATTTACACATCTGATATGCACTCTTTTTGTCAGTTTTATCAGCATTTTGATCGACGCTACTGTGTCCCTACGAGTTTTTGCCAAGAGATTGATGCTTGAACACTGATGCGATAAGAAACCATATTGGATTGTTCTGGAAGAGAACGAAGAAAAACTGAATCACATGCTCGCATGAGTGTTCGTTGGTGTACGGACGAACTTTTGAAATTATGAGATTTCGCAAAAGTGGTGAATGAGGTTGTCGTTTCACAATGTTGTGTTCGGTGTGATTTGATTTAAAGATGTTTTGAGAAGTCTACTTGGCATTCTCCATTTCTTAGTCACTCCGTTTTTTTTTCGGGAGAGAGAACTTGTCTAGACTGATTCACTCTGCAGACGAAATATAATGCGATTGTTGCGCGAGGAGAAAGTGCAAACCATTTAGACCAAACTTCTGTGAACCTAATTTCACCGCGCGAACCACATTGAGTTAAGTTTGCCTGGAATGTAAATGAAATAATATGTGTTCTATAGTTCAAGTCAGTGATGATAAGACAAGCAAAAAGTCACATGAGAATGCGCGGAATGTGTGTTAGACTTGCTGACGCGCGAAGGCAGAGGGAAGAAAACAAAGCGCATTCCAGTGTCTTATCACAAATCAAGCCACGTTGATGGGACCCTCTCGCGGATTTTACGGCCTGTTAACATTTAGCGAAAGAATCTGTGACTGTACTCCTGTACGCTCCTTGTTACTAGAGATTACAAGACTCGGCATTTCAATAACACAAAAGACGGCATGTGATTTTTCTTTGTGGGCGGTGTTTCTCAAAATATTTGCGATGCTCCTAGCTTCGATCAAAATATGTTCGGTGAAGGCGCGTGATGGTCACAAATACCACGTGAACGTGCATGTTGATGATTTGTGCACTGATAAGGAGTGATGTCTCGGATGGTGGAGCAGTTTCCCCGGCTCCCTGCTCCCCCTCCTTCCCACCTGCTCCCAATGCGTGGGCGTCGCATCATCATCTTCGTGAATGTTGCGCATTCTTTCGCGGTCCCGTCGTCTCGCTATAAAGCGAAAACATTCTCTGGTGCGATGAGTCACTTCGAATATGAACGGCGCACGATAACCGTAATCTTTTTCCATTGGAAACGCATCGCGTTCTGTTCCAATGTTCTCTTTATCCAATTTGTCCGCCGTACTTAGATCGGTAGTGCAAGAGCACGCGTCTTTGATGATTTGTGGCGCTCTTGCATTCATTATCTGCTTCTGTCAATTTTCTCAGACTGCATGGCACTGCGACCCCAACTGTGTCCATAGTTCAGTATGTGATATCAACACTTATCGCAAGTCTCTCTCTCTCTCTCTCTCTCTCTCTCTCTCTCTTCCTATCAGTGCTTCACTCGACCTTCCCCCTTGCTTCACTCGACCAGCCACCAGTGTGCTTTTCGGAACGCTTTCCATTTGCTATTTTCCGCGGTTCTTTCACGGATACCTCACACAAAGACGCTTTCTTTTTTCAATTCGCTTCATTGTAATGTTATGATGATTCAGGATTTGTGGTCAAGTCAAATCTCGCAGCGCCTTATAGGTCACGTTTTTGCCTTGTCTGTGAGTGTAATGGAAGGGATAATGGTTGGACGGCGGTCAGACTTTTTGTCTCGCAACTTTTTTGCGCAAGATTGCATTGTACTTTGACGCGGGGAGGGAGAGGGGGAGCGGGATTGCATTTGCTCGCGCGTCCGTTCCCCTTTCAAGCGGAGAGATACTTTGTCGCAACTTATGCTTCTGAAAAAGCTTTTTCACTCGCGACTCGCGTGCCAACTCGTAACGCGACTATCTCTCTCTCTCTCTCTCTCTCTCTCTCTCTCTCTCTCTCACCTTCTCTCACTCTCAATTTTCCCATGATATGTGCGTGAGAGTACATTATGAATAAGATCAGTCGCTAAACTGTACGGTGCTCACAGTGAATACATACTGACTGATTGTATTTAGATGCTTCCGTTATTCGTACTCCTCTTCCCTTTCATCAGTGCAAATGTGCTCGAGAGAACTCGCACCCATCATGTCTACTGGAACTCCACAAACCCCATGTAAGTAATTTACTATTCACCATAATTTGTTATGACATCATTCTTTAATTGCATCACGTTTCGCTTTCCTTTGTGCGCCAATCATCAAAAAACGCAGGTAGTCTCGTCTTTGTGTGCTTCTCTTCGTCTCATTATCTCACTGATAGCGCCCTATCCATTCACAATTCAACCAAATCGATCCGCTTATCAATGTTTCTTCGGGGCGAAAAGCGTGTTAAAAGACGTGTAAACGTGTAAACATTCGAGATTTGTTTCATACCCTGATACTAGTGGGGGACAAACTGATTGGCATACATACATTGTAGTCAAAGTCTCTATTCAAAACAAAACCAGAACAGTCATTTCTTATTAGCGAGGAATCAGAGTGTCATTTTCGAATCTAAACAACATTATAGAACATCTTAGTTAGCACCCTAGACATCGAAATCTGGTGTTTGAAATCATAAGAACAACAGGACAATGAGCTTCAATGCCGTCTACAATGAAATCTAACAATAGCAATAAACAATTCGTCGTGTCCAGCTTCTAGACAGAGTTATGAAAGGGCGGTGTATCACTTTATACCGTAATTTACTTTACTTTCACAATATCCTACTCGATTCTCGTCCAGGTTCGAGCCGTTCTCTAACGCCATCGACTCGCCGGGCTACTATTCTGTGGTGGCAGACGCGAGCGACACGGTGCGCATACACTGTCCCCGAAAAGAGAGGGGAGGAGGACAGTACGAGTACCTCATGGTCTGGCAGGTGAGTGGTAATGTATCTTGAAAATGGGTAGGTCGGACAATGTTAGGATTATGGTGTTGCTAAGAGTACTGTAACTTTACTTCTAAATGGGTCATGGTAGACGGTACTATGCGGATGGAAGAGCTGGTGTGGGTATACTGTACTTTTACATTTACTTAGGTCTCTCGTTCGGCGTTCGAGCGCTGCGCGTTGGAGAAGAAATCACGGCTCGTGGCTGTGTGTGACAAGGTAAGATACGTTCTTGGATACGTTTCACGATTCGTACGCGGTACGTTTGTGGTTTCATACGTTTCATATGACTGATAAAAGCAAGTAGTATGTTACGATTGTAATCATGTTTTTGGTGTTGTAAAAGGTGTTGTAAAAACTTTTGGATCTTTCCAACATAACTGATCAATTGCCTTTAAACGAAGCAACATACGTTTCAAAGAATATGTAAAAACATACGGGAGAGAGTGGTGATAATACTCTTATAGTGGTTTCTAATGTAAAAAAAAATATCGCAAGTGTATGGTTTATAACTGCTACACTGTTTTTATCTGTAAAAATTCTAGACGGCGATCGACCATACTGTGAATGTGGCACATAAGAGGGGACAAGGCGAGATGTACTTCATATGTGAGTCTTCTCTCTCTCTCTCTCTCTCTCTCTCTCTCTCTCTCTCTCTCTCTCTCTCTCTCTCTCTCTCTCTCTCTCTCTCTCTCTTACTCCCTCTTCCTCCCTCAATCTATCTCTCTCCCTCTCCCTCCCTCTCTCCCTCCCTCTCTCTCTCTCTCTCTCTCTCTCTCCACCCTCTCTTCCAGCCACCTCCTCCGGCTCTCTGCCTGGAATGGAGCAGCGCCGGCACGGTCTGTGTCTGGAGAAGAACGTCCGGATGATGGTGCACTGGGAGACGGCAGCGGACCTGGTGGGTGTGGATCAATCGATAAATCGATAAATCAATACATCCTGAATATATATATATATACTTTATTCATAATTGAAACAAGTGACATGAACAATGGGTTGACAGTGTAAAAAGCGCACAGTTTGAGACTAGACGAACGTTTTGACTTCTTTACGATGACGTCCCGTCCGTTTGTACGCTCTGAACGCAGTCGAACCGAAGGGATAATCCCTCACCAGACACTGTGTTTATAACAGCATATGCGGTGAGAGACTATCCTGTCACTTCTATAGTTGGGTGAGAAAACCCGGCCGGTGAGATAGACACTACCCCTGTCCAACCGTCTTTCCCCGTCAACTAGCGAGCAAAGAACTCTACATAAAATCTATAGATGTGTTGGGTCTGTTATATGAAGTTTGGATTTGTTCAGAAGAACGTACTTCTGCATAGCTGATCTATATGCACCTTTATCATTGATAAGAACAATACTACTGGGGAGGAGATTCCAAATATTATGAATACGAAAAGGGAAAAAAGACTGCGAGAGAGTGGTTTTAGATGAGTTGTATAGTTTAAGTGAATGGCCCCGAAGTTGTCGTGTATGAGTTGTGCTAGACAGTGTCAGTGGTATTGGGTGTACAAAGATATGTCCATAAATATATGCATGTGCCAAAGAAAGATCAATCATCAAGCGTCTCATATACAATGTTTCTAACCCTAGATTTTCCAACCTATGTTTATAGTCTGTTTTAGGGAGAAGGTACTTGGTAAACTTGCGTTGTACCTTTTCTAAGAGATTAATATGAGAATTATCCATGAGGCAATATAGTTCTGACCCAAATTCTAATATTGGTCTCACTTTATGTAGGTAAAAGTTCGATAGTAGTTTGAAGTCATAGATGAATACCTTTCTAACTATGTTGATAATGATGAAGCTTTTCTAACTTGTTTTCTAATATGAGCTTCTGGGGTAAGATCATAAGAAAATTGGAAACCCAAATCTTTTATAGAACGTACTGATTCCAACTGTTGTCCACAAACAGAATAATGTACCTGAGCATTCGATTTTCCAAAATGCATTACCGTGCATTTTGAAAGACTCAAATTCATTTGGCGATTTCTCAACCAATCAGACACTCTTATCACATCACTTGCTAGTCGCTTATCATAATCAGGTACATCATCGAAATGTACATCTTACAATCATCCGCATATACCAGATACTCACAGTGTTGGATCGCCTCACCTATATCGTTTATATAGATGAGGAAGAGCAACGGGCCTAGCACGGACCCTTGGGGAACACCAGATGAGACATCTAACCATGGGGAACAGGATGAGTTTATACGAACACACTGTGATCTGCCAGATAGATAATTTGTCAACCATCTATGTATTTTATTCCGAATACCGTAAGATTCTATGATTTTAAGAAGTCTTCTATGATTCACAACATCAAACGCTTTAGATACATCTAAGTATACAGAGTCGACAGAGAATTTCGAGTCAATCTTTTTAACCAAGTATTTGACATACTCCATTAACTGTGATGTAGTGGACCGATTATTAAGGAACCCGAACTGTCTATCGTTAACAAGATTACAATTCCACATGTGATTTCGCATATGAAAAACTATGATTCTTTCAAAAGCACGGCATGTTGTGCATGTAAGGCTTATTGGTCTATAGTTACTAGTCAAACTTGGATCACCTTTCTTTATCACTGGAACTACTATGGACTGTTTCCAAAGAGAGGGCAGAATACCAGTGTCTAGAGATTCTCTGAAGATGTAACTGAGCGGTTCTGCTAGAACTAAAGCTAGACTCTGTAGTAAAATAGAGGGTATGTTATCTGGACCTGAGGATAACTTTCTCTTAAATCTACTCAGATATTCATACACTACGTGTGGAGATACATCTATGTCAAGCAGCGAATTATTTGTTTTCGAGCTAACTTCAAAAGGTTTTTTATCGTCAGTAGTAAATACCGTTACAAAGTATTTATTAAACAAAGAAGCACGTTCGGAGTCATCTGATATCAATCTATCCTTATCACGTATAAATGGTATGTCAGGACGTGATGTGCTTTTACTTTTTATGTAAGACCAATATTGTGATGTACATGAAGTGGCTAATATATGTTTCTGCCTCTCTCTCTGGTAATTTTTCAAGGAAATTCTATACTCATTGAATGCCGATTGATAATTTATCAGATCTACGTTACACTTTGATTTACGGTGCCGATCGTACAATTTGCGCAACCGGTGTCTGATAGATAGTAGCCAGGGTGGAAATGTTTTCTCCGATTGAATTGTTTTTCTTGGAACGCGTAGGTCAATACTAGATTGCAAGACTTGAATCAAACAGTTATATTTGTCATCGATAGTGCTACATCTAGAAAATTGTGTTACCCAATCAATATTGCTAAGATCAGATTCCATCCCTTTATAGTCGGCAGATCTAAAGTCTAAATAAGTGCTCTTTTTGTTGCTCTTTTTAACCAATCCAACACTGATATGCGAGATGATTGAAAGATGATCACTTAATTTAGGACCAGAATGGGTGTCATATAAAAGTGTAGGGTCATTGCACAACAACAAGTCTAGAGTGTTAGCACCCCTAGTAGGGAATCTTACGCTTTGGTACCACCCTTGTGAAGTACAGTAATCCAAGAACTGTTGTGGTTCACAGCCTATTGCTGATAGTGTGTCCCACTGAATACTTGGAAAATTGAAATCGCCAGATACTATCACAGAACATCGCGCGTCTAATGACTGTATAAACGACGAGAACTTAGTCATGAACGTCGTGGGAGAATTAGGTGGACGATATACTGCACAAATAATTGTATGTTCACCCGATGGAAATGTAACTAACACTGCCACAGCGTCAAACTCAACACAACTCTCTTTGCCTATCAAACAAGAACCAAATTTGGATGGGACCACTACTAAAGCACCTCCTCCCCGCTTATTGGAACGACAAACTGGGTACGATATAGAGTTGGGAAAAACAGGTACAGAACTTTCATCAGAAATCCATATCTCCGTAAAAGTGCATATAGTTGGTGTTTCGAGAATTAAATCCGAAATAGATATAAATTTTGAATTAGATAGAGATCTGAGATTACTGTAGAATAGCCTAGGAAATAGAGGTCTTTGCTCGCTCATTGAAGGTTTGCGACCGTCGCTACAGGTTTAGCACCTTCCCCACCGGTCGTGTTCCCTCCTCCAAGGCCAGAAGTGTCTGTCCGTCCGCGACCAGTCCGTCCGCCCGGAAAGGAGCGCCAACGAGCAGTCGTCGCCACGACCGCCAAACCTCGCACCGCGTACTTCTGGAACAGGGTCTGATCATTGATCTGGTTGACAAACTGCCTGAGTTGGAAGGATCGGCGACGCTCCATCCAGCCCATGTCGTCGCGGCAGAACACTCCAATAGCAGCACGCCCCAGCGCGAATCGCACCATCTGTTTCTGCTCGTCCGTGATGTCGTCCCTCAGGTGAATCTTGATGGGACGCGCGTCCAGCATGTTCGTCCTTGTCTCTGGGGAGCGCACCGCCTTCACGATGAGTCCAGTCGGCAGCCCGCTTCTCTCCATCGCGCCGTGCGCCATCTCCAGCAGCTTCTCCGATGTCTCCTCCTTGTCTTCCTTCCGCGACACAATCACGAGACGCTTGTCCCTGCCCTCCTTCTTCCTCTCCTCGTCCCGTCCTCCGCTCGCCACGAACTGCTCCCACTCCGAGTCGCGCGGCACCAGCCGCATCACCACGTCCGGATCCTCCAGGTTGTAATCCTTTCTGATTCGGTTCTCGGCCACCAGCCCATTCGTCTTCGATTTCACCACATTTCCAGCCGCCGCTCTCGCAAACGTCATCTGGGGTACGGTAGGTACAGTAACCCCTTCTCCTCCTCCTCCTCCTCCTCCTCCTCCTCCGATCATCTCCGCCAGCTTGTTGAGGATGATGTTGTGGCGACCCTCCATCTGCTCCTCGATCTGTCGAATCTTCTCCTTGTCAGTCTCCGTGTACATGAAGATGGTGCGCGCCTGCTCAGCCACCGTCTCCGCCATGATCTTCATAGTGTCCTCCTGCTTGCTCACGAGCTTCTTCACGGCGTTCAGCTCAGCCAGCGTGTCATAATATTTGGTCTTATAATCCACACCGTCTTCGTCGTCCTTCATTGCAGCCAGTCGACCGCCTCGCGCGACGAACAAAAGAAGAATAGCATGTTTATTTACACCGGTGATGATGTGAGGTCTGGCGGGTGGGGGAAGACTATTCGAGAATCTGCGAAACACAACAACTCCCGAATGCGTGCGAAACATCTCGAAATTTTATTTTAAGAGACCACATTTTCAACGCGTAGCCAGAATGCTGAAACGTTATTTGATAACGGCATGATATTACAGTCAATCTCATTGAATTGAACGCGATGTTTATTGTGGTATGAACTGACGCGTGAGAAGGAAAGAGAGGGGGATAGAAATAGAGAGAGACGAAGAGAGAGAGAGAGAGAGAGAGAGAGAGAGAGAGAGAGACGAAGAGAGAGAGAGAGAGAGAGAGAGAGAGAGAGAGACGAGAGAGAGAGAGAGAGAGAGAGAGAGAGAGAGAGAGAGAGAGAGAGAGAGAGAGAGAGAGAGAAATGAAAGTGACGTTTCAGATCCGCCCCGACGCCGACATCTACCTCTCGGCCGAGTACGTGAGGGAAATGCTATCGAGGTGGGTGAAAAGTAAACAAGTAAACAAAACAAGTAAACAAGTAAACAAACAAGTAAACAAGTTAACAAACAAACAAGTAAACAATCTACAACTTCCAGGGGCCTTGTATTGGTGGAGGAGAATGGAGTAATCGGGTGGAAGATGAACATCCTGCCCGACGAGGGTGAGCCGATCGATAGATATTGATTTATTGATTTTTTAAAATTATTATGGGTTTATTTTTGGTACACATAGTTAGTGAGAAAACAAAATCCTGAAATTCATTAGAAAAAAATCTTTGCAGAAGTGCAGCAGCGGGTGTACCCGCGTCTGCGTTTCGACCGCACGAGACACATCGACCCGATCCCACTCTACGACGACCACATCAACAGCCTGCAGGTGGGAAGAGGGGGTAAACAAAACAAGTTGACAAACAAACCTCATGCTCATTCTCGGCAAACACTCGTGCCTGTTTGTACTACTGGGTACTGAGCTTTGAGTAATTGTTGACGGGTTTTCGTGTTGTATCATTGTCTCTTCGAATCTATCTTGACCATGACAGCTTGTACCTATAAACAGTTTTTCATGGCTTTTGTTCGCAGGACTCGGATTCGGATGACGTCGACCTGGACGACGTGCGATACGTCGATGTCAAGGAGGACTTCATTCCCTTCCCCGAGATGCAGCCCAGTCAGTGTTTCACTAATTAGATGTTAATGAATTATTATCTTGAACATCATGAATTTTCATTTTGTTATCAAGTTATCATTTCAGAGTCGTCTGCGCGCTGGAATGTTCTCATGACTGCTGTTCTTGGACTACTCGCTATTCTGTGAACTGAACTTTTGCCAAAATCGTATTGCATCAAACATCTCTCCTTCATGTGTACATATTTTGAGAGTTTCTTTATTCCACTTCTCTGATATCAATTGTGTTGCAATGTGTTGCTGATGATGATCTCATTTGTTCGATGTCAATGAAAAAAACGTATGCATTTCTTTCTGCTAATTCAAAATGTGTTGTTATGTGAATAAAAACATTATATATGTAGCTCCGAGATTGATTCGAAAGTGATCCGAAATAACGCGCGCTCTAACGCTAACAATTAAAGTGAACGCGCCCTATTGACAATTCCGATGCGCAGGTCTCGGCTACGGTAACCATGTGATGTGGGGTATTGGTCCGTTTGCTCGTGAATTTGCATAATTTTGGTTTCATTTATGATAGAATGCGTACCTGTATATTATTGTTCACCGTTTGATAGTGCTATATTTCGACCCATATGCGAAATATCGTACATTGGAGCGGTCAACTTTCACAAACAAAAGAAACAGCTGATCGAGTTTTTTTCGGCCAGGCTGCATTGCGTCTCCATTTTGAGAGCGCGTCACGTGCTTGTTTTGTCTCGGAGAGAAATATACACAAAGTGTTTCGATAGAACTCCTGTTTCGAAATACGTTTTGTCGCTTTCAGTGTAATTTGCCGGTCTCGTCATCGTCGTCGTCTGTGGTGGTGACGATGGGTCGTCTGTTTCTGGAGCACATGGGCGGCATGCGCATCTACTGCTGCCGCACCTGCACCGCCTACCTCACCAGCAAGAACGAGCTCGTCTCCAGCAGGTTCCAAGGTGGGCTGGTTTTGCTTCAGTCTGCGCAACTTTTTATTCATTTATGCATGGTTTAAAACATGAACAAACTTTTGTCTTCCCCCATAACCTCTCCCATCTCCAGGTTCCACTGGTCGCGCGTACCTGTTCGACCGGGCGTGGAACATTGAGTTGTCGGAGGCGCAGATCCGCGAGATGATGACGGGCAAGCATTGGGTCCGCGACGTCAGCTGCAAGGTCTGCAAGGTCAGTGGACTTTTTCAATATTGGACCGTCTATAAAATTGATTCTTATATTGTTGTTAAAATGAATACAACCAGTGAAACATATGATACATGGTGTTATTCGCTTGACGGTTGTAGTGATTCAAAAACCAGAAACCAGAACCAGAACGTCGTTTACATTAATCACACTACAGCACCTTGCAAGATGGGCCAAACAAAATTTCAATTTTAGTTTTTATTATTTATTCTCTATTTTGTGGTTTCAGAAGAAGCTCGGCTGGATGTACGAGTTCGCGATGGAGGATTCGCAGCGGTACAAGGAGAGCAAGGTGGGATGTCTGTTATGTGCATGTCTCTTCCTTTCAAAACCATGTTCATGCACCACGTCCGGGGTGCTGGTCTGTTATTAGTTATTACATTGTGAAGCCCTGCATATCCGGAGCCGCAAGATAACCTAGTCCATTTTTCAGGTGATTCTGGAGAAGGCACTCATCGAGGAAATGGAGGGAATCCACGACCCCATCAAACTCGACAGGTGAGCGAGTGAGGTTGTTTGCGTGTTTGTTTCGTTGTTTATTTATTCATGTACAACGATTCCGGATAAACGATTGATTGATTGATTGTACTTTTCAGGCCATCTGGAGACGAGCAGTTGAACATTGTCGAGACGCTGCGCCGCGTGCAAGTATAGGTGCGTGTGGTTATTGACTTTTTGATTACTTGTTAGCTTTGCAGATGGACCACATCACATCACTATTCTACATTTTTCGTGTACATTTGCATTATTGTTGTCAGGTTATCAGAATCAGATTATCATTAATCATTTTATTCACAGAGACTAGCTCTTTAGCTTGGATATATTCGCATGCACTCACGTTTGACGTTTCACATCACATTGTACATAGTCGTCACAAAAAAGTTCTCTATAATTTTGATTGTCAGGAAAGATATCCGTTTATTACTCGCATAGAGTCACATTGTACATAACCGCACTAATCTGGTTGTTGGTATAAAGTGTTTTTCTTTTTGAATAATTGATTTTTTGATGTTGAAAATACCCACTCGTTTGCAACGATGTAATATCTCTGATCTTTGATATATTGATTGATTATCGATTGATCGTCCAGCGATGGGCCGGAAGTTCCTGGAGCACTGGGGCGGGCGGCGGATGTTCCAGTGCGAGAACTGCCGCGTCTACCTCTCCAACCGGAACGAAGTCATGAGCACTGTCTTCAAAGGTGCGTTTGCAAGTTGAAAAGATTCCGTTATATATTAGCAATTATGTTCTACTTTCTGATCTCTGATCTACTTACTACTTTGCAAAACTCTCATTGATTATACAAGCGAAGCCTCCGTAGTCGAGACAAGTTGAAGAGTTTCTAATTTGTTGCTTCCCGAATCCATTGTGGTTGTGGTTGTGTATTGCCACACGACACATGATGTTTACTTGTTTACTTTCTTTCACTATCGAGCTCACGATTGGGTAATCGGATCCGATATCCGGTTCCGTGGATCTATCCCCATCAGCCATCAATTATGCTCGCGTCCGGGAGGCGAGGGTTATTTATGTGTGTAGTGTTGCATGGATTGATTATCGATTATTCTGCATTCTGCTTACTCTTCGATTGGTTATCGATTCTTTTGCTTGGATACTCTTCATATGGATTGATTATCGATTATTTTGATACTCGTCATGGATTGATAATTGATTGCAGGTACCACTGGCCGCGCGTTTCTCTTCCGCCGCGTAGTCAACATCCGGTGCGGCGAGACGGAGACGCGAGAGCTACTCACCGGAAAGCATATCGTCAGTGATTGTGTTATTGATTGATTATCGATTACCTATTGATTGGAGGTGCGCGACGTGTTTTGCGTGAACTGCGCGGCGAAGCTGGGCTGGCAGTACGAGTTTGCCGAGGACGATAAGGAGAGGTACAAGGAGGGTGAGTGCCGGCGATCTCTCTCTCTCTCCTCTCTCTCTCTTTCTCTTTCTCTCTCACACGCTCTCTCTCTCCCTTGTTTTTGTCCAGTTCCAGGTTCCAGCACACCATGATGCATTCAATGCGTTTGCAGGTTCTGTGATTCTGGAGCGCAAGCTGCTGCGTGAGGTGGAGGAGATGGACGAGAAGCTCGCCATGCGACTCGACAACGACCCATGGCAGGTATGGAATGGGGGAGTCATGGACATTACCATGAGATAGGTTGCGTGTGTTGGTTGCTCACTTTGCGGTGTTTGAAAATTCAGTGAATGTTATTTTGTGTGGTTTACAATATCTTGTGCAAAGGTTGCTTATCATAGTGGGAGTACAACTAAAGTCTAAAGTTCAACTGTTCAACTAGTACAATGCTCATGAGAGTGCCTTGCTTATGGGAACATGAGTACAACATAACTGCAATTTGAAAAGTAAATACATATTATACAACTGGTACAATGTTCATAGCAGTGCCTTGCAGGACCCGTCGGTGGCGCCTCCACAGAAGAGCAAGCGAGTGTGCGGGGTGGGGACGAACGATGCGGGGATGCGCCGGGTCGGCGGCGGGGGCGGCAGGGAGAGGCACGCGTCGGGTACGGGTGCCTTCTGCTCCTCCTTCTTCTCCTTCTCTTTCTCCTTCTCCTTCTCCTTCTCCTTCTCCTTCTCCTTCTCCTTCTCCTCCTCCTTCTCCTTCTCCTTCTCCTTCTCCTTCTCCTTCTCCTTCTCCTTCTCCTTCTCCTTCTCCTTCTCCTTCTCCTTCTCCTTCTCCTTCTCCTTCTCCTTCTCCTTCTCCTTCTCCTTCTCCTTCTCCTTCTCCTTCTCCTTCTCCTTCTCCTTCTCCTTCTCCTTCTCCTTCTCCTTCTCCTTCTCCTTCTCCTTCTCCTTCTCTTTCTCTTTCTCTTTCTCTTTCTCTTTCTCTTTCTCTTTCTCTTTCTCTTTCTCTTTCTCTCTCTCTCTCTCTCTCCCCTCTCTCCCCCCCCCCTCTCTCTCTCTCTCTCTCGTTTTCCTCTTTCTCTTCTTTCTCCTTCTTCTCCTCCTCCTTACTCCTCTCATCTCTCATCTTCCCCTCTGTCGTTTCCCCTCTCTCGTTTTCCTCTTTTTCACATCTCTAGCTTTATGTATGTGTCGTCCTCTATCCCCCCCCTCTAGGCGCTAACCGCGGCGAGGTTCTGATCGGCCGCAGTCTGCTCCGCAACATGGAATCGGCCCGGCTCGGCCTGGCGCGGATGGGCGTCAACATTGACGTGCGCGACATCATCAACCGGGACAGGGAGCTCAGCAGGTCGCCGGTGAGACGACAGGTGAGTAGGGTGATTTATTGATTTATCGATTAGGTATACTATTGTATCTTATTAATTAGATGCGTCGTGACACGACGGCTGTGGCCGCTGCGCAGAGGGACCGGCGCACAGAGCAGTTTATCGACATTGTCACTCGCAACCGCAACATTGCACCGCCCGTCGCCGACGAGGATATGGTAGACCTTTCGTGAGACACTCAGGCTTTTCCACTCGGGACCCGCAGGTCGGTTCGCGCGCTGTAGAGAAGGTAGCTCTTTGCTCAGTCACATAGGGTAGTCTCTGTAGTAGAGTTCAGTAGTGTGCATTTTGTGTTCCTCTTGTGTTCCTTTGTACAAGAGTGAGCAATAGTTGTGTGCGTTTTCACGTGCATGGTGCATGTACTTTCTCTTCTCTTCTCTCTCACTCACCGAACCTTCCCTTGCAAAACACATACAGTGATTGTCTCCCTTTTTGCATTCTTGGAATAGTGCTTCAATTTCTAGAATAGCTCCTTTCTGGCTTGCGTCTCATTCGCAGACTCAGACTCACCAAATGTAGTTCTTTTTGTACAAATAATATTTCCATTACACGTATCTCTTGTCTTGTCTTTCATATGAGGCACATTCAATGTTTTCTATTTATGTAATTTGTACTTTGTATTCAATATACGGTCACGACTGACTGTGGATTGGCGTTAAACGCTTTAATAAACATGTTTTCAAATGAGCGTTTATGTGTTGTTCGGACTAAAACTCGTTTATAAACGAGGATCACACTGATGATTTATCTGAATGCGTATTGATTTATCGGTCGATCGATTAATTGGTTTCAGGATTAGGTGCTATTGGATGCTAGGCTGCGATGACTATCCTACCGCCTAGTAAGCCTAGCAAGAAGGCTGCCAAAGATGGCAGGGCGAGCGCCTCGCAGAGTGGCTCCTCCGTGTCGGGGGGCGGGACTGCGGTGGGCGGAGCGTCCGCCCCGGCTGTGGACAGACAGAAGCCGCCGCTCGTTGGTTCGAGGAAGCAGAGGAAGCAGCCGGTGCCGGTTGGAGGGAGCGGAGTGCCGATGAGAAAGAGTGGGTGGGGGGAGAGGGTGATCATGATGGGATTATGGCATAGAAACAACACGCTCGTGACAATGTGAGTGAGTAGATTGAGTGAGAAAGAGTGAGTGGATTACTAGACTGAAATAAACCACGATACGTTTCGCTAAAGAATACAATAGCAGGTTTTGGATATTCGGAATAAAAAATGGCTGTAATAATACATCGTTTCACACGAGTCTGACAGATTTTGTGGAGTCTAGATGGCGGTATCTAGAAGCTCAGGCAACACAAGTGACAACACGTAGAGAGAAGATCAATAACTTGTAGAGAGATGATCTGATGATTTCATAAAGTCCTTATTAACATAAGGATAAGGCGATAAGGTGTTTGCTTTCCAGTGGCCCGTCAGGACAGCGACGCGGCGGGTGGGTCGGGCAGCAGGGAGGCGAGAGAGGCACACAACTCGGACGACGAGTACGAGGCCGGGTTCAGGGACGATGAGGTGAGGAGGGGGCGGGGCGTTGTGGGGGAGGAGAGGGAGGGATGGAGAGAGAGAGAGAGAGAGATGCATGTTCAGCTGGAGCGCAACTTTGCGGAGGAGCTGCGTGTGGCGCGCGGCTGGCGCATCAAGGAGATGCGAGGGGACGGGTCGTGTCTGTTCCGAGCTGTTGGTGAGTGGAGAGGGGAAGAGGAAGAAGCGTTGCAATGTGCTCGATAGAAAGGTATAGGCCGAGGAATGGCACATTCCGTCGCTCCGTCAGTAGTGGGTAGTGGGAGTACATATATAAGGTGTAGAAGTTGTGGAACGGCTAAAGAGCTAGTGGGAGCTGTAGTAGTAACCAATAATACTGTAGTAGTAACCAGTAATACTCTCTTTGTTGCAGCCGACCAGGTGTACGGCGATGAAGAGATGCACGGACAGGTGCGCCAGCTGTGCTGCGACTATATGGTGAGTGGGATACGGTAGAGGGCGAGGGTTACGGTAGGGACAGAGGGTTACGGTATGATAGACGATTATCGAGGAGTGAGGGCAGCTAGGTGGAAACAGTTTACAGCCAAACATAGTTTATTACCAATGCGTACGACTTTGCAAATTTTTGTACATACTTTTTCCGTGAAAATATATGTTTCTACGGAGGAACAAGATCTCTATTCCTTTTTCAAGCGTAATCGTAGAGATAGTGAGCTACAGGGAGCACAATTTGCAATCGTATATTGAAGGAGAAGGAGAGGCTGATAGTTGACAGGGATCGAACGTGCGTATAGAACGATCTGGTTGTGATTTCTAAACAAGCTGTTTTCACAGGAGAAGAACCGCGACCACTTTTCTCCGTTCGTGACGGAGGACTACGTGGAGTACGTGGAGAGGAAGAGGAGACACAATGTGCACGGGAACCATGTGGAGATGCAGGTGGGGAGGGGAGGGGGGGAAAGAGAGGGGGGAGAGAGAGATGCAGGATGCAGGTTGGGGAGGTAGGGAGGGGGGAGAGAGTTTAGTGGTTTGTAAATTGTAACATTCGAATTCTTGCAGGCATTTGTTTCACGGTGTCTTGAAATTGTGAGGGATTTTTGTTGGGCAAATTACGAACAGCAATCCGCAGTACGTATAAGGACAGAACGATATGATTTCAAATGTATTGTTTAACACTTTCAAGCGATTCATATACAAAATTAATTATTTCATAGAGGTGCGAAAATAGAAAAAAATGTTGGTCTAATAATGCGTAAAGTGCAAGACAGTCATATTCATTCACGTGTATTTAGACTGATAATAGATTACATGGATGTATTACACTGTGTATGGATGTGTTACATAATTACACAATGTGTTACACAATTACCAACCCACCCTACTGTTTAGCCGCTGTTTAGCCTGATTGGCCATGCCGTTTCGCAGCCAGACATATTTTCTAGTTACCATATTTCATAGTTGTTACCTGTTTCCACATTTTCTAGTTGTTCACTTTGTACTTTGTACTTTGTATTCAGGCGATCAGTGAGATGTATCTGCGGCCGCTGGAGGTGTACGAGTACAGTGTGCAGCCCATCAACACGTTCCATCCACAACAGGTGGGGGGAGAGGGAGGAAGGGAGGGAGAGGAGAAGGAGAGAGAGAGGGTTAGAGGGAAGGTGGGAGGGAGAGAGCGAGAGGTTAGAGGGAAGGTGAGAGAGCGAGAGTGGCAAAGGAGAGAGAGAAGGAAAGAGAGGAGAGAGAGAGAGAGAGAGCTATTCAGACTCCCGCTCCGCCAGCCGAGGAGCGCGCCGGAGGCAGCAGGGAGAGGGAGGGTCAGTTTTTTTTATTAATATTTTGGTTTGAGTTTTGTGAAGAGTATGTTTTTTGGGGAGTGATACAGGTGGGATTAATTATGAATGTCAATTTCAACTCGTTAAACGTTTCACACTATTCCACTTCAACTCCAAATGTGTTGAACCATTGATTTTGTTATGATCCTTTTGCTAGCAGATAAGAATGATTATTGATGTCCTCATTTGGATTTGGGGGTATACTTTTACCTTTAAATTTAAAATTAAATTTATTACACCACAAGGATGCGTCACACATGAAAATGCCTGTGAACAATGACAATGGAGGGGCAGCAGTAGAGTACTAGATGGTATGGTTCTAGAAAACCAACTATGAGAATCCACGATGACGGCGTGTCTTCTGGGTAGCAGCTGACAACGTGTCACGGTGGTCGCCAACCCACCGCGGTAGCGGAACTTCTTTCGGCCCACGGGCATCGAACCCGTGACCTTCCGATTGAGAGCCGCGCGCACATCCACTGCGCTACCTACCCCACCGTTACGTTGGCTCCTCAATACATCAATTCTCCGTTCCAGCCCCGAACGCGCCGATCCGTCTCTCCTACCATGGCAGCACCCACTACAACTCGGTCGTCGATCCGTTCAGCGCGACGATTGGAGTGGGGTGGGTTTCAGGTTACAGTATGTTTGTTTACTATTTACAGTAAGTCTTACAGTTTTTGAAGAGTCGGGTTGGTGGCATGTCACAGGTTTCAGTACGTGGTACTTAGGTGGTTAGGTTCACAGGTGGCTGTTAGGGTTATTGAGGATATAGTAGTAGAATTCAATCTGTTTGCGTTTTCGTGGTTCCATTGGAGTGGGTGGGCTGTGTGGTTGTTATTGTAGAAGAATTTGTACGACAGTTTATGCATGATTTTGGTGGTGAGGTCGGAGTTGGTGTGAGGTTCAGGTATATTGATCACTATTATGCGTCGTTGTGTGTGTGCATTGTGTTTGTGATTTCTGTAGGTTGGGTGGCGTTGAAGTGACTTTGTGGCTGTGTGCATGTGATCCGGAGGTGGGGGGGGGGGGCGTTTGATACGCGAGAACGCGCATTGGAACGTGCTAACACAAGTAGAGAGTGGATATAATTAGTGTTCCGTCTACTGGTTCGATATCGACTGGAGATAATGATGGAGCAAGTGACAATGGGTCTTGTTGATTTCACGTTTCATGGTGATTATAGATGGGAACGTTGGTAGCGCTGTTAATGGTTCCGTTTTCCTATTTCTTATGGCAATCGTGAACATAACTTTCAAAAAAACAACTCTGTGATACGATATGGTTTTGGGATTCGGATTTCACTAGCGAAAATATTCTGTCAAAATGAGATTAAAATTAGCAGCATATTTTTAGTTCCCGTTGTTGATTGTAACGTTGCATGGCTCTAATATATCTCGCGGGGGCTGTAAAAATTTGTACATTGGTACGTTTACACCTTCGGTCTGGTGAGAGGGACCGATACCGAATGTGTACTATGAACTATGACTTTTTATTTTGAATTTCTTGTAATCAATGTTGATTTCAGTCTCGGCCTGCCTGGTTTGGATCCAGGCGGGGCGGACAGACAGCTGCTGGAGGACGCGATTCGACAGAGCGACGCGCAGCATCTGGAACAGGTGGGGGGAGGGGAGAGAGAGGGGGAGTGAGAGAGAGGGAGAGAGATGAAAGGGGAGAGGGAGGGAGAGAGAGAGAGGGAGAGAGAGGGGAGAGAGGGAGGGAGGGAGAGAGAGAGAAGGGGGAGAGGAAGGAGAGAGGGGGGAGAGAGGGAGAAAGGGTTCTTCATTGCAGGCCATGCTTCACGACAAGATGCACATGACCGACTGGCAGCGCACTGAGGAGGACATCAGGGATCAGGTGCGAGAGTTTATTTAAATTTAAGTTATTTTGTTTATTTGTTTTATTGCGGTTTTTATTGAGATTTTTGTTGTAAAATACGTTTCTGCATGTAGTTGTTGTTGGGTGGACTGATGTGTCTGGAATGTGTGGAATTGGTTTTGGAAACAACATTCTTGAATGTGTGTGTGGAATAAGTTTCAGCTGTATATATATGGTGATTTCGTGAATTCTTTGACTAATAGAAGGATCAAGAATTTTTCTTGATAGGAAATATATGTTTCAAAGAGCAGCGATACTGTTAATTTTTCGATGTAACTAATCCTCGTCCTCCATTTCCACCAACACAATTATCTAAGTGATTCATCGCTCGAATAAGTTTCACGCAGTGTTGGTATCGTGTAGAGTGTGATTTCTCGAATGCAACGTGTGCGTAAAACACCAAAAAAATTGTCTAAGAACGAGAACTATAGTGACTGCTCCAAAACATGACGACCATTCTATCTCTCCATGTGTTGTCAGGTCTCGCGCGAGTCGTACCTGGACTACGTGCGCAGTATGGAGGCGGGGAGGCGCTCGCCCGGCCGACACTCGCCCCCGACCACATCCAAGGGGGCGGGTGGAGCGGGCCCTGCTCCTGCTCCTGCTCCCGTCAGTCAGTCCCCGCCGAGGAGTGTCAGGGCGTCGAGTGAGTTGAATAGTATTGTATTAGAATTATGCGATCTCCAATTTATCACCTTGGTATATACGTTCAAACGCGGAGAGATCGAACTCCCTACCCTGGTGTAGCATCGCTGTGTAACATTGCTAACTACTGCACCCCGCGCCTCTCCACCTTATCAATCGTATTGTATTGTAAAGACTCTTGAGACTGTATCAATCAATTATCTACCAATCAGCTATCACGTTATCAATCATTGTCGATTGCAGAGACGAGCAGTGGTCAGGGCTCGCCGCGCGCCTGTGAGGACAAGGCGGGTTGTTCTGGCGGTGGTGGTCTGTACGAGGAGCTGCTTGCGGGGGCGTACGCGGACTGGACGGAGGAGGCGCCGGATGAGGACGCCCTGCTGGCACAGGCACTGTTGCTATCACAACAGGACCTCATCGCACAGTACGAGGAGGACAGGGCGGGGCCGAGCTGCAAGTGGGATGGGGGGGGGGAGAGAGGGAGGGAGAGGATGAGAGAGATGAAAGGAAGGAGAGGGAGGGAAAGAGAGAGGATGAGAGAGATGAAAGGAGGGAGAGGGAGGAGAGAGGAAGAGAGAGATGGGGAGAGATGGGTGAGGGAGAGAGAGGGAGGAGGAGAGAGGATGAGAGAGATGGAGGGAAAGAGAGAGATGGAGATTGATTTAGATTTAGATTTATTACCGATAACATGAGAAAATCGACATAGCAACAAAAAGTGAAAACATGGAAAACGGCAGATATGGATGGGGTTGAATATAAATAAGGAATAATAACATAATAATATACGAAACAAGAAAATATGGTCTCTATAGGTTGCGCAATTTGCTAGGTGGCATAATATCTAATGTAGAGAGTTGTGATTTGAAGACGGAAGGGTCGTTGACGGAAACTAAGTCATGAGGAAGGGAGTTCCAAATTACGAAGGTTCTGCTTAAAAAAGTGCTAGTACGGCCTGTGTGATCGAATGAGGGAACAATCCTAAATTCATGAGAGCCGCGAGTACGAGTTGGAATAATTGCGAAAAGCCCATGATAGTCTAAAGTCGTTTTTGAGTGAATAACTTTGTGTATGTAAGTGACGTCATTTAAGAATCGCCTATTTTCAAGAGATTGAAGATTAAAAAATTGAAGGCGTTCGGGGTATGATAAGTTGCGTCCGATACGCTGACACACACGTCGAGTATAATAGCGTTGTATGCTTTCGATTAGGTTTACAGAAGCAACGTCAGTAGGGTTCCAGAGCTCGGTACAATATTCTAGTTTACAGCGAAAGTAGGTAGTGTACGCAGTAATCAGAAGAGTGGGGCTTCGTGTTTTGTATGTGCGAAGGAAATCATTTATAGAATAGAGAGTTTGCTGAACAATTTGTTTTAGATGATCACGGAACAACAAGTTATTATGATGATGCATCCACTTTCAGGTAGACGCAGTGGATCAGTGGGAGATTTATGATATCGAGACCAGTGACGTCACTAGTCTGCAGGGTGGTGTGCCATTTTGGGTTTAGATTACATGATTGCATAATTAGTCTCGGTGTATATATAGTCGTGTTTGGTAGTGTCTCATTGCCTTTGTTGGTGCTGTGAGACTTTCCCACTCGAGTCATGAGAGAGAGACGTGTAGATGAGATGAGTACCATAGATATGTGAGAAAGGGATCAGCGAGCTTTTCTGTTGTGTTTTCGTTCTTTCAAAAGTGTACTGATTTGAAGTGTTTTGGATTGTACTCGGAATATGCGTTGATGGTAATAAATACATGTTTATCTGGTTTGTTGTAATTTGTGATGGTTCATTGATGAGTTGTTCGAACAACATTGCTTTTGGGAGCGGGTACTTTGTGTTCTTCTTGCTCCCATCTCTAATTAATTAACAAAGAATAGACTCAAAAAATTTTATTCTGTAAAAAAATCTAATTTTATCCATGCTCGCAATGAGATGTAAGTGTTTACCACGTTCAAAATGCTTTGAAATTGCTTGAAATGTGTGTAAATGTTATTGCCGGAAACATCTCGTATCCCTCTTTTCCCTTCCCTTCTTTTTTGTCACTCTTTCTCACCCGCTCCCCCCTCTCTTTATCTTTCTCTCTCTTTCTCTCTCTCTCCCCTCTCTTTTCTTTTAAGCAGGTGTACTATTTTGTGAGTATGCTGCCAAAAGTTCGCGGAGGAATGCGGTACGAGTTGCTATGGAGATGTGCATGCTAGGTTTCGAAATGGGGGAGGAGAGAGAGAGAGAGAGGGGGGGGGGAGAGAGGCTGTTGAAAGGAGAGCGGATAATTGTTGCCTATAGAGAATATTGTTATTATAGACGAGGCCTGCCTTCTTTTACTTCCCTCGTCTGTTTGTGATTGTACACATCTGATTTTTGTTCTCTAACTAACTGAATAATGGAGAATCCCGAGCCGCTAGCGCACCCGCCGCAATGTGAGTTTAGATATTTTTCATTTATATATTTGTTTCATTTATATATTGTTTACAGCTGATTCACTAACGAAAATCCTGGAAGAACGCATTTCGACGCTGCTGCAAAGCGAGAGTGAGGATCCGGAATCGTGAGTCTAACACTAAATGAACCTATAAAAATAACATAATGTAAATATACATTTATATAATATATAATAATGTTTTTCCAGTCCGCTGACGATAGCGGTTCCGCGGAAGTCGCTTCCGAACCTCGATCGGCAGTCGACGGACACACTGACGACATCGCTGGATGGAGGCAAGGGAGTGGGACCACCCACGAAGCTGCTCGCCAGGAGGGGATCCGGTGCGGTTTGTTTTGTGATACTGAATTCTAGAACTATGTAGATCCTAGTGATAGTGACACTATGGTTTCCACTGATGTACGGTACATCGTGCACCCGATTTTTGAGTGGTAGTTTCGGATGCTTTGAGTGCATTTTGTACTAACACCTGTGTTAGTAGATGTGTGTGAAAGGTAACGAGCCGTGCATATATATATCAGATTCACTGACGCGGAAAGCTTGTTAGCTGCAACTGCAGGTGATAATCTGATAATCTGTTAACAATAATATGGCTATATGGCTGGAACCTGTCAATGTATAAAGTGTTTATACGAACGGGAGTATTCAGAGCAACAGAAGTGATGTTGTTTTGTTAGACGCATAATAATAAACATATGGGTATGGTATGTATTCGAACTCGCCGAGAGAGTATGAACAACTTTGTTGGTGCCTATCTTCACCTTCAACAAAGTCTATCACACCCTCGCAGCTAATCCGAGAATTAAAAAAAAGCTTGTTTATCAGCAGATTCAAGTTATACGACCTAGTCAATAAGGGGACTGAAATATAAGTTCTGAATGAGTTTTGATTTACTCACAATTATATACTAGCAGATAACATCAGATAACAAAACCAGCAAAGACCTCACCGACGGGGCAGTAGCATGACATGCGTCCCATTACTTCATGGTAACCGGTACTGAATGCACTGAATGTGCTGCCCGCGCCTCTACCGTCTCGCTTTTCAACCACCTTTCGGCTGTGATTCACAGCAATCAACGGCCAGCGGCTGACGAATCTCGAAATTCTCGCCAATACTTCTCTTTTTGCTTTCTCCACTCTCTCGCGCGCGCCGCTGAGTGAGTCACGATCACTGCTGACGCAGAATTCGTGAAATTGGAAACTGGAATTCGCCTATATTCTCTCTCAGGGAACTTTGTATTGTATTTGTGCAATTAACATACACTGTTTGACCATTTTAGAATAGCCACGATATTGAAATAACAAACAGTTACATAAGTACCGGAAAATAGTATCGTGACATTTCGATAATGATGTTCTCTTTTTTAGCCTCAAGCACCACGAGAGAGGTGCCGAAACGGGAACCGACGCTCGACAGTATTGACAGGTAATGTTAATGTGTGAAGTGGATTATTCGTCGCTAACTATCTGCTATTAACTTCGTAATGGACACAGACAGGTATTATAACAATATGAAACGTATCACAAACGTAACGGTATACGTTTCGCAGGTTCTTCCTGAATCGGACGCCGACAGAGATGTCGATGGGGGAGATGAGTATGCTGAGGAGCATCACCAAGAGCAGGTTGGAACCCCCTTTCTCTCTCTCTCTCTCTCTCTCTCTCTCCCTATCTCTCTTTCTCTCTTTTCTCTAACTCTCTCTCTCTCTTTCTCCCTCTCTCTCTCTCCCTCTCCTTTTTTCTCTTTCTCTCTCTCTCTCTCTCTCTCCTCTCTCTCTCTCTCTCTCTATCCCCCTCTCTCTCAGCTATGACCGCTCTGCCGTCTCGACCGCCTCGCAGGAGAAGAGGCTGGAGAAGTTGAGAAGACACGAGTACGAGGACGAGTCTGGTAAAAATTAAATCATTTGTCAAAACATTGGTTCGTTCTCTTGAAATAGTTACGTCTACGTCTTACGATTTCGTAAACGATTTGGTATGATAGCAGAAAAATGGACCGTAAGGGCCTCGGCAGACTTATCGCAATCGCCGAATCGTCAGCGAATCGCTGTAGTGAAGCATACGTATCGATTTTTCTGAAATCGCCAGCGATTCTAAAATCGCTTCAAAATCGCCATTTAGGTGGCATACTAATCGCCGGCGAATCGCCAAGAAATCGCCAAACCCAGCGATTAGGCGATTTTGGAATCGCTAAGTTGAAATTAGCGATTCCAAAATCGCCACGACTATTACGGTCGTGTTTTGACATATGTCATATTTGTTTCCATAAGTTTCTTACATATACTCACTCTTATCAGATATCTGAACATAATTCGCTATAAACACCGTCTTGGTGATAGTTTGAAATTCCAAATATTGTGTACGACTAAGACAATCTCGGGAACTACTGCAAACGTATCTTTGTTTCACAAAATGCAAAAAATATGAATCATATTCTCAATTACAAGTTGAGTTATCATTTTGAGTAGGCGATTCCAAAATCGCCGAGGCTGGCGATTTGGACATCGGCGATTTGGCGATTTCAGACAAACCAGCGCGCGCAAGTGCATTCCCTATTTTATTATTTATGTTTCTCAGTTCAAATAAGTTAGTCTATGCAAGTTTGTTATGATTTGAATTATAACAAACATTGTTAACACTTGTACGTAGATATCACGTCGGCTGATACCAAATCGTCGAATCGCCGGCGAATCGCTAACATTCGAAAACCCCAAGCTTGGCGATTCAGCGTAGGGATGTCAAGGGGAATTTTCAAGTGTTACGGATATGTGCTTACTGTATATCAAAATAAAGTAAATTATATGTAGTTTTGAAATAGTATCATTTTAAATAGTTGTTTTCTTTCATTTCCGCGTTACGCGCATCGAAAGCGCGCGGTTTGAGAGCGCGCGCGGCACACAATTTCACAGAGAAAGGCTAAGCCACGCCCCTTTTTGACGTCATTTTCATAGGATCAAATCAATTTTTGTCAAAAATAATAGGTTATGACACGGTCCAGCGCCAAAAGGAAGGCACTACTAGATACAACTTTTTACGGCGCGTCGAATGGTGTATTCCGTTTGGCGCGGGAAGATGCCGCATATTTGTGCCATCAAATCTCCGCCCACTTGACATCCCTAATTCAGCGATTGCGATAAGTCTGCCGAGGCCCTAAGGAACATTGCAAATCGTACCCGTATTTCCTTACACGTAAATCGAACTCGTAGGCGCATCGTACCATTTGGGGGCATAGAGCATACAAATAATCGTTGACAAACCATTTCCCCGCAATTTTTGGGTTCCATGAAGAAGTTGTGGAGTTGTGGTTTATGTGCTGTACAGTTTTTTATACTTTAGTGGAATAATTTAATATTCGATCTTTGCAGACGAGGAATCTACCACATCTCAACCCCGCGTGCACTCTGCCAGTGCTGCTTCACAGAGAAGGAGGAGTCTAGTGAGGCAGAATGAACAGGTACCGTAGTACAGTACTCATATACCATATCCGATAGTTATCTAAAAGTTTTGTATATAGAGATAGCTTAGGGTCAACTGGCAGGCGCATTTTTTGCGTAAAAAACAAAACAAGTATATTTTGCATTTTCGTTATTTTTTGCTCTCGTGTTTGTGTATGCCTATCCTTACCAATTAAGATGAACATTACATTACATCACATTAGAGTAATCCTATATGGCAATCACATACAACAAGTACAGTATCCTTGCAGGCGCTGTTCCTGTCCCGGTCGAATGGGAGCGGCAGCTGGGAGGCGTCTCTGCCCCCGAGATCAGCCAGTGCGCATAGTAGGACGAGGAATGTGTGAGTGGTTTGAACATTTTACAAGTGATGGGAAAAAGTGGGAAATCTTTTTTCAACGGCAACCCAAAGACGGGGAAAGATGTGAGAAATGTTAGCGATGGACATGTACATGTGCCACATACGACACCGACTGGCACCGAGTTATCATTTCACTTCACACGTTGTTGAACACGCTGGAACCAGGGATCATCTTTCAGACTCTCCTCCTCCGGCAAGCGGGTGCGGTCGCGTGTCGCCACTGCGGTCGGGGGGAGGACAGAGGTGGGAACACTCATCTTCATATGGCTAGAAGATATTGTGTTATGTTGCACCTTACAATTATACGTACACTCTTTTCAAAACGTTTGTTTGTCACCTTGCCTAGCTAGACCCCAAAAATTGAGTGTTTATAGTCGGTTTGGATCCTATATGCCATCCGTGACATTTCACATGTTGTGCAGTTTTGTGCAACACAACATGTATGTCATCAAATATCCAAAACGCGTCCATGAGTAGGAATCGAACCCATGAGCAGCACGCAGCGATTGCGCACTGGCGGCGCGCTCTACCACTGCGCCATAGAGGCAGTGGTTAAGAGATCGAAGAGAGATCACATGTAGCTCCACTGGTCACTCGAGTGTATTATTATAAGAGTATACGAGCAAACATATCTGCGAGATTCAATGACCTCTGAGTATAAGCCTCAATGGCGCAGTGGTTGAGCGCGCCGCTAGCGCGCGATCGTTGCGATCTGCCCATGGGTTCGATTCCCTCTCACAAAGAGTTTTGGATCTTTGAAGATATACACGTTGTGTTGCACGAAACTGCACAACATGTGAAATGTCACGGATGGCATATAGGATCCAATCCGACTATAGTGAATCAGAAAACGTCAGACGGTCCATTAGTAAAAGTGCAGGAATTTGATCGGATAACGTAAATATTTATTCGTTCAGGCCCGCCACTCTATCCCCTCTGCTGGCACCCCGGCTGCCCGTAGTGGTCTCCGCTACGACGCCGACTTTGACTGCTACTATGACCCGGCAAGTGACCAGTACTACAAGGTGCAGGGAGCAGAGTGAAGTAGCGGTCAGTCTCTTCGAAACTCTCCCCGATACTGACTTCGAAACGCCTTCGAAACACGACCAAACAGTGTGTTCCGAAAGCGTTTTGAAGAGGCTGTTCTGAAGAGACTGACCACACCATAAAGTAATAAACTACGTGTGCTTGTGTGCTTTTGTAATTATATAATAAATGTTTGTACAACTGGATCTGTGTGAAGAGTATGGAAAAGTACAATAAAGATGTAAAAGTTAAATGATGTGAAAGTGCACTAACAACATTAAAAATATTTCATCGGGACAAGATTAAAAACGCCGACTTGGACTGCTACCGCCAGTGACCAGTACTACAAGGTGCAGACGGCAGAGTGATAGTGCAAACGACGTGTGCTTTAGTTTTTCTCGGGGCAATGAAAGTGAAAAAGGTCTGTTCACTCGCAGATCGTATAGTACGACTCGTGTAGTACGACTCGCACCGAAGTATCATTTCACACCGTGTTGAATGATGTGAAACGAGTGATCCTCCTTCAGTGTTCAGTGTCTCCTTCTTTGTAGTAAGGATGTCGGTTCAATAAAAATGAAAGTATGCGCACTGTTTCCTCGCGGATCAGATCAACAAGTTGTATGTTTTTTTAATGATGAAAAGTTTAATTCAAAATCGTTTAATTGTCTATAACAAAAATAATGGAGTTCTAATATTTTGAATTGACGGTCCGGGGCCAGCCATGCCGTTTCGATTCTGATTTGATTAATACGTATTCCTGCTGACAAATATTCACGGTCAACTGTGGTCGTATTGCCACCAGATAGAGCGATCGCTCCGCCCCGTCTGGCGGGAGAAATTCATTGTTGCCAGGTTTGGTTTATTGGTTGTTATTCATTGGTTGCCACAGCCGGTTACATCAGGCAGTTTTTAATCAATTTCACCGCTTTCTTCGCTACCTTTTTTCTTGCATAAACAATAATATATAACTAACGTCGCATTTACATACGTGTTGTGGTTTTTTATTTCATCGACTCTTAATTCGCATAAAACAATTTGCAGAATGATTGAAGTTCTCAAAGAAAGGACGAGCTCATTGCTTGAACACAAGGTATGAGTTTTGTAGTGATACTAAAATGAGAGGGGACGGTCTTCGAAAAAGTCGAAACGCAAGGCACACCGGGACCGGGTAAAACGCGGCCCTGGCCCTGGCCCTGGCCCGTGGCCCTTGAGTGGTAAAATGCGGCCCGTGGCCCTGTGGCCCTGATATTGTGTTATTGTTATTTATGTGTCTTATCTTCTGTTTCAAAGCACAACTGATATGTAACTGATATTCTAGACATGAAAACACCTAAAAACTATTATAATTCACAATTATGTTTGTGTACGATACTCTAGTTCACTTTCAAACAGTGACCACAACTCTGAATCCGATGCGGCCCGGCCATTCTTTCTACCTTCCAATCAGAACTATCTATTCTAATGAAGCATACCTATCAATTAGACACCTGTCTACCAGAAAACACTAACGACAGCTCGATAGACACTCTCACTGGCCCGGTATACCGTGCGTGGCCCTCTCTTTCCACTGTGGCCACAACTCTGAATCCGATGCGGCCCGGCCATTCTTTCTACCTTCCAATCAGAACTATCTATTCTAATGAAGCATACCTATCAATTAGACACCTGTCTACCAGAAAACACTAACGACAGCTCGATAGACACTCTCACTGGCCCGGTATACCGTGCGTGGCCCTCTCTTTCCACTGTGGCCACAACTCTGAATCCGATGCGGCCCGGCCATTCTTTCTACCTTCCAATCAGAACTATCTATTCTAATGAAGCATACCTATCAATTAGACACCTGTCTACCAGAAAACACTAACGACAGCTCGATAGACACTCTCACTGGCCCGGTATACCGTGCGTGGCCCTCTCTTTCCACTGTGGCCACAACTCTGAATCCGATGCGGACCGGCCATTCTTTCTACCTTCCAATCAGAACTATCTATTCTAATGAAGCATACCTATCAATTAGACACCTGTCTACCAGAAAACACTAACGACAGCTCGATAGACACTCTCACTGGCCCGGTATACCGTGCGTGGCCCTCTCTTTCCACTGTGGCCACAACTCTGAATCCGATGCGGCCCGGCCATTCTTTCTACCTTCCAATCAGAACTATATATTCTAATGAAGCATACCTTTCAATTAGACACCTGTCTACCAGAAAACACTAACGACAGCTCATTAGACACTCTCACTGGCCCGGTATACCGTGCGTGGCCCTCTCTTTCCACTGTGGCCACAACTCTGAATCCGATGCGGCCCGGCCAATCTTTCTACCTTCCAATCAGAAAAATCTATTCTAATGAAGCATACCTATTAATTAGACACCTGTCTACCAGAAAACACTAAAGACAGCTCAATAGACACTCTCACTGGCCCGGTATACCGTGCGTGGCCCTCTCTTTCCACTGTGGCCACAACTCTGAATCCGATGCGGCCCGGCCATTCTTTCTACCTTCCAATTAGAACTATCTATTCTAATGAAGCATACCTATCAATTAGACACCTGTCTACCAGAAAACACTAACGACAGCTCAATAGACACTCTCACTGGCCCGGTATACCGTGCGTGGCCCTCTCTTTCCAGTGTGGCCACAACTCTGAATCCGATGCGGCCCGGCCATTCTTTCTACCTTCCAATTAGAAGTATCTATTCTGATGAAGCATACCTTTCAATTACACACCTGTCTACCAGAAAACACTAACGACAGCTCGATAGACACTCTCACTGGCCCGGTATACCGTGCGTGGCCCTCTCTTTCCAGTGTGGCCACAACTCTGAATCCGATGCGGCCCGGCCATTCTTTCTACCTTCCAATTAGAAGTATCTATTCTGATGAAGCATACCTTTCAATTACACACCTGTCTACCAGAAAACACTAACGACAGCTCGATAGACACTCTCACTGGCCCGGTATACCGTGCGTGGCCCTCTCTTTCCACTGTGGCCACAACTCTGAATCCGATGCGGCCCGGCCATTCTTTCTACCTTCCAATTAGAAGTATCTATTCTGATGAAGCATACCTTTCAATTAGACACCTGTCTACCAGAAAACACTAACGACAGCTCAATAGACACTCTCACTGGCCCGGTATACCGTGCGTGGCCCTCTCTTTCCACTGTGGCCACAACTCTGAATCCGGTATACCGGGCCAGTGAGAGTGTCTATCGAGCTGTCGTTAGTGTTTTCTGGTAGACAGGTGTGTAATTGAAAGGTATGCTTCATCAGAATAGATACTTCTAATTGGAAGGTAGAAAGAATGGCCGGGCCGCATCGGATTCAGAGTTGTGGCCACACTGGAAAGAGAGGGCCACGCACGGTATACCGGGCCAGTGAGAGTGTCTATCGAGCTGTCGTTAGTGTTTTCTGGTAGACAGGTGTCTAATTGATAGGTATGCTTCATTAGAATAGATAGTTCTGATTGGAAGGTAGAAAGAATGGCCGGGCCGCATCGGATTCAGAGTTGTGGCCACAGTGGAAAGAGAGGGCCACGCACGGTATACCGGGCCAGTGAGAGTGTCTATCGAGCTGTCGTTAGTGTTTTCTGGTAGACAGGTGTCTAATTAATAGGTATGCTTCATTAGAATAGATAGTTCTGATTGGAAGGTAGAAAGAATGGCCGGGCCGCATCGGATTCAGAGTTGTGGTCACAGTGGAAAGAGAGGGCCACGCACGGTATACCGGGCCAGTGAGAGTGTCTATCGAGCTGTCGTTAGTGTTTTCTGGTAGACAGGTGTCTAATTGATAGGTATGCTTCATTAGAATAGATAGTTCTGATTGGAAGGTAGAAAGAATGGCCGGGCCGCATCGGATTCAGAGTTGTGGCCACAGTGGAAAGAGAGGGCCACGCACGGTATACCGGGCCAGTGAGAGTGTCTATCGAGCTGTCGTTAGTGTTTTCTGGTAGACAGGTGTCTAATTGATAGGTATGCTTCATTAGAATAGATAGTTCTGATTGGAAGGTAGAAAGAATGGCCGGGCCGCATCGGATTCAGAGTTGTGGCCACAGTGGAAAGAGAGGGCCACGCACGGTATACCGGGCCAGTGAGAGTGTCTATCGAGCTGTCGTTAGTGTTTTCTGGTAGACAGGTGTCTAATTGATAGGTATGCTTCATTAGAATAGATAGTTCTGATTGGAAGGTAGAAAGAATGGCCGGGCCGCATCGGATTCAGAGTTGTGGCCACAGTGGAAAGAGAGGGCCACGCACGGTATACCGGGCCAGTGAGAGTGTCTATCGAGCTGTCGTTAGTGTTTTCTGGTAGACAGGTGTCTAATTGATAGGTATGCTTCATTAGAATAGATAGTTCTGATTGGAAGGTAGAAAGAATGGCCGGGCCGCATCGGATTCAGAGTTGTGGTCACTGTTTGAAAGTGAACTAGAGTATCGTACACAAACATAATTGTGAATTATAATAGTTTTTAGGTGTTTTCATGTCTAGAATATCAGTTACATATCAGTTGTGCTTTGAAACAGAAGATAAGACACATAAATAACAATAACACAATATCAGGGCCACAGGGCCACGGGCCGCATTTTACCACTCAAGGGCCACGGGCCAGGGCCAGGGCCAGGGCCGCGTTTTACCCGGTCCCAGGCACACCTTGACTGTATCTCTCCGTATTTCAGAATGAGCTACCCACTCTGCCCACCGAACTGTGGTTGGCAGTCGCCGAACGTCTACCGTTATCCGATCTACTGCGATTCGAAAGAATCAGCAGACTGCATAGAAATATCGTGCATGACTACGCTGATCGAATATTTCATTCCGCCCACGCATCTATCAATATCTACCGCGATGCGCCTAGCGGATATGGGGTGAGTCTCTCTCTCTCTCTCTCTCTCTCTCTCTCTCTCTCTCTCTCTCTCTCTTTCTCGTACAAAGTATTGTTCAAGATATCAAATGCCGATCCGAAACTTTGCGGTGAATGGAAAAGAGAAAAGGAACAGTTCAGTTGGTATGATGGAATTCAGCATATATGTACTTGTTCGATTTTTTTCAAGGACATCTCACTTTTCCGACACGTGTTGCTACATTACTATGATCAAACATGAGCCAGTGGATGGCAACCGGCATTCGGTATCAACTGAGCACACTATCACTCACGCAAACCTCGCCGATGGGTTGTCGTCTCAATTGATCGGCATTACAAAAATCATCGATGTGAACTTGAAGATTACGTTGGGTATGTCGAATGTTCCCGCACATGTCAGTGAGGTTGGTTAAAGGATTTATCCGGACAATGTAATCTTGCCTGATCTTCAGGTTGGGGTCGCTTTTGTTCTCGTCAATGAAACCTTCTTTTGGAATTGTATAAACGTGGAAAAATTGTTTGTATTTTTACCAGTTTTTCTGCGTAAACAGAACTTCAAAACTCGTCTTCATTGAAGAGAACGAAAGCGACTTCATCCTGATCAGGGAATAACACATTGTCCGGATACATCCTGTAATAATTATCCTGCAATTTGACATTATTTGTTTTTTAGAGTACGATTCTGATCTCGGATTTGGAGATTATTCTGGCTGATTGCAATGAAATCGAAACATTTCAAATAGTTGTGCGCAGTGAGGAAGTGTATGGTGAGTCTCGAGATACATAAACATGTTAGACACGTATATTCAATAAGCAGTCCGTTTTCATTATCAGATAAAATTGAATGAATACACAAAAAATACACAAATAATAACGAAACATTTATGTTTTTGTGTATTGAGATTCTGGAACTTTTTTGATTTCGATTGATTTCTTTTTCAGAGCGTCTTCTCCGTTTTCTGGACCGCCACATTCCTAAGAGCCTCACAATCTCGATTTACGGCTGTTATTTCAAAGAAGAAACAAGTGCAGTTTTCACTCTATTATCATTCACACTTTCAACATTTTCAGACGCGTTACTCGCCAACATAGCTCATCTCAAACAATTTACGCTGAACGATGGAGAAAACCGGGTAACTTTTGTATCATGTTGAGTGTTAAAAAGACTAATAAAAAAATTAAGACAAATGTGTACGTGAGCAGTGTGAACGACGAGTGGCTGGCGAGTTTCGTTCATGATCCGGACATGGCATTGGACCTGCCCGTCACTCGGATCACCACCACCGGCATCAATCAACTGCTGAAGGCGAGTGGGCCGAACGACTCGGAAAGAGAGTATCCTGACTTCCTGACGCTAATCAAACACCTAAATAACGCATTTGTTTTGAGAACACTGTATACTGACCACATTTCAAAAAACGTTCAGGCGATCCAATCGGGACGACGCAAGTTTGCTTCTCTCGAGTTCACCTTTCCAATGAGACACCACGAAGACGACATGTACGACGGTTTTGAGGTGGGATCCTGGGTTATCGATTTATTGATTTATTGGTTGCACCACGAGTTTCTAGGAAACAACTGCGTCTGTTCTACTCGATGTGAGAGTGAGGAAAGAAGTGGAGAGTGTGGATGATGAAGGCGACTCTTCCCGCACCTGGTTCGTCATCCGATCGGACGATGGCATCGAATACAAGCTCCAAATCACCTATCACATGACTGGATATCGCTACTGGTAAGATGATGCATGATGTGCAAATGACATGTGTTTTTTATAATCTTACTTTAGGAGGTTTGAATTGCGCCGAAACACGCAAGTCTAAAACATGAATAAAAAAATCTCTCTCTCTCTCCTTCATGATTCCTGTATATCCGATAACTTGAAATAATAAATCGCTTTATTTGGCGGTTTCAACAGCAATATACGATGCGCAAGTACAACTCGTATGGCAATTATAACTACAGTACCCTATAGATATTACAGTACCCCTATTGTTACAGTACCCTCTACGCGGGTGCGACAGCCTTTGGCTCGTCGTGAACGGAGAGAATGGTCATGATAGTGTCGCGGTTGTTGCGAGCCTTCGAGCCTGTAAACAAGTAAACAAGTAAGAGAGAGCGAGAGAGAGAGAGAGAGAGAGAGAGGGAGGGAGGGAGTGAGAGAGAGAGAAGAGTGCTAGAGAGTGCTACCGTACCTTTCTCGTCTACCCCTAGCATGATCGTCTTCTGTACTTTCTCCCGCATCTCCTCTCGCTTCTTTCCGTAAACCGCGTTTGCGATATTCTCCTGAAAAAATGAGATTCGAATGTATACCTTTTTATACAAACAGTTTTATTACGTTTCAGTCAGGTAGTATAGTCAGTGTTCTGGAAAATGAAACAATATCGTGTAATTTCGGTCAAGAAAAAAAGTTATAGTGCATACGTTTCGTTCGATCAATGATAGCAAATCCGCTGAGTTTCAATAATTCCCACCTTGTCACTGTACTTTGATGTGATCAAAACATAAAACGCTTCAGGAAACAAATACCCTAACAACCTATCATGGAAATACACAATACCTTCACGCAACCTATGCACAGAACGAAATGAAAATACAAACAATGCTCGGAATATAGAATCTCCATAAAATTAAAAGAAACATTGCGGTTCCTACTGACGAGACTCCGCCGCACTGTCCTTACAAATCCAGTCTATAATAGGAGTCGTAACTGGTATTTGTACTATCAATATCCCTTATTCCTCATTTCATTACCTCAGAGTTCACTTGATAATTTCCCACCTTCACATTGACTTCACTGATCTCGATCTGCTTCTCGAAGAAGGCGGCGACTGGATCCAGGATGAGTGTCTGACGGAGGTCGTGCTTCCTGGAAGAGAGGGAGGGGATCTCTCTCTCTCTCTCTCTCTTCTCTCTCTCTCTCTCTCTCTCTCTCTCTCTCTTTCTTTGAATGGAATGCGTTGATTGGACAAATCCAATGCGAGACACTCGAGTATTCGAAAGCAATCTATCAATTGCATACATTGGGGGAGAGTTACAACCCAACATATGGAAATACCAGACCAGAAAAGGCACTGAAGTTTAAGTTCAAGTGTTTATCCGGAATCGTTATAGCTGAAAATGACAATCACAATCACAATTATAGAATAGGAAGCATATATTCCCCTTCCCCCTCTTTTTCTCTTTATTTTGTTTCTTTTTTTTTCTCCCTCTCTCCCCCTCTTTCTTCCTCCCTCCCTCCCTCCCTCTCTCTGTCTCTCTCCCTCCCCCTCTCTCCCTTCCTCCCCCCTCTTTCTTCCTCCCTCCCTCCCTCCCTCCCTCCCTCTCTCTGTTTCTCTCCCTCCCCTTTCTCTCTCTTTCTCCCTCCCTCCCTCTCTCTCTCTGTCTCTCTCTCTCTCTCTCTCTTTCTCTCACCCCACCTCCTCATGATTCTGAATATTCCAATCGACAGCACCGGAGTGAAGATGGCGAGTACGTAGGCGTAGTTGACAAAGCCGAGTAGAATCGAGTTCTGGAAGAGAGAGAGAGGGGGGGAGAGAGGGAGAGAGAGAGGGAGGGAGGGAGAGGGAGGGAGGGAGGGAGAGAGAGGGAGAGAGAGGGAAAGAGAGGGAGAGGGAGAGAGGGAGAGAGAAAGAGAGGGGGGAGGGAGAGTGAGAGAGAAAGGGAGAGGGAGGGAGAGAGAGGGAGAGAGAGGGAGAGAGAGGGAGAGAGAGGGAGAGAGAGGGGGAGGGAGGGAGGGAGGGAGAGAGAGAAGAAGAAAGAGGAAGAGAGAGAGGGGGAGAGAGGGAGGAGGGGAGAGAGAGAGAGAGAGAGAGAGAGAGAGAGAGAGAGAGAGAGAACTTCCCTCCGTACCAGTAGTGTGATGAACTCTATCTCCGCGCTTCCTCGAAACTCTCTCCGCACATAGCACTCGTACATCCCGCTGTCGTACGGCTGTGTCGGCCAGATCTGATATATTATTGATTGATTATTGATTTATCGATTTGTTTTCCATATATGTCGCATTGAAGGGCTGTTAGTGAAACGTAAAGAGCAAAAAAAAGTGTAAATAAGTAAATACTAAATACATAACTTTACATAAAAGAAGAAGAAAATTCGATAATCTTTTTCCCGTTTCATGTTTTCCAGATATAGTTGAGGTTGTCTTCCCTTCCGACAGGATAGATTGAGACACTGTGTAGTGCGAAAGCATTTGTTGAGCAAATGAAACGTATAAAGCAAAAATGTCGGGAGACAAGCGGAGAGATAGAGATTTGATTATTGCGTGACCTTTTACGTGACCTTTTACGCCTTTCAAACAGAGAGTTGGGAAAAAGAACTATAAAAGATGAAAAGTAAAAAAGAGAAAAGAAGAAAACTTCGAGGTCTCCGTTGGGCTGCTGTCGAATGCGCCAGTCGAGGTAGCTGGGCTTGATGAGGTGGCCATTCAGGTACCACTCCACCTTGCGGAACTCCTGCGAGGAGATCTCTCTCTCTCTCTCTCTCTCTCTCTCTCTCTCTCTCTCTTTCTCTTTCTTTCTTTCTCTTTCTCACCTTCTCTTTCTCTCTCTCCCTTCGTTTCTCTCTCCCTCTTTCTCTATCTCTCTCACCCTCCTCTCTCTTTCTCTTCCTCCCTCCCTCTCTCTCTCTCCCTCCCCCTCTCTCTCTACCCTGTCAGTATCCTTCCGAGGGCATTGGAGCGCCAGCATCATACCGGCAATGATCTGAAATGATGTTCGGATTTTCGGATTACTGTACTTTGAATTCTCTCACCATTTTCTGGCTGCCACTCGCTTGCGCCACCCAGTCGACGACTATCTGACGACCCATCGACACTGGAAAAGAGGGAATCAGAGAGAGAGAGAGAGAGAGAGAGAGAGAGAGAGAGAGAGAGGGAGAGAGAGAGAGAGAGAGAGAGAGAGAGAGAGAGAGAGAGAGAGAGAGAGAGAGAGAGAGAGAGAGAGAGAGAGAGAGAAGGAGAGAGAGAGAGAGAGAGACGTCAGACGCACATAGCTTGAGGAACTTCTTCTTGGATATGAGCATGTTGTTGAGCGCCTTCCGCAGTCCCTTCTTCTTCTTCTCCTTTGTCAGCTTCTTGCGGTTTTTCTCGTCGTATTCGTCGTCTTCGTAGAAGAACTCCTTTTCCTTCTCCCTGGAAAGAGAGAGCAGTGGGGAAGGTGAAAGTAATCGTTCATACTGGTTTTTAACAGTTCATTCAAAACACTGAAAAAGATGTACAAACAGTAGCCGTGCAGAAGAAGGACAAAACAAACGTTCAAGACAGTGGAGAAAATAGAGGAAACCATAGCGAGAAAAGAAGTAAGAGAAACGGAAAGAGGATTGAAGTATTGACGATATAGGACTGAGGAGAAGTGAGAGGACCACCCACTTCTCCTGCTGGTCGTAGTCCCGAGGCAGACACGCGCCCGCAGCGAGCTTCTTTTGGAACGCCTCCTGGAATGGGTATTCGTATATATGCCTCTCTCTCTCTCTCTTTTTTTTCTCTCTCTCTCTGTCTGTCCCTCTCTCTCTCTCCCACCTTCCCGAGAAACTCGCAGTCCCAGTCATAGAGCGCCCACTTGCGCAGGAACCCCACCTCCTCTTTGTTCTTCGCCGGACCCACCGGCTGGAATACGGTAAGGGATACTGTAGCATGTAGGTTACGGTAATAAGAAAAAGTTATACGGTATGTTCCCACCGGCTGGTAGCCACAACCCACATGCTGGTTGTTATGCTTCAAAGTATACGGTATTCACAGGAATTACTGTAGCCTGATGTGGGTTACGGTAAGAAGAAGGGGGTGTACGGTAGGTTACAGTAGAAGCGTGTACCCACCGCGACGTGGATGCATGTGAGTGTGGCGAGTAGTGATAGTAGACCGAGCCAGACCATACCGCTCGAGGCACGCGGGTGGGTGGGGAATGATGAGGAGAGGAGAAATGATCATCCGGACAGTGTCTTCGAAATCAACTCATTTCCGAGTGTGATTTAAAAGGCCATTCTGAAGTGTTTCGAAGACAATCGTGAATGGTTTGAAGAATCCTGAAAAGTCTTTTACATCGTAAATCAATAAATCAATTAACTACGGCGTGAGCATACTCATTACTGGACCTCACGCATTGCTTATGTATAGGGGGTCCGCGCGCGCTGGTTCTGCGCACTTTTGGGTATGTGTGCGCACCGCGCACAATCCTCAAAACTGCCATACGTCCTTTTAAGGAAACTATTTTTCGATCATAACGGTTCGCATGACACTTTGTTTGTCAAATTCGGTCAACATATTATTGTAATCGTTCTAGTGATATGCTATAAGCTCGTACAGAGATGATCTTTAGTTCAAAACATGCGTTATGATTGTGTCCACCCTGCTGTCCGGTTTAGCATATCGAAGCAATTGATAGCGGATAAGAATATCACAAAAGACGAATGATATGAACTGCGTGAAACGTATGGTCTTTTCACGGCTATTGTGGCCTTGTCTCGTTCGCAGAGCGTTCAGGACTACTCTCGTCTGATGGGCTACGATCTGTCCTGGCTGTAGGTAGAACATTCGACTATAGTTGACTAGTGTTATTTTGCTGGTCGCCTATCAAGTCAAAAAGAGTTTCCAGTCTCCTACTAGTCGGGGTTGAGCCGAAAGGGACGAAAGAGTGTATGAGTAGCAACATGGTCGGGGGAAGCGAGGTGAGAATATATATGTGTGAAAGGTCATCGGGAAGGAAACTTTCAAGTGCCGTGCTTTGATCCTCATCAGATAGATTAGTTATTCTTTAAAAAAATGAATATACGTTTCACAATTGAAACAAGTGATACAATAGCATGTCTGCGATAATTGAGAGACTGAAATAACAAATCATATTTTTAAGAAAAATTCATAAGAACAAAAAAAAAACAGAATACAAGTAATAGGTATCAAATAGAAAATAGAATATAGATTTTTGTTAGAACACATTGCGTTCATAGTACGTCTTCCTTTGCACATCTCACTCTAGTCAGCCGCCGAAGGTCGAATCTCCTAAAACATATGATATAACATATGCATCATAAGGAAGAAGCAGTTCCTACCATAGAGGATAGATATCTGGACGAATGTGAGGACGTCATCTCATTCATCTGATAGAAGAATGTACATGCGAACACTTATATCACTCCTCACCACCACATCGCGCAGCGCACCTCTCGTCATATCCTAATAATCAGTATAATTATCTCGAATCAAGTAGCACGTGGTAATTTAAATTACAGTAAATTACTTATCCTATAACTCGAGTTTCCCATGAGTGTATGTAGCTACATAGATGTAAACAGATTGTAGACAATAATACGGAAATCACTGCAAAATTAGGAAAGTGCTTCATAATGGGAAAGTCGTTGTGGCTTGTAGCATTCTAGCGTGCGGGTACATCCAGTACAAACGAGAGAGATAAGTAGACAGACAGTCTAGATTCAGCTCAATATTTGCCATAATGTACATACATTTCCTGTTGTGTTACTGTGTCTTTATAATGTTATAATCTCTAAAACAAATCACAATCATAGCCTTGTTGGTTTAGATTTCATTCACCTTTTATGTTTATCTCTTTTGACCGCCACCGAATAGACTACCCATGGAAATGACCTGTCAACAACAGCAGCGTGGCCGAATGAATAGTGAGTTGGACAGTTAGAAATGACCATCGATGCGATTCCGCTACGCGGCAAAAGTTTTGCCGGTTCTCTTTTTCATTGCATGTCTCACATCTGAAAATACGCATAATGAGCGTACAGTGATGTAGAGAGTGTCGTCGTCTTTCTTTTCATTTACAAAGGAAGTTGCTCTAGCCCGTATTTTGGCACCAGAGGAGTGACGAAATGCTTACATAATGTTCCGATTACTCACTGTATTCTAGTGATCCGAAAGCTACTCCACAATTCTGTTTCACTGTTTGAGTGGATTCTGATTTATATATAATATAATTGTATCAGTCAAGTTGCAATCAACATCCAATTACATAATACTTGCCGACATTCTTTATCTCCCTCCTGATTACTGATCACACTGCTGTCACGGAGAACTCTCTAGTTCGTGTTTGAACAAACATCATCAACAGTTGTTTCAAATAGTTTTATCACAAAATACATTGCGGAAATATGTACATCTCTGGCGGAAAGACGGGGCAATTACAACGATATTCTGAAATCCGAAAAAAACTACTTTCACTTCTTCTTTCCGTAGTTTCCGTATCCTCCCGCCACCGGGTACGCGCCGTATCCACCGTAGCCGCCACCGTATCCACCTGAATCAGGCAGGGTTACTGTAGCTCCAGTATACTGTACATACCGTATCCGCCGGTCTGGATGGCGGGCACGTCTCCGGCCTTGTAGCACGCGGCTCCCTGCGCCGGACGCATCACTTGCACGTACGAGAGAATCTGCGTATCGATTGATTATTGATTGATTATCGATTTATCGATTACCTCGCACATGAACTCGAACTCTCCCAGCTGGAATAGGTTGACGGCGGCGCAATCGAATTGCACGCACGCCTCCTTGCACTGGTCAACGTCCTAAATCGATTGATTATCGATCGATTATCGATTTATTGATATTAATACTATTCGGTAGTTAGAGAACTGCATTAGTTAAGGTTGACAATGAAACCGAATTGTAGAATTTGGTAAACTTGTCACAATCTTTCGGGCATGAAACGGAACCATGAATATTACATTATTGCGTTACAGTAATTCAAGAAAAATATAGGTATAACTTGAAAATTGAAAATAATAATAAAATCAAAGTCGTATTAATTATCCTGATACTTTCTGAGTGCACGTTCTTTTTCATGAAACGTATCTTTCACGTGACACATATACTTTTTGAACGATTTGAGTCACACTCTGTTTGTATGGTGTGTGTTGCATTGAATTCCAGTCGTGAATGTGCGTCAATAGACCATAAAATAATATTTTACGACCACTCGATTAGAACGATTTCCGGGGCGTGATTCACTTGCTGAAAAACGCAAAATCTCAAAAATTTAACAAAGTAAACGACACTCTAAAATGTGTTTTCTTCGAATTCGTTCCGCACAGGAAATACATAGCGCCCTTGACAACGTTTTCTCTAATAAGACAACCTTTGTGGTAAGACACACCGTCATCGTGGATTCTCAGTGCTGGTTTTCTAGAACCATACCATCTGGTACTCTACTGCTGCCCCTTCATTGCTCACACATTTCATGTGTGACGCATCCTTGTGGTGTAATAAATTCAAATTTAATTGAATTTTGTGGTCGGAAACAACTCACCTGCACATTCTTGACCTCGTAGACCTTTCCGCCCACGCACTCTTGCTTCTGATAGAGGTTGTACGGCCTTCCGTCGATCACCTGCGACGCCGGCAGGGCTGCAAGCAATCGATAAATCGATTGATAGTGACGGGGGGGGGGGGGTTAGGATCGCACTACACACCACACACCACTCTAGCACAGCACACGGGTTACCGGTATCGATTGGTGTATCGATTGTGCGCGTACTTACTGATACACGCACTTGCGAGCTGCATGACTGTGAGGAAGAGAAGGGAGAGGGCCGAGGAGAGGGAGAGCATGGCTGGAGAGGCTGAAAGGAGAGGATTATGGATATTGGATTTGTTTGGAATTCGAACAGTATACAGTATACTGTGTACAGTGCGCGATCAATGACAATAGAGAAAAAGATAACACAAGGGGAAGCAAAGACGACATGAGAGTCTGAAATGAGAGGATGTTGTTATTGGAATTTGAAGTGGAATCCTGAAAGTATGACCAACTAATGGTAATAGAGGAGAAGTAAAGGTAACCACAAAAAGAGTTGTGACTCGATGAACATTGCCAGTACTAGCGCGGATTTGTTTATACAGGTGTGACACATTTCACGAAAAGAAGAAAAGAAACATCAAACCAAGTGAAGAAACTTTGTGTCTTTATGGTTTCGAAGTAATCTATAACAGAATATTATACAATGAAATGAAAAGGTCATGATATCGTTACCTAATAATCCAACCATTCGAAATGACAGATAGAGTGAGTGAGTGAGAGTGAGAGCGGAGCCCATTGCCCTCTCTCCTCCTAAAAAGAAGGCGATTTGAACTCTCTCTCGAATAATATCGCCGGTTTGGCACAGCGTTTTTATATCGAGAGCGGACAGAGGGTGAGTCAGTGTGTCTTTTTACAGTCTATCTCTCTCTCTCTTTCTCTCTCTCTCTCTCTCTCTCTCTCTCTCTCTCTCTCTGAGAGATAGACCTCATAATAATGCCGATAATACTCTCGATCTCTCCTGGTAATCGCGTGGCGGTGAACCCAGTAACTAGTTACCGCGGTTCAAAACCTCGTGAACTTCGTCAGGACTGGAATTCTAGCGGATCGCAAGACTAAGAAGCAACAAATTTCCATATCAGTGGCATCACTTTTTAGCGCGCGCGGATTTAACCGATTAGGGGTGAAAGGTGAACAGGTTATGGGTTGGGTGAGAGTGATGTCACGCAAGCAAACTTAAAGTTTCCATTTCTTCATCTCTATATGTACGGTTCATGTTTTATCCGTATGAGATATTGTACACAAAAAAAAAACAGTGAGCACAACATAACAAAGACGTTGTGGAACGAACAAATGTTCACAAGAGGACCACTGGAAAATGGGAAAAGGGACCATAACCGGATGCGCGGAGCCCTGTTATTCTCCTCTCGTTTTCAGCGGCGTTTATATACACTCTCGATATGTGAACGGCGCCTCCATGTTTGATCAGTCATTCTGTAGCGAGGACAACAATGCCCCCCCCCATTCTAGGAAGGTGGAAGGGAGAGAGAGAGGGGGGGGGGGGGAGGTGATGTCACAATCCTTTTATGACTTCCTCTATTCCATTGAAGCTACGTGATCGCAGGCGCACCCTCGCGATTGATGGCAAGTGATGTCATACACACGTTTTCTCCAGCTGAGATTTTATTCTCGTATTTTATTTTTAGAGTTTTTGATTTTTTGTTTTGAATGAAGAACAGTTTCATAGAACGGCTATTTATTTTTAAATGCGTTGAAATGCAGTGGTAGTTAAAAAAAAATTACGGTAGAAGAAATCTATGATTTCGTGTTTGTACAACTGATGACCAGACTCACTCTCTCTCTCTCTCTCTCTCTCTCTCACTCACTCACTCACTCACTCACTCACTCACTCACTCACTCACTCTTTTTTCTCTCTCCCCTCGCTCTCCTTTTTTTCAAATACAATGAACAGATGTTCATACAAGCATATGAAGTGACAACGACATTGGTTTAGTTGGCAACAATGCTTACAGAATGTTCCGATTACTCACTGTATTCTAGTGATCAGAAAGGTACTCCACAATTCTGTTTCACTGTTTGAGTGGATTCTGATTTATATATAATATAATTGTATCAGTCAAGTTGCAAGCAATATCCGATTACATAATACTTGCCGACATTCTTTATCTCTCCTTTACAAAACGTAGTTCACAAAAATACAGCAATAAACAATAAACGACCGGTATGTGTTGTCTTCACTCTCTCACACGAATCTCTCTCTCTCTCTCTTCTCTCTCTTCTCTCTTTTCTCTCTCTCTCTCTCTCTCAAATACAATGAACAGATGTTCATACAAGCTATTTTCGTTTTCAAATTTGTCCAATAGTGAGACCTTGACTATACAATGGGAGGGGGGGGGGGGGGGCAGACGACGTGGCGGGAGCGTCTGCACGTCTACAGAGGGACGTCGTCGAATGGCTGATAGCTGGGCGGCTTCAGTCCCGCGTCCGACCTCCCTGTGCTGCCGGAAGACGTGCCCGGGTAGGCGGGAGGGGCTGCAATAGACTTATGTACATTGTAATACTACAAACTGCCTCCAAATTACTAGAAATTACTAGACTTGTGATTTCTTGCGATTTCTGTACGTGTGGTTTACGTTTCATAGCAACGATGACGATCTCAAAAGTCGGCTAAAGTTACGAAAAGATACGAAATCGTTGAATAATAAAAAAAAGTAAATAACTATTGAAAATTGGAGCGCTCTTGTGCGGGTTACGTTTCATTGCTACAATAAAGTTCTCAATAGCTCTCAACAGCAATATGCGTGAAAAAATGGTTTCCAATTACCAAATGTACCAACAAAACAAATTATTTGAACACTTTAAAGGTAGTGTACCCTCTGAATCTGGGTGCATGTGTAGATACAACATGTCATTGTTTACGACTCAATGAGTATATTATGATGATGCAAACATATATTCTGAAACAATTTAGTTTTAAATTTTTTTTTGATTATCAGAGTGAGAAATCGTAGAAACTAATAACTATTAATCAGCTCGGGAGTGTGTGCACAACTGCACGAAGTTACACAATTTGACCACACTAACGGCTGTTTCATTCAAGACAAAAAAATTGCATGTGTTTATATTGTTCCTCATGTACATTCTTATTTTATATAACATTTCTACTATGTGTTTCTTTTACTAAACTGGCGAAAACAGCTTATGGGAAATTATATGCTAAACGCAGTAAGATATGTTGAGATGTTAAAAATCATAACTCACAACGTGGCGCAAATATGCGTATCATGTTGGATTAAAATAAATGTTTGATAATTTTGAATTTCATTATTTTATATCACAAACAACCATAAACGACATAAAAATACCTCTGAAAGACGTTGATAAAACATTCATGATATTTTTTTATATTTGATTCAGAGGGTACACTACCTTTAAGAAAATTATATCTACAGACATCCGAATGATCTATGACGCTCGCAAGCTGAACAAGTATTACTTAACCAGGTCATAATGATAATAAATAGGTACATCTAATATACCTAATACCTTAACCACTTTATGAATTTCTGCGACCACCTACCCGCATCACAAGGCAAAAAACTACATGCTCCGAAGTGAGTGCTCGCATTCGAATGTCAAGGTAACCCCACCCACCCGCATCCCCTCCCGCACTCGGTGGCCATAATGATAGTAATGTATATTATGTTATACTACCTAACAACCTACTACAATTATGCTTATCTGCGACCACCGACCCGCATCCCCTCCCGACCTCAGGCTACCTCATAGGGAACAGTATGTCATATATAAATGGATCATGAACTGTGACATCACCCACCCGCACCCTCACAGGCCGGAAGCAACTAGCCGCTATTCAAATTCAAATACTTAACTCAAATATAACTGTTTGAGGCTTTGAGGAACACGACCCACCCGCATCTGTCGCACTCGGTGAGAGGTTTTTATTCGACTTATAGTTTGGGTAACGCACCACTTCAAAACTATTCTATTTCTGATTTCTCCAGGCAGATAACAAGCCTAATGACTGTGACATGACCGACCCGCATCTCCTGGTGGCAGGTTGTCCCTCAGCCCCGGCACGTCCAGTGTCACCGCCGCCCCCCGGTTGTCGTACACCGCCGTAGCCTCGCTGAGATAGATGCTGGGCAGGTTAGTATTGCTGGTGTTGTAATAGATAACTGTTCTATGGTATTACTTTTTTGGTTTAGGATTAGGGTTAGTGTCTTCCTGTGTCACATAGAGGATTTCAGACGGGAATGATAGTGTCTAGTGTCTAGTGTGTTGCAATTGAGCTTTTGTGCTATTGTGGTGATTACTGATGTTTTATGAAGCTGACTGTTGTGACAAACTCCCGATGAACAACTCACTTAGCCTGTCTGAGTATGAGCGTCTTTCTGTAGCGGTGCACCACGTAGAGATTGGCTGAGAGGGCGAGGAAGGTGAAGAGGTAGAGCAGCAGGTAGAACCACACAGTCGCCCGCTCCGACGCGTCTGCAACCTCTCTCTCTCTCTTTCCCTCCCTCCCTCTCTCTCTCTCTCTCTCTCTCTCTCTCTCTCGCTCGCTCATCAAAAATACTCCAAATGAATGAGACCTGAAACTTTTGGCACGCTATGACGCGTCTGGAAAGTGTTTTCAGTGTTCACTCTTCATTTTGAGCAGTTCGCAGTGTAACAAGAGGACGAAAGAAGAACGGAGCATAAATATGTGTTTGATATCACATATACAGTCCAGGGAATATTCAGTTCCGCCATCACTCCGCTCGTCCGTCACGCATTCAAAAATTGCGCGCGCGCGAAAGTTTGAATGTGAATTGATTCGCGTACTCTCGCATGTCTATCGAATTTTGCCGCCTCGCGCTCTGCTCACTCTGTGCTCTCTACTGGCGGCAACTGAGTTTTCCACCCACTGTAATGATATGATATGATTCCCGCTTTACCAACGTACCCTCGCAGACGCTGGGATCGGTCTCTCGCTTCCGTCTCGCAGCTCGCGCGGCAGCTTCGAGATTCTCCAACAGCTGCTGATAATGAAAAAAATAAATTTTAAAACAGTTCATCTTTATGTGTTATGATTTGAATTATGGTAATATAGAATAGAAGTACGGGAAGAACATTACCTTCACTGTAGTGGTAGTGGTGGTTGGTGAAACAGTGGTTGTTGTAGTGGTAGTAGTGGTAGTAGTTTTCGCAGCCTGCAAGCGTTTGAGTGAGTAGGAAGTAACAAATTTGAAGGCTATATGCGAAAACTGGATTGAATTGAAATGAAATGAATGTTATGTCTTCTTTTCCCCCATGCATTACCAATAGCACGTACGCATCCACGGGACTACCGAAATCCGTGTTATCGGAACTCGCAGTAGGCATTGTATTGCTGTATTTTACCGTATTCCAAGTCCACTGTAATTTGCGTAATCGATATTGTGTGATACTCGATTTGAGATAAACATTCTGATTCTGTTTCTATGTCGTCTTTCTGTTCCTCGAATTCTTTCCACCCACCTCAGTGGTCTTCTTGGGCTGAACGGACGTTGTAGTGTCTGGGAGAGGGGTGAGCAGACCCTGCAAAGCAGCTCTCTCTCCCTCCCCCTCTCCCTCCCTCTCTCTCTCCCCCTCTCCCTCCCTCTCTCTCTCCCTCTCTTTCCCTCTCTCTCCCTCCCCCTCTCCCTCCCTCTCCCTCCCTCTCCCTCTCCTCCCTCTCTCTCCCTCTCTCTCCCTCTCTCTCCCTCTCTCTCCCTCCCCCTCTCCCTCCCTCTCTATTTCTCCCCTCTCTCTCTCCTCTATCTTCCTCTCTCCCTCCCTCTCTCTCTCTTCCTCCCTCTCTATCCCCTCCCTCTCCCTCCCTCTCCCTCTCTCTCCCCTTCCTCTCTCTCCCTTCCCTCTCTCTCCCCTACATCTCTCTCCTCTCCCTCTCTCTCCCCTCCCTCTCTCCCCTCCCTCTTCCCCTCTCTCCCTCTCTCTCCCTCCCTCTCCCTCCCTCTCCCTCTCTCTCCCTCCCTCTCCCTCCCTCTCCCTCTCTCTCCCTCCCTCTCCCTCCCTCTCCCTCTCTCTCGCGCTCTCTCGCCCTCTTTCTCTCCCTCTTCTCTCTCTATTCATCTTTCTCCCCCCCTCTATCCCTCTCCCTCTCCTTCCTCTCTCCCCCCCCCTCTCTCTCTCTTTCTCTTTTTCCTCTTCCCTCCATCTCCCTATCCTCCCTCTCTCTCCTCCCTCTCTCTCTCTCTCTCCCTCTCTCTCCTCCCTCTCTCTCCCTCTCTCTCCTCTCTCTCCTTCCTCTCTCTCCTCCCTCTCTCTCCTCCCTCTTTCTCTCCCTCTCTTTCCCTCTCTCTCCCTCTCACTCCCTCTCTCCCTCCCACCTCCGTGGTGAGTGGCTCTTGGGTGGGGCCGTAGTCTACGTCCTCGCACTTTGGCAGCGGGAACATAACGAGTGAGAGGGTGGAGAAGATGAACATGAGCAGCATCACCAGAATCATGATCTGAAATGCGCGCTGGGTCCCGCCACGATTGTTCAAAAACTTCTCTAAATTGCATTTACTTTTTATGTGCTTGAACTTCACTCTCTGAAACGCGCGCTGGGTCCCGCCACGAATGTTCGCGTTTTTGAGAATCTCTTACTTACAGTGATTTGTGTATCTTTAGTTGTTGGCTGAAACTTTACTCTCTAGAATGCGGTTCTGACACGATTTATTCGGAAAATTTCTCATGACGATGACGAATCTGTGTAAGAATGTGTCTCTAATCTAAAAAGAATCTAATCTAAAAACTTGATGTAATTGCTTTCAGAGAATTACACCATTACACGTTGACTTTTTGAGTGCGTGATTGTTTGTTGAAACCGTTCCGGTTTCTCCATGGTGGTGTCACTAATCCTATCACTTCTACCAATTGATCCACTGATAAGCGCCGAACACGTGACAGAGCGATCGTGAAATCGGTCCGAGTTTCGAGAAGCGTGACGTACGTTTCACAATCAAAGTATCAACTCACAAGTCAACAATTTTCAATTTCTTTTCACTACTTTGTTTCTTTCAGAAATCAAGAATCACAATAACAAAAGCTGCTCAAAAGAAAATCAAATGAAGTTGTAACTTGAATTTAAAAGAAAAAAGAGACAACGAAGAAAAAAGAACGAAAGATGGATGGATTGACGCTACATACCTGATGTATGTAGTATGGTATAATGAACCTCTGGTCCCTCGTACGAATCGAATAGAAGAGAGCCAGGTGAACGACACAGGAGACGAGGATGCCTGAAGGTATACAGTTTCATATAGTTTCCTATCAGTTTTCTTCATATACGCCATCATCATATTCATTTGTTCATGGTTCCGTTTCATAAATAGTAGAACAGGGCCAAGTGGACGACACACGAGACGAGGATGCCTGAAGGTGTGAGCAGTTTGCAATTCCCGAGTGTTTCGAAGGAATCGCGAAGCATTCCGGAGTAATCCTAACGCAATTCGCGAGTGTTCTGGGTGTGATTCGGAAGGCAATTTTGAAGTGTTTCTGGCATTCGGCGGTAGTTCATAACTCGCGTTTAGGCACACACACATACACACACACACACACACACACACACACACACACACACACACACACACACACTCCCCTCTAGCTCTTCCCCCTCTCCATCTCCCTCTCTGCCCCCTCTCTCTCTCTCGCCTCTCTCCCCTCTCCATCTGTCTCTCTTTCTCTCTCTCCCTCTTCTTCCCGTTCCCTCTTCCCCCCCTCTCCCTCCCTCCCTCTCTCTTTCTCTCTTCTCTCTCTCCTCTCCATCTTCCTATCTATCCTTCTCTCTCCCCCCCTCTCTCTTCTCTCTCCCCTCTCCATCTTCATCTCTCTCTTTCCCTCTCCTTCCCTCTCTCTCTCTCCCTCCCCTCTCCATCTTCCTCTCTCTCTCTCTCTCCCTCTCCTTCTCTCTCCCCCCCCTCACTCTCCTCTCTCCATCTCCCCTCCCTCCCTCCCCCCCCTCTCTCTCTCTCTCTCTCTCTCTCTCCCTCCCTCCCTCCCCCCTCTCTCCCCCCCCCCTCCACTCACCCAATATAGGCAGTACAATGCTGGAGCTGCTCATCGTGTAGACAATGGCGTTCACCACCACCGAGCAGAACGCCGCCACGTAGCATTGGCGCTGCAAAAAAAAAACAGTTGTTTCATTTATTCATTTTAAATTCATATCATCTACTTTCACACAAGTCTTCTATGACTTCAAGCTTCAAGGAATTTGTGCTCTATGAGATTGCAGGTTCTTTTATATGAAAAGTGTCTACAGATATTGAACGATATGCACACCACGTAGCATCGGCGCTGTGAAGGTGTCGGTTTTTTTTATCTATTGCAATTTATTCCCTAATAAATTGATTAAATAATGATTTAATTATATTAATTTAATTATATTAAACAATACGTTAAATTTGAAAAAAACTGAAAATTTAATAAATTTATTTTCTCTGTGTCAATTTCATTCTGCTCATTTTTAGAAAATAATGAAGTATGGCCTATGGCGTGATTTGAGAGAACAAACTAACTTAAAAACAGGTGTTGCAGTAAATCAATAAACTAGTATGAATTTCTGCCGAATTGAAAAAGAGGGGGAAACTGCAAAGAAATTACTTTCGAATCATGACTCATTCTTTGTTTTTTCACAGCAAAAACAAAAATATTGCTCTGAAAATCTGAAACTACAATTGTAAAAAAAGATTATTCTAATATCTTCACTACTCGTTATAACGTGAATAACACACAACCATTAAAAACTCGCGAACTCCAAAACGTATCTGCTCAGAAACGTACCTCAAAACCGTACTCATGATTACTTCATCATATTAAAATAATTTCCATTTTCGCATTTTGCACTTGAGAATTACATATATAACGGGTAATTAGGAAATGACACCACACCACGACACCACTTCACAAAAAAACAACTGCACTACGACCTCTCGTATATATAATATTATTCTGGAAGATAGTTTGCCAGATTACGGTAGAAAATTGATCTACCCTCTAGTCGCATTCGATCTACTTTCTAGTCGTGAGGAGACCCAAACGCGCGCTTTCAAACGATAATATCGATCAAAGAAGCCGACATGCGAATCAAAGAGGCCGCGCGACACTCGACCATTTCCCCGCGCTGTCTGGCCTCTCTCGCTCGAAACTGAGTTTCGCCAACTGACCCCGGCTGGCAATAACAGAAACTATCCACCAGGCGGCGACTATATAACTGGAAAGATGCAGAATTTTTCGTTTTGTAAAGTGGTGTCGTGGTGTCTGGTGTCTGGTGTCATTTCCTAATTGCCCATATAACGTACACGAAACAAACAAAAACCATGGTCCATATTAGGTTCATATTATGAAAAAAAATCGTTCTTGTACATGTCATGTTTGCGATTCCGAATAACAACATTTGAGTTTGATTTCGAATTGGTACACCGAAAAACGCAGAAACGCACCTCGATGTGTCGCAGGCTGTTCATGTCTCCTCCTCGCATGGACTCGATCTTCGGGCGGACAGACGCACTGCTGACAGCCTGCCTTATCATTCCCCAGGCTACAAACAGTCACCATCACTTCTGATAGCACTACGCACACGCATATCGATCGATATGGAGATACTATGGGCAATGATTCAGACAGACCATATAGAGCAGAGCATGATATGATTGGACCTACGAGTCGAGATAACACAGAGCATGGAGCGTTTCGAGTCTACTAAGACTATGGAGTACTGAGACTACAAAGATTAAATTAACTACATAACTATTGTAAGACTAAGAAGTTCGGGAAATAAACATTTTTTAGATCAGACAGATCATTGCCAAAGAGATAGAGGATCAAGGAAAAGTTATGGAAATGAGGAAATGAGAATTCGAGCGTTCTAGATGACGTGAACCCCATATACAATTCCGATGATCAAATATGACTCGGCATTTTGCATGTGTGTGTAATATGAGTCGTCAGTTCAGTGGTGTAAGCCATGAGAGGAAGAGAGAGAGAGAGAGAGAGAGAGAGAGAGAGAGAGAGAACGCAAATAGGACGCTGGCACAGCTAACCCCTTTGTATGTATGTTTTTATGACACATTTCGCGCTATATCCGGGCTTTTCATTGATTCATACGAAAAGCTGGTCACAAAAAAAAACACCGCAAACACGTAGCATCGTAAAATCCAATTTTATTTACACACGCAATAATGCAATACATAGAACTTTGCCTAGGGCTACAGTAACCAGGAAACTACCGTAACAGAACCAGGTACGGTAACCAGAGTACCGTAACCCTACTTGACGAGGAAGGTGGCCTCCATTTTTCCGGTGATTCCAAAGTGGATCTTGTCTCCGCTGACGACACGAGAAACGCCCGCGGGAGTGCCTGCAAAGAAGATAATTATGACAAAAAACCATTAGAAATATGTTTCGTTAAAAAAAATGTTACTAATTCACGTTATTTCTCATTAATACATACATACTATGGGTCGAATTTTTTTCAGCCAACTATCCAATTACTGTGACAAACACGACAAGAACTTGAAAGATTGAGAAGCTTGATTGACAAGCACAAGTTAATAGCAAACATTGTCTTCCTGATTCATAATACAGAGACTATAGAAACGTGAAACCAATATTTGCTCATATTCGAAAACTGATAAAAAATAATCTACGAATGGGTGCGACGCAAAATATGTAGTTGACTGATTCTGATGCAATAGAGTTTGAATATTGCTTCCGTTAACTCTCCTCTCCCCCCTCTCTCTCTTTCGTTCCTCCCCCTCTCTCCCCCCCCTCTCTCTCTCTCTCTCCCCCCCCCTCTCTCTCTCTTCCTCTCACCAGTGAGCAGCAGGTCTCCCTCCTCGAATGTCACGAACCGGGTGGCGTACTCGATCAGCGTCGGGATCGAGAAGATCATCTCAAGAGAATGATATAATGTTTTGTCAGTTTTCCAAAAAAAAAAAATCAATGCAAGAAATGAAAAGAGGATAAGAGAATGTAAAGAAACTTCCTTTTAAAAGATGGAATTCCAAAAGTGATAAAGAAGTTTAACATACAACAAAAGAAGATATAAGCCGTTACAAAAGAAAATCAACATCAACAATTACCACCTATTGCTTCGCGCCGAGACAAAGCAACCATGAAACGTATTTAAATTTTTTTTATGAAGAGTGAAAAGTTCAAAATGGCCGTTTGTGTAATACACAAAAGAAGATGCCCTCTCTAATAAGAAACCCGAAACACCTAACAAACTACAGTAACCCCTACAGAAGCTACCGTAGCCCGGTACAGAGTACAGTACCTTGTCTGTCCGGCAGAGCTGCTTGGTCACGCCGTTGATGTGGCAGAACAGCTCCACGTCGTGCGGGTCAGGGATCTGCAGACAGATATAAATCGATATATCGATAAATCTTAATTATCTAATATACACTCACACAATTAGGCTAATTCAAAGAAGCCAACACTGACACGCCTAAGAAAGAACTACTTCATTTTTATGTTTGAAAGGTATTGATTCATTCATTGTTGTTGAGCAAAAGGACAAACGATAACTGTTTTCATATTCTCTCTTCCCGCTTGATATACGTATCAGAGACATTGTGAGATCGGGTGAGCAAGAGCAATGACAAAATCAATGAGTTCATAATATAGCGTTTTGAATACCTACTAGCCACTAATTGACTATGCCATTAGATATTAAAAGTGAAAGAGAGGGGGGAGAGGGAGAGGGAGAGTGAGAGAGAGAGGCGAGAGAGAGAGAGAGAGAGGGGGGGGGGGGGAAGAGAGAGAGAGTCCCCTCCCCACCTGTTCCTTGGGTATGAACTGGGCGACGGGGCAGCTGGCGTCGAACGACTTGGCGAGGAACCACGGCGCGCCCGCCTTCTTCGCCTCGTCCTGCAACAGGGAGAGGGTACGGTAGAGGGTGGAAGGGGTACGGTACATTGAAACTGATACGGTAGAGGGCAGGAAGGGTACGGTACAATAAAATGGATACGGTATGGTAGAAGAGGGTAGACGGTAGAGGGTGGAAGGGCTACGGTACATTGAAATGAATACGGCGAGGGAAGAGTAACTTGGGAAGGTAATTTTAACAGAATAAACGCATATATGAGTATGATACAACAGTCGCAATACAGTGTACACAAGACGATATAGAATACCGTATCATACAGTAGGATAGGGCTACGATACCTGGAAGTCCCTGGCGGTCATGTCGAGGGCGACCGTGTAGCCGCCGACGTAGGACATGGCATCCGCGGAGGACACCTTGGTCGCCTTCCTGGAAGGATAGTCATCTCGAATCAAGTGACATATAGGGTATCCCCCCGGTTCACGGGACGGCAGCTATCTTGCCGCATATTTTGCAGACATCATTTCACCGCATTAGCCGCGCTATTGGTCCGCGCAAGACCATTCGACCGCGCGAATCGCGCGCTTTGCGGTCTGATTTTAGGGAAATTAAGGAGATTTGCAATTCTAATGAAGCAGATCGGAGCATCTTCCAGAGCTAATAACTCCTTACGGAATTGTGGTGTGGATCTCCATTTCCCATAGAACTCTAGATTTCGATTTTTGATTTTCGCTCTAGTTTTCTTGTTATCGTTCGATAACCACGTTTTTGAGGCTGTTCGATAGGTGAAAACTAGAAAACTTAATAACTCACTTCAAACCCTTGCTACAGAACCCAGTTTGAGAGAGAAGATGCTTTGATAGTATCTGCACAGAACTCTACTCAGATGAATATCGCGGCGGTCGCCGCGGTTTCGCGACGGTCGCGGCGGATTGGCGGCGGTCGCCGCGGTTTCGCGGCGGTCGCGGCGGCACAGGGTGCGCCGCGGCGACCGCCGCGAATCTGCGCCGCACATCCTGTTTTCGCGGCAAAGGTGCGGCGCCGCGGCGACCGTCGCGAATCCGCCGCGACCGCCGCGAACTCGAGTCGGCTCCCGTTCAGAGTGTGCCATAAACCCGGCGCGAGTTTGCCGTGGCCGCCTCTTAACTGCTACTGTGCGATAGGTCGATCGCGTTCGGAAAAGCACATTCTTTTAAAAGGATCTCGAGTCGAAAAAGACTTGAAATATAAAGTACATTTTGGAAGACACACTAGTGGTGCTTACGCATCACATAAACTGTGTTGTCTCCATAATTTTTGTATTTGTTTTCGCATATATTAATGCGGACACGATGAATTTCATTAAAATTAATTTTATCATCACCAATTATTATGTGTTGTGTATTCTTCCGAAATGCCATAAAAGTCGATCAAAATGATCAAAATGAAAAATCGAGCTCAAGGACCAATTTCGCGGCGGTCGCGGCGGCCTCATCGCGGCGGTCGCCGCGGCACAGGCGCGGCGGTCGCCGCGGTTTCGCGACGGTCGCCGCGGATTCGCGGCGGTCGCCGCGGCGCCATCGCGGCGGTCGCTGTGACAACGCGGCGACCGCCGCGATGGTGCCGTCGCGACCGCCGCGAATCCGCGGCGACCGCCGCGACATTCATCTCTGTAGATTTCGATTTTTCAGTTTCTTTAATTTTTACCGTGTTTTCGGCGTAAAACCTCGAAATTTCTCAAATTTGCATAAAATGCTCGGTATTTCGACCCTGTCTGGCCGACCGCCGATAATTTGCGTACCGTGAAAATGGGGGATATAACATGGACATAACATGGAGGAGAGTGCAGTAGAATTGCGAAAGTTTGAAAAATTGCTATTCACTGCGGTGTATCAATTCTGAACAGTTTCCCGAGGTGAACAATAATATAAAAGTCAAAAGTGAAACGTGGCGAGAGACAACACAAACGAAGAGAGTCAGACAATCAGACACCCACTTGCCGAATACGACTCCGAGCTCGACCTCCTGGTGGAGGTTCCCGCAGCCGGGCGGAGCCTCGATCAGACCGCCCTCCGCCAGATAGGCGTTCGTGGACTGAGGAAGGGAATCTCTCTCTCTCTCTCTCTCTCTCTCTCTCTCTCTCTCTTTCTCTCTCTCTCTTTCTCCGTTTTTCCTCCTCCCTCTCTTCTCATTTCTCACCCACCCCTTCCTATGCATATCACGTTATTGAATGACCAATGTAACCAAAACAACATTTACGGACTGTACCATGAAATCAATAAATCGATACCTTGAGGAATAGCATTGGCTTTTTGGGGATGGCGTTGCCCAGCTCGAGCGCGTGGTCCTTGTAGTTGCGCCCCACGCACACGATCTTCCGCCCGAGAGTGCGGAACGCCGACAGGTGAGACATGTCTGAAACATATTTTGTTATACAAAATGTACCGATTAATTAAATGACAATAATAATAATAAGCACTACGATTACCTTCGGTGGCCATGGTGAGAGTACAAAACAAGGAATCGGTGACTGTTCACGACACGTGTTGTGAAAGGTCAGCGGGCGATTGATAGAATTGATAAAAGTGATGCATGAGCAGGAGAGAACAGTGACAAAAATGGGCTTGTGCGCGCCTTGGATGGAATGGTTCAGGTAAGAAAGACATGCGCAACCTAAGAAATCTATGTGGAACCTATTAATAACTATAAAAAGTAAGAAAACATAATGCAAAGTAATCAAAATCTTATCAAAAGTTACGTTTCAAAATCTCAGCTGTTTTTAGCAGGCACAATTCCAAACCCCGAATATTTCAAATTCTCGCGGCCACCTTGCACTATTAGGCTCCGCCTCTCTTCTCTCATGATCGAGAGAATTCGCGCGCGAAACTCATCGAAATCTGATCGCTATCATGATCTACCCTTTTCTATATGTTCTCAATACTTTCATCTCACTGCCCTCACCATCATATGTGATATTGGTCGTCAAATAGTCGCGTTTCACACGCCCTCGCCTCGCCTTTGCCACATGTATAATCGTTGATAAGAAGGAAATGAATCGGATGTGTGTGAATTGCAGGTAATCGCATACGCACTGCGCATGCTGAGATGATGAAAGTGCGGGTGAAGACCATCGACGGTCGCGACCAGGAATTCGAGCTGCCCGATGACGTGAGCTTTTCGAATCCATACGTGGCGCTGACTCACCTCAATCACCATTTCCGTGATATTCAATTTATTGATTACTTCAGATCTCGCTGGGCGCCTTTCGCGAGCTGATCCTCGACCGTCTCAACATACCCATCGACCGGCAGCGACTCATATTCCAGGTGCGCCTACCGTATACCATGTGACGTCATCTTGTGATATCACTTAAACAATGTGACGTAGTACCTGACGGATGACGTCATCTGGCTTCAGGGTCGTCCTCTGACGGACAATGCGCGCGCGGTGTCGTCGTACGGCGTGCGCGACGGGCTCAGTCTGCACCTCGTCGAGCGACCCCCCGAGGCGTGAGTCTTGGTTTTTTTTTAATTCGACGATGTGTGTGTGTGTGTTTTTAATATCTTATATGTGCTATTTGGCTTGTATTTCGTTAGCAAGGAATCAGATTGATTGATTACCGAACAGTCTTCACGCCCCAATTGAAACAACACTGAAACGTAGTTTTCCGGAGTTATTTTCAAATCTGGCATTGACAGTTTCGAAATATTGCTAAAGACAGAATCGGTAGCACCTAGTGTGCAATTTGAAACATATATTATACATATCACCTGTTACTATTACGAATTGGATGCAAAGGACTGTTGCAGCACGAACCCGGACCCGGACGCGCCGTCGACTCGGATGGCTCGTCGCCGCGCGGGTCTGCCGCCGCTCGGAGCCCGGCGAGTGATCCCCGAAGAACAGCCGGAGGAGATCGACGCGCAGGTGGGGGAGAGGGTAGAGGACACTAGTATTATAGGTAGTTGTTCAAGTGTTCATCCCGAGTCGTTATAGCTGAATATGGATAGGTAGAGGTAGTGTATTTATAGGATACTCAGTGCGCTCATATGCATAGGGTGCCCCCCCCCCCATTATCACCGCAGGTATGCAGACTCGGTGTTACAAATACATTTGATATGATTAGTGGATGCAAATAGTCGATGTACACGTGAGCAGAAGAAAATATTCAATAAACCGCTACATCAGATTGGTTACGATATTTTATAATGGAATATGGAGATGGTGTGAATCGTATATTTTGTGCTTTCGGGCTTTGGAGACAGTTTGCATGAAATTAATGTGAGTAATACATCATTCATTTTGTTTCTAGTTGAAACGTAGAAATCTTCGGAATACAAAAATTCTTACGAAGTATAACTTTTTCACCATCTTTCAGGTGGCGACGACGATTGCATTCGCCGACGCGGGACTCATGCACGACAGGAACAGAGTGCTGGTCAGTCGGATGCACCCCTCTCTCTCTCTCTCTCTCTCTCTCTCTCTCTCTCTCTCTCTCTCTCTCTGCTCTTTCTCTGTGTCTCTGTCTCTCCCTTCTCTTTCTTCTTCGTTTCGCGTTTCCAAGATATGCATTGAATCCAGTCACATCCACCTGTGAGCAATTGATGTTCATTTGCTAGATATTTAATATAGTTTCACCGATGCGTATTGTTTGTGGTGTAACACATGTCCTCCAGGAGCTGGTGACGTCACCCAGACTAATGTGGCATGGATTCACCTTTACCTTTCCCTTCTTCAGGAGCTCGTGACGTCAGCGATCTCGTCGTCGGGCCTGCCCTCCTCTGTGCCTATGACGGCCGAGTGGAACGGCGACGCCCTGGTGATTCGCATGCCCAGACAGACGGTGCGTGGAAGAAGGATTGGAAGAAGGAGGAAAAAGGATTCGTAGTGTCTGATCTGACTGTTGTGTTTTTGATACTTTAGTTGTTATCGTAGTCAAAAGATGTGGAGAACTGTAGAATCGGTCTAGGATTGATTGTCGTGTTGCAGACGCGCAGCGTGGAGAGTCCGGCGTGGGAGCGGCTGTCGCAGATCCGCCGCCACATGCGCGCCGTCGAAGCATTCATAGAGGCGGTCGAGGTGGGTGGGGGAGGGGAGAGAAGGGAGGGAGGGGGAGCTTGGAATCATTGGAATCGGAACGATGTGACTTATCCATATTTCTACGCTCGAGATGGGCGACAAGGGCAGGGGAGGGAGGGGAGATTGGAATCGGAGAACGTCTTTTGTCTGACTGAGTAAGAGCTGTACAGATGCTTGTTGTCTTTTTTTGCGGTGGAAGACCTATGGAAATTGCATTAATTTATCTTTTGCGTTGTTGTAAGTTGCGTTGAAGCATATGCAGAGTCACGGATTGACTTTTCCATGCGTATTTTCTCTCATATTCTTGATGCAACGTATTTTGTACATAATGTGTTTTTGGTATTTGTAAGTACAGTATACGGTTCATTGACAGGCGCCTTCGGGTGTGGCGTCCCGCGTCGACCGTGTGCTGTCCGGCGGAGGAGTGCTGGAGGTGGGTGAGGATGGGGGACAGAGGATTCTGGAGTTGCAGGGCGGATTTTTTTTGTAATCTAAATTATCATCAATAACACGTGATACACAAAGGAAACGGAAGTCCATACAATCTAGAAGAGAGCATTCGTTATGCGTGTGTTTCATGAACAGGATTCTGGATGGATATGTATGCATACTACTGTACTGTACTGGATACTGTACTGTTTCAGGAAGGCGAGTCGGGCGACGAGCAGGCGGCTGTGCTGCGTATGGTGGACGCGCTGGAGAGGGCGGGAGAGGGGAGGAGGAGGAGTGGTGGGTGGGGGAGGAGAGGAGAGGGGGGAGGCAGAGGAGGGAAGAGGAGAGAGGGTAAGAGGGTATTTAGTATCTCGTTGATCTCTGTCTTTGATAACAATTCCGTTCAGTTTATTGATCAAGTCGTATGAAGAATTACTTGATTCAGAGTAGTTTCGATATTATGAGTTTTTGAAACAGATTGTTAGTTGAGAATGGTGTATCAGATTATTTCGATGGGATGGAGTTATTACTTGCCTAGATCAGTTTTTGACAACAATGAACTACTACCATTATCGGGTGTTGTACAGGCCCTACGTGTAATATTTCTGAAACGGTGGTTGTACATGTTGAGAGTTGAGAGAGAAAATTTATTACAGTGTGTGGTGGATTGATTGTTATAATTTAATTTAATCTCTTGTGAATATTACTCAGGCACTCACATATTTCGTTTCCTTGATCAAGTGTATAAAAGTTATATAGTTATATTGAGTGTCGATGGGTTTTGCAAGTACTATAGTAACTGTTCGCAGGCACTCACGACATGGACATGGATGAAGGAGCAGTGGAAGGAGAGGAAGGAGGAGCAGTGGGAGTGGGAGAGGAGGCGACTCCCGACAGCGACCCGCTGCGATTCGAGACGGGAGACGGCAGGGAGAGGGGCGGAGTCGAGTACACTATGAGGTGAGGGGGAGGAGGAGAGGGAGGATTCGTGTATTGTGAGGTGATTAATGATTAGTTAGTGAGATTAGTGAGGTGATTAGTTTGAGTATCAGACGATTTTATGTGTGATTGCAGACACGGTATGTCGGTGGATCTGGTGGCGGAGCTGCGTCGCACCCGCCGCCTCCAGACCAGGATGGACGCGCATCTAGAGAGGTACTGTATTTGTAGAGTAGGGATACGGTATGCATCAAAAGGTTAAGAGGGATTAATTGTTCATGTTTTCCGTGTGATAGTATGTCTGCTGCAAAACGTAGATTTTGTGATTCTTGATAGATGTGGTTCTGTGATAAACAGGGAACAAGTCATCAGCATTAATCAATTTTGAAAGTTAATTATTTATTTATTTTGTGAAACGTATATTGATATTTGTAATTTAGGGTTTTAGGGAAAACGGTTTTTTGTTCAGGTACGAGCGTGTGCTGGAGAGCGAGATCGACTTCGACATGGACGGCAACGTGGTGGGTGGGAGTATCGATTTATTGATTGATTGATGTTGTTATCAATATCACCCAGAAGCAGAACCTCTATCGATGAAAACAAGAATGTGTAGAAGGCTATTGCTAGTTGGAAGTTCTAACATATTCCCCTCAAATAAATAAATCATTTATCCAGAATCGCTATATTCTGACTATACAACAAGTGCATACAGTATACCACAATGACTAAGCGTTGGGAAAAAAACACAGTTTAGTAACAGAACGGGGATGGTATGATTGGTAGTGTAGAAGGTCGAAAGTCGATATTTGATCGGTATTGGATAGATATTATACCCCGTGTTGTTGCAGAACCTTCTGCGCGACGCGCGCGCCAACCTGCTCGTCGTCTACTGCGAGCACGTGCAGAGGGCGCTGCATAGGTGAGAGAGGAGGGGGGATTAGGGGCGATAATTCCGGTTTGATTTCACGAGACTATGATTTCTTGTTATGGTTTGTGCGTGAAACCTATATTGTATGGATTCATCTTTCCGCTTTGGCATGGTGTTCATTTCTAAGTCATTTGTCTCGGTAAACCAGTATTGCCCGTGAGCAGTTGTTATAATATTTGTGTGCATTTTAAAACGCATTTCCGATGGGTTAACGTTTAGGAAAGGGGTCGTATGTTTCTCACACTCAGTTCTATCTATCTCTCTCTATCTCTCTATCTCTCTCTCTTCTCAATTTCTGAAAATGTCTAATAAGTGTGTATTCCTGTATCCAGATTCCAGACTGTCTCACGCGCTGCACACGGTGTCCGAGCTGAACGTGCACCTCTCTCTCTAACTTCTCTCTCTCTCTAACTTCTATTGAGTCTGTATTTCTGTATAGCTCTTTTCATGAGAAGCATTAGGGTGGTTAGACAACGATCAGAACCCTTTGGATGATGTGTTTTATTTGATTTCATCCAGACTGTCTCACGCGCTGCACACTGTGTCCGAGCTGAACGTGCACCTGGACGACGCGCGTCCCCGCCGCCTCTTCCCCCAATACAACGACTATGTCGTCGACATGGCCACCGAGGTCAGTCTGTGTACTGTGTTTTTTTTATCAATCAGTCGTTTATCCGGAAACGTTATATCTGATTTTGACACAAGACAAACTGTCTGTGTTTGCATGATTTAATCACACCCATGTTTTAGAGAAACGTATTTGTTATTTGTTAGGCGTGTTATTGATTGGAACGATGAGAATTGAGTAAACGGAGGATGTATTACGTTCTTCAACTTCATGCAAATTTGTGTATATTCTGAAACATATTCTTTGTTATGAAGTACGGCCATAGGCAAACAATTGAGAACTCTCTTTTTTCAAAACTTGATGTTTAAATGAAACGTATTTGTCCCCGTTAGACATGCAAGTGTTTGAATTGAGTTGAGATCAGGGTGTGTTGACACTGCTGACGCTTTCAGGGTGTGCTGACGCTGCAGCTGCTTCCGGGGGCGGAGGGCAGCGAGCGAGTGCCAGTGGACCACGTGCTGCCGGTGCCCGCGAGGGAGGAGAGCGACGGAGGAGAGGTCAGGGGTGAGTGGAGGGGGGGAGGTACATGTGGGGGACCGACGCTGCCAAGTGGACGAGACTGTTGATGGGGAGGATGGTGGCATTCATGTTGTTTTTGTCTCGTTATTGTCGGTGTGAGAGTGGAATGAGGCTATGAGGGAACGATCGCAGTAGGATTGGTAACGATTAACGTCTTGTGTCATATGTTTGCGATGGAACATATATCTTGTGGTACTCGCTGTTAAGAGGGAAGAGGAGGAGAGAGGTGCATTATGTAGTCTGATTGGCTGATTGTGATTGTAGAAGAGTACTGTTGAATGAAGGGATCAATGAGAATGGGTGTGATTACAACATTGTTGTTTTTGTCTCGTTACTTATTGTGATCATATTCGCGAATTCGAAAAAAGAAGGTAAATTGATAAAGTTTAATGTCTTTTGACATATGTTTGGCATGAAACATAAATATCGATCGATCGGATCGCTATCTCGGATCGATCGATCGGATCGCTATCTCACTGATATCTCACTAAATATATCTTACTGATATCTCACTGAAACATAAATATCTCACTGTGAAACATAAATATCTCACTGTGAAACATAAATATCTCACTGGTTGCTGTTTTAAAAATAGGAATATCGCCAGATTGATTCACTCATTCACTCAGGAATTACTTACAAGATTGCGTTTTCATGAGATAGCGAAGTGGTGAAACATACTCTTTCCAGCAATAGTCTATATTGTGTCTTTTTCTCGATTTAACGCTGCCACGTTGCAGGTCTGTCGTTCCGTCTGCGCAACGGCGGCATGCCGGGTGTGACGAACCACCGCGTGCTCGGCCGCCCGCCTGCAGTCGCCGTGCCCATACTGGCTGGAGTGGCTGCACACATTGGAGCAGGGGGAGGAGGCATTCCCGCCGAGGGAGGTCCCGATGCGGCAGGACAGGCGATGCACGGAGGAGTGCCGGTGCACTTTGTGAGTAGTTTATGTGAACTGTATCCTATACCTATTTAATTAAAGCCCTGAATTCTACTTTTCTACCTAGTGCCATATGTGTGAATGTGAGGTGTATGGGTATACTATGCTTTGAGCACGCCGTCCCCGGAGGCGTCCCTCCCCTGCTAGGCGGTGTTGTGCCGACGGGGGCGATGCACGCCGGCCCCGCTGTACAGCTCCATGTGCATCAGCAACAGCAGGTGGGTGGGGTGGAGATTGGTGAGGGAAGACTGGACCACCTATTGGTGATGGGTCATTTGAGAGGACTAGTGGATGGAGTGGTGCGTATTAGTTGTGGTAGACGTGTTAGAGCTACTGACGCTTCTCGTACATTATTGTTGTAGTATTCGAGAGGATTTGTGATATAGGTGTTGCGTAATATTGGTGGTAGTCATGTCATGATAGAGCTAGTCGTATAGAGAGAGATAGAGAGAGAGAGAGAGAGAGAGAGAGAGAGAGAGAGAGAGAGAGGTGACATGAGGCATGAGCAGCAAAGCGTGAGTGGGGAGTGGTGATGGGATTTGGTTGTGGAACGATGACATTTTTGTTGCAGTATTTGAGTGGATAAGTGGTTGGGGTGTTGCGTATTAGTGGTAAAAAGAGTCCATCTCTATCTGGCAGCTAGAATACAGTAGAGTGAATGTCTTGTCAGGTTACTACTGCGAATCTCTGAATCATTGCAAGGGAAATGGACAAAGAGTACAGTATGATTATGTGAATGACGTCATCCCTCGCAGGCATCTGCGGATGAGGTTCGGGAGCAGCAGTCGCGTATCGAGGCGGCCCTCCAGCACACGTCGCCCGCCAGGGTCACGGCCTTCGCGGCTCGGCTGCTGCGGTATGATCCGACTGGCACGGACGGGGGTGAGTCGAAAGTGTGCAGGGGGTAATCGGGTAATCATGGTTTCAACTGGTCTCTCTCGTACTCAAACTGAATGCGGATTGTGGCGCCATTGTGCGAAACACTTATGCTGAAACGTGTTTTTGCTAGAATATCATTTTGGTCGGATGTGAGGTTGATGTGCTTACAATTAGAAGTCAAAATTCGCAATTACACAGAAAGCGAGAGACAGGAGGCAAGAGTACTCTGCGAAGGGGAAAGGGGTTGACGGAAGACTATGACACGACGACGACACCAAAGCCAAAGCTCTTGCCTACGTTCGCGATAATGTGCATGTGTGTAGCGAAGCGACGCGGGTTACCTTCTGTATCCACAAGTGATCATGTTGGTCAAGTGCCCGAGAGGGGGATCGCACACCCGATTCACCGATTTACCGAGTATAGCGAACATCGCTAACCTTCATTGGGTGTCGTTTAGCTTTTCGAGTGAATTCATGTATTAGCAACTAATGAGAATTCCCACTGTTGTCAAGGTTGCGAAACTTATTTCCCCATTTGTAAACTTTTTCTCGTAAAATAGGGGGCAGCCTTGCAGCTTTCTCAGTTTGTCTGGATTAAGTCATCTAAATAGTTTCTACTCGAAATTAAAAAAGTCTCCCAGCATACTCCCTAGTGGTTGGAGTGGTGCGTATTATTTGGTGGTAGACTTCTCTGTTGTTGCAGTTATTTCCGTTTTCGTTTTCAAAACTCTTCTCATAACGTTTCTCATAACGAAGTCTGTTTGGATAGATGCATGTTTACTTTGAAATGGAAGTACTCCCCCGTTGGTTGCAGACGACGCGCGCGTGGAGGTGCTGCGCCGTCTGCTGCTCCTCTCGATGACCCGCTTCTACACGAACAACCCCGGACCGGCCGGCGTCGCGGCTGTCGGACGGTTTATTGAGGTGCGTGATGAGAATATGAGAAGTATGAAAAGATAAAGTATGAGAATATAGAGGTGGAGGGAGAGGGAAAAATGAGTGTGCGATTAGTATGTTCCATTGGATGCAATTGGTTTGGTTTGTTATATATTTCACTGGCTGTATGAGATGGGTAAACCCATCAATCGTTGTTTTAGATGTAATCCATGGTTTACAGCGTAAGTAATACTGACTTATTAATGTAATCTTCAGACTTGTGCTGGGAATTAATCAAAATTTCAAGATGATTTTGATTCTGATTAATCAAAAATCATGAAAATGTGGAAGGTTCATAGAGGTCGGTAAAGGAGTGTGAAAGAGAGAGGTGTGCGATTAGTATGTTTTTGAAGCAATTGGTTTGATTTGTTATTTTATATGTTTCACTGGCTGTATTAGATGGGTATGTCATTTAAAAAAGTAATACATGGTTTTGAATGTCTGGGCGAATGACTTATTAGTGTAATCTTCAGTCGCTCTCCGGACCCATCAACGACTCGCCCTCCCCGCCGCCTCTCGTTGGAGAAGAGGCGATGGACACGGAAGAGGCCGGAGCGCCCGCCCCGCCCCCGCACGCTCCGCCCACTGAGGAGCTGCTGCTGCCGACGGTGCAAACCGTGCAGGAGGTGGGTGAAAATGTTCTCTCTCTCTGTCTCTCTCTGTGTGTGTCTGTCTGTCTCTCCTCTCTCTTTTATCACATAGTCTATTGAGGGTCTCGTGGAGAATGTGCTCGGCGGCCGGCAGATCCCGAACGTGTTCCTCCCGGGTGGCGGCAGGGTGGCTTTCGCCGGTCTGCCCATTCCCGGTTTGGCCGGACTGGGCACGGGAGTGGCGGGTGGTGCTCAGCCACAGCCCCAGCCACCTGCTGGTGGAGGGGCGAGTGGTGGAGATGCGGCTGGGAGTAGTGGAGGTGGTGCTGCTCCACAGGGTGAGTGGGGTGGACAAGAAGAGGGACAGCGCGTGATCCCTTGTGGGGGCACACGAAGTGATACAGTGAAGGACTGAAGTGACTTGCCTTGCTTCTAGGCGTGGCAGGGGCAGCAGCTGGGGCAGTGCGTCCGCGTGGTCGCGTGCAGATCACGATCAACCCGACGCCCGAGCAGGTGCAGGTGGCCGAGGCGGCACTGCGCGCGCCTGGAGGACAGGGGGTGAGTGAGGGGGGAGCGAGGAGAGGGGGATTGGACTGACATTGCGGCGAGAAGTTGTGTGTTGTGGTATGCGACAGCAGCGCGGGGGTAAGGGAGAGAAGGGGAGGGAGAGAGGGATTGGACTGACATTGAGGCGTGAAGTTGTGATATGGATTGAATTGGTATTTTTTTGGGTTTTGTACGAATGACAGATCACAAATTACATTATTACTATATGGAGTGTTTTCATGTTTATGCTGGAACGTATTTTGACGGTTCTATGATTCAGCGTGGTGGTACCTCGAGTTGTTCCTATAGAGAGGGATGGGGGAGGCATTGGGCTGAAACGCATGAAGTTGCGCTGATATGGTCTTTAATGGATTGAATTAGTATCTTTGAATGTTGATCAAAAACGTATTGAATTATTAGTTTATGGAAATTTGTTACGTTTTCGCTGAAACGCATTTTTACGAGTTCATGTTTTGCAGCCCGGCAGTTTCTCGCAGATGTTGTCGAATCTGTCGTCGTTGTTTGGCGGTGGAAGCGGACGGAACGGAGCCGGAGCATCGACAACAGCTGCTGCTGCTCCACAGACAGCTGCTCCACAGACAGCTGCTCCACCGTCTGCTCCGACTGCTCCGTCTGCTCCTGCTCCGCAGCCGGCCGGTGCTGCTCACACGCACTCGCATGCGCACAGCCACGACCACGGACATGGACACAGTCACGAGCACAGGTGGGTCGAGGGGGTTCGGATGCGGTATGTTGCAATGTTGGTATTTTGAATCGCAATGCGTTGTTGGGTTTTGGGTTATGTACGATGTATGTAGAGATTTTGTTTCTTTGTGATTTGTGTTTCAGGAGAGTAGTGAATGATAGTAGTAGTTGTGTTAATCGGCCAAGTGCGTTACTTGACTTCTATTCAATATGTTTTCTAAATACCTTTCTCTTTTCAGCCACACGCACTCTCATGCGCATTCCCACTCTCACTCTCACTCGCACGCCCCGCCCCCGCACATGCATGGCGCGCCATTGCCATTGTGAGTATTGATTATTGATTAAATGATTATTGATTGATATTGGCCACGTTAAGTATACCGATTATTAATAGTAGTAGTATAGAATTATCAGGATGTCGCAGCCGATCGGTCAGCAGCAGCAGCAGCGTGGTGCGCCGTGGCAGCCGGACAATGGCCAGGGCGCTGGTGCTCCGCCTCCCCATGTTGGACTGACGGGTAGGCCAAGGATGGCCCCTCGACGAGCCAGGGATGGAGAGGGAGGGGCAGGGGGAGGAGGAGGAGGAGGACAGGCAGGAGGACTGGGGGGAAGGCAGCGGAGGATCGAGTGTGAGTCATTGGACGTTCTTTCTGCTCATGTGTGATTAGCTATCGTTGTTTAGTTTGGATATGGATTTTTGGATGTGAATTTCAATGTTTTTTGGAAATTTTTCGACATTAGCAGTTGGAAAGGTTGCAGGGTGTCTGTGGCGATTGATGGGTTTGCTGTCTGAAACGTAGTGTAATTATTTTCGTCTCTTTCCAGGGATAACTTTCAGTGCTGTGTGATTGGATTATGTGTCTGTATTATTTGTTGTAAATATTTTGGAATTGGAGTGTGGACAAGATTATAGAGTCACTGTTACATGTTACTGGGTTGTTGTCTGAAACGTAGTGTCACCCTGTTACTCTCTGGTTTGCAGTGATCACGGGCTCTCTGAACGGCACTCCCCTGTCGGGGGCGCAGCTGAACCAGCTGGGGCTGGGCGGACTGGCAGGTGCACTCGGCATGGCAGCTGGAGGGGGAGGGGGAGTGGCCATGGGGGGAGGACCGCCAGGGGCAAGCATATCGGTGGGTTTGTAGTGTAGAGAGTTAGTAAAGTAATTATATGTTTCAAAAGCGTTTTGAAGTTGCTGTTTCTAGGAGACCTTAATATGTTGAAAATGTATTAAGGTTTCATGCTATAATAACGTTTGCAGCACTTTGACCCGTTCCTGCCGTGTGTGTCTCGTCACGGCGACCGAGCAGCGAGGGGAGGAGAGAGGGCGGAGAGGGAGAGGGAGAGGGGACAGAGACACTACCAGAGGATACGCGAGGAGGTGCGGAGGGGGGGGGAGAGAAAGAGAGAGAGAGAGAGTATAGAAACACTACCAGATGATACGGGAGGAGGAGGGGAGGGAGAGAAGGAGGGGAGGGTGATGCAGCCTGATTCAGCTGGAGCAGTCGACGTTGCAGCGTGCGGAGATGAGCGACGACGCGAGGGAGTACAGCGAGACGATGGTGGGTGGAGGAGGGAGGGAGGGTGTGAACACGCTAGTGGCCAGGGATCATGAAAGAAGTAGTTGCACTAGTTGCGATGGGTGTTTTGAAGAAGAAAAAGCCAACTAGTAACATGTATGTTTCTGTGAACTTTGATTAGGGTCGTGTGATGTTTTTTCTTCTCAATTTTGAATTCATATTGACATTTCTCTGTAATAAGATTCGCGATCTTATTTGCCCGATTCATGGATAGTCTTTGTGATATGCAATTGATGAAGCGTTGTGTTTGCAATTTGTTTCAGTGCAAGAATTTATGTGATTTCGCTTCAGCTTGGTAATTAGAATTTGAAATTGGGTTTAGGTAATTGTAACTGTTAATGTGTTTAGTATCATCTTGTTCAGATCTCTCGCGACTCTGTCGGCAACATCACCGTGTCGCCGGAAGAGGGCGAGCTGTTCCAGAGGTGATTCGAGTGTTTATTCGGAATCGCCAACATGAATATGACACGTACCAAACGGAATAACTCATAAGAACCTAGAACTTGTCTTAGGTTTTGTTGTTTTTGAGGCGTTGTTCAGTGATTCATTAGGTACATCTACAGTATCCATGTCTATGACGTCATCCCTGCAGGTTCATCCGTCTCGCCATTCGCTCCGTGCACAGTCTCGTCAGAGAGGCGGACACGGAGAGTCGCGGACGTGAGTACGAGATTTGTTATAATAATAATAATTATTATTATTAATTATCGTTTACTGTGTTTCAGTTGTCCTTGTGGAAATAAGTTTCAATTATCTACTTGGTTGGAAATAAGTGAGGCACGGTAATGAGTGTCGTTCATACTTCGCAAGAAAAAAAAACACACTAATGTTGTATGGAAATGGGTTAGTATTCCACTTTTCAAAAAGTAAAGCATCATCTGAAGTGACTTGCAGACTCTGTGGCGCATCATGATCATCAAACTATTGTATTGCGTAAACGTATCAATGTTGTGCTTGCAGACTCTGGCGCGAACACGCTGCAGCAGCTGGACCACATTGCTGGGGGAGGGAGTGGGAGGGGCAGCCCCACCATCCAGCAGGCAGTCATCGAGATCAGCGGAGTGGCGGTGGGGCCGGACGGACAGGTGAGGGGGGAAGGGGGGGGGGGGGGGTTGGATCTTCTTCCGTTTTGGTTCTTCCATTTTCAATTCCCGTGCTCGAATCAGATCAGCGGATTTGGTAGGCGGCTATGTAGCAATTTTATTAGTGTCGCATGTTTCATGTGGTTTTTATTTGTCGGGTGAATCGTATTTTGTGCGAAATTGAGACGAATGCGAAAATATTAATTTTACTGATCCATTTCTGTAGATATAATAGACCACCGAGGTGGTGCGTAGTGCGATTTTCTAATAGCCACAAAATAGTGAAGTTGACCATTACAATGCTATTATGCCTTCGATATATCGTGATATGTTGCAACATATTTATGTCATAAAGTAGAAGGATGTGGCAGTATGGTGTTTATGAATTATGAAAACTAGAGGTGCGGTCATATTGAGTTTCTGTTTCTGATTGAGTTTTGGCATTGCTCTGAAACATATCTGCTGTGGTATGAGTTTGTTGACATTACTTGTCTCAGGCGGTGCGCCTTCCGCCGTCCCGCGTGATGCCGCCGTTCCGTCCGGGAGGAGGAGGAGGAGTGGGTGGAGTGGGTGGAGCAGCGCCTCCCCCTCCTCCCCCTCCGGGCAGCCTGCCGCGGAGGTCGGCTGCCGGAGAGGACCACGTGCCTATCAACATTGCGAGGGGGCAGGTGGGTATGGGGGGTTGGTCTTGACTTGGCATGATAGCATTGCTGTGGATAGAATAGCAGTGATTATAGGGTTGCGGTAAATCGTAGAGTTGTAGTGAGAATCGTTTATTACTAGAAACGGAGATTTTTTGTGGTATAGTTTTGGTGAGACGTATGCTGTCTGAGATTTCGAAAGAGCCTCAATCGACTGACAAGGAGTGTCGTTTAGGTCACAGAAGCCGATGGTGACCAAACTGATATCAGAGATACCCTAGGAGGTCACTAGTCGAAAACCGTTTTCAAATCCACAGGACCGGCCATACGTTTCGAGATATTTACGTTTCAAATTTTGGAGCTAAACCGTGTGGATTGCTTATGCGGCCTGTCACTCCATTCGCGCAAGCTATGAAACAGCGGCGGTGGCCTAGTGGTTAGAGCGGCCGTCTGTCAAGCGGCAGGGTGTGGGTTCGCTCTCTGGATATGCTTTTCATTTTGCCGATTCTCTCCAGACGTACTTTTTTGTTCGAATGGTTGGAGTCACGCATGGTGAGGGGATCATGTGGAAACCTTCGTCGGTAATGTTTTTCGAATTTTTTTTTTAAAAAAAAAATGAAGTTTAAAGAACGCAAACATTTTGTAATGAGCCCTCAACAAGACAAATGACCGTTCGATTTGAAAAAAAGAAGATGATAGGAGTTTTCTACCAACTGCCCGATTGTCTTAGTATTCCTCGTCTAGTGAATGGGGTGCTACCTTGACTTGACGAATGGTAGACATGGTAGGTTAGATGAATGTGTTGCAGCACGCTGCCCCTGACGCTCCGCCCCCGCCCACTGCCCGTCCCGTCATCAACCTGGACGCAGTGCCCAGCGACGGAAGGAACCTCCTTCGACAGCTCATGGAATCCACGCAGAGACGGTACTGTAGATAGAAGTTTGTTGATTACTGTAGCGATTACGATCTGCACAGGTTACTTGTAAAGTAACTTTCGATGTTCTGTCTCTCTCCATTGAATGCTGTATTTTCAGGGAGAACCGTCCCGTGTCGAGTGTTTTGGAAGGAATCGACAGGACGGATGGCGGGTTCAATCCCAATTGTGAGTTGCTCGAATTGCTGAAGGCTTATTGGGTTATCCGAGCCACTAGACCACAACGAATACTAACCACTACACTACCGAAGGCTTTCACTTTCACTGAAACATATTTGTTGTGATTTTATATAAATCACATTTTTGCAGCGCTGATAGGCGTTCTGGACACTCTGATGACGGAGGTGTTTGGAATGATGGAATTGATGGGACTGGTGGGCGGAGACCTGCGACCCATCGAGAACAACAGGGAGAGGATACGGTGGGGAGGGAGAGGGGAGGAGGAGAGAGAGAGAGACGAGAGAGTATACAGGCAGAATGAGTAAGGAGGGAGGGAGAGAAAGAGAGAAAGAGAGAGAGAGAGAGAGATGACTCCTTGCAGGCAGTTCATCGCCACGACGTTCATGGACGTGCGCCCGCCGGGAGGGGAGCCGCGTGCCGAGGGTGAGTGGAGCAGGAAGGGCACTGGATGGTGTTGGTTATCCGGAAAGGGAACTAGTTGTTTCACTCATTGTACGCATTATGTTTTAGGCGCTGCAAATAGATACCGTTTTTGATACGTGATTTTTATGTATCAAGTATCTGAGATAATGTGACTGTCATTATAGGAATAATAATACAGGAATGGTATCGTGTAGATGTGTGAGACATTACCAATATGCTAACATGCATGACTACTTAGTGTTCCTTGTCAAGTACATTGTTGTTGTTGCACTATGTATCCTGTTCCTATCCTCTTGCAGACATTTCTTCGACGGCGGCCCGTCTGGTGACCCCCTCGGATGCGATGCGATCGTTCGTCGAAACGGGAGGGGCGAGGGCAGTGGTCGATGTGGAGAGTGAGAGGTGAGGGGGGAGGGAGGGAGGGGGAGAGATAGACAAGGTGATGGTGGTTTACTGATTTGTGACCAATATTATTTGTTTATCTATGGATTTGTATTGTGTCGATGTCAGGATCGACATCGTGGAGACTGGTCGCCGGGTGGAGAGGGACGCCCTCGAGAGGCTGCTGCACGCCCTCTACGACACGAACAGTCAGTTGTTGTTGTTTATTTGTTTGTTTACCTCTTGTTTGTTGACCGGGGAGTTGTTTACCCTGTTTACCCTGATTGCTTGTGTACTTTACGTTTCATCCCCGTTCTAGTATGATTTATATCAACATTAAATCAATTCAACTCGTTGTTCTTTACTTGTATTTCCCGTTGCAGTGTCGGATGCTGTGTTCGCGACGGTGGCGCGCGACATTCTCGTTCTGTGGGCGCGTCGTATGATGGTGGTGGGCAACCTGGCAGTCGGTGCAGGCGGCGGCGAGCCATTTGCATACGAGAGCATGCTGCAACAGCACCTGGTGAGGAGGGGGGGGGGTGATCAATGTAGGTGAATTGTTGCGGATCTGAGTGTACTACTGTACATGAGTTGAAGTCCCTTTGTGTCCCTTTGACCGAGAGAAAGAGTTGAGGAAGAGAGGGAGATAGCGATAGAGAGAGAGAGAGAGATGCTGATGCTCCCGTTGCAGTACGACGACGGTGTGTCTATGCTCGGGGAGGCGAACGGCGGCGCTGCCGAGTGGCTCAGGCACATTGCACTCACGCAGTTGAGGTGAGCGAGGTGGGGGGTGGGAGAGTATGGTAATTTATGTTCATAGTCGACATGTTTTTTTTGTTTGTTGTAAAACTGAGATGAGTGAGTATTGTAATTTGTATGTTTCGTACTCTATGTTAGAAGTAGAGTGGGTTGTTGCTTTAATTCTGCCGTTATCTGAGCCTCTTTGTTTATGTTTCACCCGTTACTGTATAATGTCATAGTCGGTGGTGTTGTTAATACGTAGAGAATCAACAGACTACTTGAATATGCTATCATGGTGACTGTAGAAACTGATGTGATGGTGACTGCCTTGCAGGAACCTGGTGTCGTCGCACGGCGGTCAGCTGACGGTGGCCAATCTGCGGCATCTGCTGGTGCACTGCGAGGGCAGCGGAAGGAAGAAGGCCAGGACAGAGGACGGAGAGGTGGGGGGGGGGGGGGGAGGAATGGAACAGGGACTAGGACTAGGGAAAATACGGAAGAATGTGTGAGAGGATGAATGTGACTAGAGGAGAGAAAGGAAGGAATACGGAATGTTTTCCTTTTTTGTTTGGAATGTTTTTAACTGTTGTTAAAACTGTCGCAATTAGGTTGTGATTAATTATGATTGAAATGATTTGGTTGGTAATTGAAATGATTTGGTTGAAACATTCTTGTTACGATTGCTGTTACATAATGTAATCTGAGAACAATTGAAACGCACATAATCCAATTTGCTTTATTCTTTTTGTGTAATTGGCGAGTAACTATACAACTGTGAGGCGATGCTCGAATGGTGAGAGTGAGAGAGAATGAGAAAAGGAAGGGAGCTGCTGCCGCTGCTGCGAAGAAGTGTGTGAAAGTTCGAAAGATGGGTTGGATGATGCCGTCTGGATCATCTACATCCCGTAGTAGGTGGAAAAGGCGCCCTGAGACATCTGTGTCACGTCCTCGGTGCCATTGCCCAGGCGAGGGGTAGAGCGCTGCAATGGGGTACGGTGGTATACGGTAGCTACAGTAACCGCTACTCACGGTGGTCATCTGGGGCATGTAGTACATGGACATGGGCTGGGCGGGCTCGGCAGTCGCCAGGGCGGCATCCGAGGGGGATCCGCGGGTGTGCTGCTGATGCTGCTGGTTCTGCCTCGCCACCGCCTCGTGGTCGTAGAAGAAGGCGTGCGCACCGTCGAACACCATGCCTACACGAGTACTGTAAATGGATACGGTATCTACAGTTAGCACCGGACTCTGAGTCGAAGAAGGGCGGGAGTCCGCGGGCGCGGAGGGAGAGGGAGAGCTCGGCGGGGGCGGCGACGCGCCCCAGGTGCTGGTTGAGGTCAGCCCACTCGGCCTCCAGAGAGTTGGTCTGTGCGGGGGCGGCGGGGGCGGCCTCGACTGCGGGGGCGAGACGAGCGGTCGGCTGTGCGGGGGCGTAGGCGGACATGGCGGGGGCGGAGGGGGCCTCCAGACCGTAGTACGTGGACACACCCAGGGACGAGAACGGGGCGGGCATGGCTGTGAGACAAGGCTGGTGCTGGTGAGCGCAACGAATCTATGGCTGGGAACCACGGAATCCCTTTTATTCGCTTTGAGACCGTAGGTTGATGAGTATTGGGCATGGAAATGCTACGCCCCGCCCGTGTTTGTGGTAGGGGAATGGGGATGGATATGCATATGAGGTAATGTGAGTTGATTGTGATTGTCACGGTGAGTGGAGCGGTGGTGTTGTTGTTTTGCTGGGAAGCTGTGAGAGAAAGTGAAAAGAGGAATAACCTGTTCTTGAAAGAGACAGACAGGCAGGATAGGTCGTACTCCAGCAATCATCAATGTGTCTCGTTCAGACGAGTCGCGTTGGTTCGAACTCGTCGTCTGCTGACTCGTCGTCTTCCGGCAGGTCGTCTCCGTCGTCGTCGCGTGGTTCGGGAGGGGACAGTTCTGCGACTGGAGGAGGGGCGGGAGGAGGGGGTACGGGGGAGAGGAGGAGGGATCCCCTGCGGCCGCTGAGGAGAGGTAGGTGGCAGTTTGGGTTTCGATATGTTTCATATGTGTGATGTATGTGGAGTTGAGATTTCGGTGTTAATAAGTCTATGGTCTTGGGATTCTTTATGATTCGTATACAGGTATAATTATGTTATCTGCGTATGTGGAGCTGTTATAGTTTTGTCAGGAATCATACCAATCACAATTCATCAAGTTTTATTTCGTTTCTTTGCAGGTTTCTTTGCCCGCTCTGCGGATTGTGCCTCGACCTCGCAGCAGTGTGTTGTGGGTGGGGAGAGGATGGAGGGAGGGACGGCGGCGGCGGCGGCTGCCCCTGCTGTGGAGGCGTGGACTCGGCAGATGCCTGCGGTTAGTGGGAGGGGAGGGGAGAAGCAAGTAAGTGGTGACAAAGCGATGTATGAGTATGATTGAGGATGGGTGGGTATTTTGTGGTGTCGCGCTTGCGGTGGGATTGAGGAAAGATTTGTATTGTATTGGGGAGGGAGAGGGGAGCATGTAGGAGAGATATGGATAGTGAATTGTTTATTCTTCTTCTTTCCCCGCGGCGTGCGGTCGGGTCTTCATTTTGCCCCGCCGCTGCCGGATGATCGGGCGCATCGACAAGAATCCTTCCCAAGACATCCATTGAGCCGGCGGGAAGTAGCTCATGCGGAAGCAGTTCGGGCGCGAGGAGATACTATGTGCAAAGCAAAGGAGTCTCCGGCGCTGTCACATCAACAATGGTACTCTAATGGTCTATGGAAAGAATATCGATCTAGTATCGGAAAACTATCGATCAAGAATCGTCTTCCGCCACTAACCTCGTCTGCCCAACTGTCTTTCCCCGGCGTTAGCCCATAAGATCTTGGCCCACTGTATGCTTCCTATCCTATTATTGTGATTGTGATTGTCATATTCAGCTATAACGATTCCGGATAAACACTTGACTTGACTTGACTTGAACTTGACTTGTATCGTGCAGTGTACCGAGTAGAAGTGTGTTTCGCGGAGAGAGTGTGGTTTAGTATGTTTTGTACGTTTAATTTGACGTCTACCGCTATATAGGAAAATAGGACTATAACGTTTCGCGATGGGAATAGATTTCATTTGTATTTTGTTCTTCAATTTGCGTACGCCGTTCGTTACTAGTTGCAGTCAAGGGAAGTTAATCGATAGTTGATTGTTTGTATTTGATTTCCGTTGAGTCGTGGGTGTCGATGGTTTGTTTATGGTTGATTGATTGTATGGATTGTTGATCAGTTGATCCGATCTCCTTTTCAGTCATGGGTGTCTCTCGTTGGGCGGGACGTGGCCGTGCAGCAGGGCCAGACTGTCGCCGTCGGCTTCCCCTCAGACGCATACCAGATGGGATGGCCGGAGGCGGACAGACACAGGATGGTGAGGGGGGAGGGAGACACAGAGAGAGAGAGAGAGAGAGACAGACAGACAGACACAGGATGGTGAGGGCGGAGGGGGAGGGATAGAGGGAGAGAAAGATGAAGACACACAGAGAGAGAGAGAGACAGACAGACAGACACAGGATGGTGAGGGGGGAGGGGGAGGATATGGTGGAGTAGGGGGGATCCTTGACGAGAGACGAGTGAGTGAGACAGGCACAGCATGGTGAGGGGGGAAGGGGGTAGATGATAGTCGTAGGCCTGCCATGTTCACCTAGAGTTGAAGTGAACATCAGGGTTACAAGAAATGACAGTGTGAGAGTGGAGGAGGGAAAGAGAGAGAGAGAGAGCTGTTCCTCGGTTCAGCTGGACGACGACATGAGTGTGTCTTCTATGGTGCAGTCTGCTGTGGAGTCTGCTGTGGAGAGGGCCTGGCACGCTGGAGGAGACACTGTGCCGGTGAGTGGGTAGGTAGCATGTCGCATGTAGGAAGGATGTGTACATGTTTGGAACACACTCCTCATCTTTTTGATATATTTATATATACTTTATTCATAGTGGAATCAAAGGACATGATCAAGGTAGCTGATATAGCTGACATGCATGATGATGTAGCTGATCTATGAGTTTTCATGTGCACTACCTTCTAACTGTGCGAATACATAGCAGTTACCCTTTAAATGTTTGTGGCGGTGTTGGTGTTGCCGTAAAGTTATGTTGCAGTTATCATCTTTGTTTGTTATGAGGTACAGTTGTTTCTGTACTGATTAGTGATTGATATAAGATTGGTTGATTGAGAGTGATTTATATAGCTGAGATCTGGTTTTTGAACTGAGTGTGTAGAAGTGTGTAGAATAGAAATATTCCGAGACATGTATGCGATGTGGGTTAGTTAGGTCGCGATCCATCCGGCCGATTGCGGATTTATAATTTTAAAGATATTTATGTGTGGATGAAACAGAAAAGTAGTGTATTTGTGGGCATATTATTAGTATTATTTTTCTTCATAACTTTAACAGGATTGTTGTTTCGTCAACATGTCTGTATAAGTGGGACATTGGAACATAGAGTTAGTGGTATGTGCTGGTGGCTGGTGGGTATTGTGTAAATAGAAGAGATGAAGAGAATATCGCGATACATGCTGAGTGTGAGAGTTTGTGGTTACGAGTAGAACAGGCGAGTCGCGAGTCATTGTTTTTCGATAACGTTGTCAGTGTTTTGTGCGGGTGAAGCATATTGTTAGTGAACTGTTTCGGTGACAAAAAAGAAGTGTGTAGTATTCGAGTTGAGGAAGAGGATATATGTTTATGTGTTGCGGAAATAAAGGACGTTTTTATATTATTACATTGTATACGTATTCCTTGCAGTCTGACCTGGTGATTGGCGCGGAGGCAGAGGCGTCTGCTCGTCTTCTGCTCGACGACCTGATTGCCGATCGAATCAGCCGCGACCCCGACGCCCACGCACAGTGATATGAGAGAGTATTGATCGATATTGATTAGCCTTGATTCGACTAGGCACCAGCTTTTAGCGATTATACCCTTACTTTTGCTTCCTATTGTTATTAACATGTTGTTGTGTGTTTCTGTATTTTGTGATGGTAGAAGACCGTGTCAACCCGATTGCCTTGTGTCTATTCCCCGGTTGCTCTCTTCTACCCACTCTCACTGCTCTGGACCTTTGGTGTTTAGATCGTATTTTAAATATTGTACTTCTATTTAGTCCCGCTATTTCCGGTATATTTGAGAGTTGTGTAATGGATAAATTATATTCTAGTGTGGGTTGTTTTGTTTTGGGAAGGTGATACAGCGTTTCAACGCCATAGAGTACCGTATACGGGTTGGAAAAGCGGAAGCCTTGTCATTTTCGTAATTAATGCCAACGCCGAGGATTTCTTTCAGAAATTGATAACGATGCGTAGTCTTTTACACTTTAAAACAAATTGTATTTAGATCCCTTCATTTCTTAGTTGCAGATTACAGTATGTCTATTGATTACAGTATGTTTTTGATTACAGTATGTCTGTTCCGACGGAGACTACTATGCCACCGCCGCCGCCGGCTACTGTCAGGCTCGTGGTGAGTAGTCGTTTCTAGAATTGGTGTTTATTGTTTTTGGAATAATTGGATTGGTTTTCTATATAACGTGTTGTATGAACTTTTTGCTTGCCGAAGTGGAGGTGTGGAGGAGCATTAAATGCATTTATGAATGTCAATTTATTAAATTTGCAATTCATTTGAAGAGAGAATTACATTATTTTTCACGGCACGGTTTCAGAAGAAACACGAAACATATTTCCAGTTGGTTTTATTGTACTTTCATCGGTTCTGATCAGGGGACATGTTTGAAAGATATTGTTTTCTTCTTCTCAGAAGCAGCGAGTGAGCACGGCGGCCGAAGTTCTGGAGCATGCGAGGAGAAGTGCGCGGAAGGAGGTGGGAGGGAGAGGGAGGGAAAGAGAGAGAGGGGGGGAGGGAGAGAGATAGATAGTTATAGAGAGAGAGAGACGGTGCTCACATGCTTGCAGGAGGACTTCTCGCAGGAGCAGTTCCGCTTCTCTGCCCGCTGGGACCACATTCTCGAGTCTCAGTGTGTGCACTTGAATGAGGACGGTAGTAGGAGGGACGGGGTGGCGCCGGCGGCTGCGGTGGAGGGGGAGAGGTGCGCGGTGAGTGAGCAAGGCTTGACATTGGGGGCGGTGATGTTCATGTGAGTTCCTAGCCTGGACCGTCCTACTAGGAAACTAGAATCTGGCCCCCGTCCTAGTAGGAGACTAGAATGGATTTTGGAAACTAGGCGACTAGCTAGTCGACTATATAGGACAGCTGCTTGTTTCGCCTACATAGTTGACTAGATAGTCGACTATGTAGGAAGAAAACATGATTGTATTATCTTTATCAAATCAATATAAATGTCATCAAAGGAGTGCGCATGCTGATGCGCTTTAGTTTTTGAGTATTCACGCATGTTCTTGATCAAAAAACTGAGTCATGAAAGTGCTAAACGTATATTTCTTGCTGCGGGATTGTGTTCTCAAAAGAGACGTTCCCGCCGTGGTGCCCGGATAGCGCAGTGGTAAGAGTGCAGAGTAGTAAACATGTGATAAATGGTAGATCTTAAGTTCAAATCTTGTCGTGGCCAAGCTATTGTACTGCTGATGATAATACTTTTGTACAATTGTATTCTTATTTTTGAACAAAATTACGTCATTTTAAAACGTTTTGAAAATTGGAAGAAAAAAAACTTCTCCTACATAGTCGCCTAGTTCCCTCCTATATAGTCGCCTAGAATCTCTCCTACATAGTGCACTACGGTTATTCGTATAGGTGCCTAGTTCAATGATTTTAGTCGCCTATATAGGACAGATTCTAGGCCGCCTAGTAGTGGGGGTTCAGCCGAGTCATGGGCATATGGATTCGATCCGAAAATGGAACGATCTCATTTCCCACCGCTAACCAATCCATCTCTCATGCGTGCAATATGTACATGAATAAGCGATGCTGGATAATTATTTGATTTGATTTGATGGACATATCGTTTGTTGTCGCTGTTTTGCGTGCTGATGAGAGATAATAGCTCGGTGAGTATTTGGCACTGGAGAGACAGGTGGAGGATTTTAGGGAATCGGGATGTTTTCGTGTTCAACTGTTCTGTTAGGCGTCTTCATGAATATGTTTCAGGTGTGTGATTTTGCCTCGCTGCCCCTGCCGCAGCTGCCGGAGATGATCTTCCCTCGCAATGGACTGGCGGTCGAGTGGAACGGGGGCAAGGTGGGTGAGGAAATCAGAACGAACAGACATTGTAAGTAGTTTGTGTCAAAGTGCGTATTATGCGGGGTGAAGCTTATATCTGACGTTCTGCACGGAATCATTGTACGCAGTTTGCGTCAGAAAGATTACTCACTGGGATGAAGCTTATATATAACACTTTTATTTTGAGTAGCGGATTTCGGATGACTGTTATGACACTGGCTGTTGTTGTTTGATTGAGCTGGCACCTCACCTGCTCATTTTTCATGTTTATTTTTTTCTTACAAAATGTGATTACAGTGTGGTATCCGGTTCGACGCGCTGGCTGCGCTGCGGGGAGTGGACGCGGAGAGACTGCCAGATGTGCAGGTGAAGAGAAATGAACGTATTTGTAGTTACAAAAATGTCGAAGCACTTCGCAACAAAACTTTCAAGTCCAAGTACAGAAAGCCGGCAAAACAAAAATCACTTGCGCAGACTCGAACCCCGGTCTCTAGTCTGACAGACTGATGCGCTAACCAGTAGGCCACAACGGCTCGGTCTTTGACCGCCAGACGAGAAATGAGGTAACCAAAAAACGAGCCCTGTACGTTTTCGTACTGAAAACGATCATCAGAAATCGATGTGCGGGATCCTAACTAAGGTATCCTATTAATTTGGTTCGGATCCGAGAGTGTGGCCCTAACACTCCTCGTCAGCTCGTCTATTGCCACTATTACTTGATCTGAAAAGCGCTCTTGTGTCAGCAACTTGAAATATTTCCACTCCCACTTTGTACCTGCGCTCTCTCCAACGCAAGACATGATAAAGAATTGCACGATGTTTGCAGGTTGTCCCCTCGGCAGTGATGAAGTGTTCTGGTCGAGTGTAGTTATCACGTAGCCGGAAGGAAGAGACCACCCACGTAGTTGAATGGAAGGGACTATAACGTAGCACGGTGTTTTCAGGTGGCCCCCTCTGCGGTGTGGCAGGAGTCGCGGAGGGGCATGCCCGAGTTCCGACAGTTCCCCCGACCATTCGACTGGACATACACCACCAAGTACGCAGGCACTGTGGAGGGGGTCAAGGTGGGAGGGGGGAGGGAGGGGAAAGAGCGAGGGGGGCGGGGGAGGAAGAGAGAGAGGGAGAGAGTGGGGAGAGAGGGAGAGGAGAGAGAGGGGGAGGGGAGAGAGAGAGAGAGAGAAAGGGAGGGGGGAGAGGAGAGGGGCGGGAGAGAGAAAGGGAGGGCGCGAGAGAGGGAGGAGAAAAGATATTCCCTTCCAGGAGACTCCTACCGAGCGCCGCATCGATATGGCTCAGCTCACCAGACAGGACCCCATCAAGTACTATGCACAGGTTTTTTAATCGATTTTTTTTTTATTTTTAAAAATAATGTTTCAAATTATAACTGACAGGTGTGCATGTACGAGGACGAGCTGGCAGATCACGGCTGCGCCGAGGTGAGTGCGGGGGGCGGGGCGTGGAGGGGCGTGTCCATGGCGTCTCTAGATGTCTGTCCGTGTGCGCGTGATGCCTGGTTGGTTCTTTGCCCTCGCCCGTTTCTACCTCCGCATCGATCACGTGCTGATTAGGTGAGTTGTGGAGATGGAAAAAGATGAAAGAATTGTTTTATTACCATTTTAATTAATATTAACAATATCAGGTATATTATACGCTCAGACTCTATTGATAAGAAAGTAGTAATAAGGGAGTAAAAGGATGTTCGCATGAATTCATTGTGCGCTCTGAACAACACAACAGAGTATCATGTGCCTATAACAAACTCGACCTTGAATCGGGGCACATGTTCTTTCAAATACAGAAAAAAATCGTTTGCTTGAATCGTTCTATGATAGGTTTTTTGCTGTGTGTGTGAAACCATCTATAGTTATTGTGGCTCTCGAAATTGGCTGCAAACAGATCGTGTGGAACGCACACTTCGCGCATTTCGCGTTGTTGTAACATTGCTTCTGTTGGAAACAATTTGAGTCGTGTGTGATAGAGAATGAAAGTATGAACTGAGAGCAGGTAAAAATAGAATCTTGAAATCAACATGCAACATTTATCCGGTATCGCCCAATGTGAGGATAACTCAAACAGACACATGGATCTATTGAATAGAAGATCTGTCATGTCTTCCCCCTTATCCTTTCGATTGCAGGGTGTGTGACACTCGGGTGTACGGGGAAACGGCGTCGTCGGAGGTGCTGCGAGAGTGGACAATGAGGGAGGCGAGGGTGGAGGAGATGGGACATCTGGTGAGGGGGGAGAGATGGAGGGAGAGAGAGAGGGGGAGGGAGAAGGGAGGGAGAGTGTGAGAGAGGGAAGAGAGAGGGAGAGCGAGATAGAGAGAGAGCGAGATAAGAGAGAGGGAAAGAAAGTGAAGGGAAAAACAGTATAAAAGTGACCTATGCCTAACTGTTTTCTGTCTTATTTTATTGATTTTAGACTTTCGCTTTCCGAAAGTATTCCAGGTTCCAGGTAGTGAGATTATAAGTTATAATGTATTGTTCTGCTGTCATTGTTACTTCTTATAGTCTTGTCAAATCGTAGATATCAATAACCTTCTCGGAATTGTACTTTATTGAATTGTCCAGATTATGTCTTGGTTGTGAAACTTATACGCATTGTGTTCATGAATCGTAGATTTTGCAGGACACGGACATTCTGTTGGATGCGAATCGGGTGTGGCAGCATATGCCGATCGTGGAATCCAGCTACACTCTTCTCACCCCGGAGGAGGAGGAGAAGTAGAAGGAGCAGGAGCAGGCGGAGGAGTGGGTGAAGGAGGAGCAGGAGTAAGTCGAGAAGGAGCAGGAGTTGAAGTGGGTGGAGCAGTATGTATGCATGTGTATTCATAGAGACGTGTTAATTGATCTTTTATTATTTTTGAATCCCAGTTTTTGCTGCGCTGTGAATTGTACTGATGAGTGGTTTTGTGAACTTTTCATAAATGTTACTATTGAGATTATTTTCTTATATGAAATATTTGAGACTTACTTCCAATTAATGCGATGAGTTTGTCAAAAGGGTAAGATGTAGATGGGCCATAATGTTTGAAATTTGTTTATCTCTTTGGTTTGGGTGTGGCTGCTGCATTTCGGCACACACAGTATTGTGTCTTTGTCGATCCCAAGGCGCACTTGGCACGAGCAGCGTACCTGTAAGTGATAAGGTGATCATTGTTATCATTGATATCATGATGGATGACTCACGTGTCCATCCTAAAAACGTCCATGACTCTCATCTTACCAGATTCCAAACTAACGTAGGCTGAAATAAGATTGAACACGAGAAATGTGGTTTTGTTATCTTCATATTTGACGTCTAAATTACCGGTGAGCACTACTCGAAAATAGGAACTTTCTTCTTTCCAGAACAACCCTGCAAGTTATAGCGTTTATTATATAATTTTATATTTAAAAAAAAACAACGTAAAACTTACATTTTCGCGTTGAAACGTTGATTTCGAATACTGATTTCAGCATTGGCTTTGTTGTTTCATGACAAAGGGACTGAATCATTGATCAATAATGATATGTAAAGTATTCTTATAGATACCTGTAAACTCTTTCCGTCAATATGATTAGTAATTAGTTGCTAGGATATTGTTGATATGTGAAAATACAGTTAATCCGAGATCTGAAATTGAGCATATCATAAGCAATCAAATATAAAAAAATCGCGTACCTAAATCGTTATAGTACTGTAGTGAGTGGTTTCCTGATTTTTCCAGGAGCCGAGTGAGCCGAGTGATGTGTGATTTTTGAGCAGGTATAGGCTATGCGTAATATATACTTCTTAATCGCTCAAAATATTTTAACAATATACAGTAATGCAACACAAAGAACTCAGGCAGGTAGGCGTAAGTGTCGGGGAAATGACGAAAGAAAGACGGAGGTCATTCTCATGGATAGCCTATTCGGGGGCTGTCAAAAATTATTTCAAACAATTATTTCGTAAAAGTTATGCTCATATTCGGAATCCGTCAAAAGTGCACGAACTTGCACAATCTGCTACACTACTGTTTCATGAAGAAAACCCAGTTCTATAATACTTATTGACTTTATGTTTATTTTTTTCTGATTATAAATAATGAAGGAAATTATAAACAATCTTCATTTCTGTAGTATAATATTAATGTTTGTCCGGGATCCAGTTTTTTTCGTGTTAACAAAACGGGAACATAGTGAGCGACATTTAAAATCGTATCAGCTGTTTATTCAACAACAAAGACGAACGCAAATGATCGTCCAGACTAATTTTTTTCAGCAGTTTTAGGATGGTCAAAGTCTATGCGTGAAGCATTTTGCTCGCACCAGTCTCATACCATTTTGGCCCTGCAATTGTGCAAATATTGATCAGAGCGCAGTCGCATTGTTTGGCCAACTACAGTATCTTACATAGCCCTTCCTCTCTCTATGTATCTCTTAGAGAAATAAAAGAGAAAAGAAGATACTGTAATTAGTCAAACAATGTGATTTTCAGTTTTTTCCCCTTATTTTTTGCACGTACTCATGGCAAACATGGTTTGTGATAGGCCAAACATATTGATTTTTATATGTATATAGTTTGACCACCCCAGACTCGATATCTTCTTGGACAGAATTTTTGGGATAGTGACTTCACAATTTACCGCTTGAAAGACGACGACTTGGACTTGGTAACATGATTTGAACTACTCAAAAAGAAACATGTGCAAGAAATATGTGCTTTCTTTATCTTTTTCTAATTACTGTTTAAATCATAAACATGAAAACGAATCGACACTATTTTTCAATAAGTTTCAAAAGCAATTAGGTGTCAGTAGTTTAATCGGATTGCGATGTTGAATACATTTCAAATCAAAACTCGTTCATCATAATTTTTTGTTGTGCCTCCCATGATGTCATTGCGATTTTGTTTTTATGGATAAATAAATCATTCTATTTTATAAGTATTATAATCGTCTAGGGTGGTCAAACTATATACAAATAAAAATCAATATGTTTGGCCTATCACAAACCATGTTTGCCATGAGTACGTGCAAAAAATAAGGGGAAAAACTGAAAATCACATTGTTTGACTAATTACAGTATCTTCTCTCTCTTTTATTTTACTAAGAGATACATAGAGAGAGAGGGAAGGCTATGTAAGATACTGTAGTTGGCCAAACAATGCGACTGCGCTCTGATCAATATTTGCACAATTGCAGGGCCAAAATGGTATGAGACTGGTGCGAGCAAAATGCTTCACGCATAGACTTTGACCATCCTAAAACTGCTGAAAAAAAATTAGTCTGGACGATCATTTGCGTTCGTCTTCGTTGTTGAAAAACAGCTGACGTCAAACAGCTGATAGCTTTTTGATTCATGTTTGACTTGAGGTAGTCACCGTCTCTGGCGTTCCTCGCCGTTCCCCGCCGGCGAGCGCGGGCGACCACGGCCCTTTAACAACGGTTCGCACCCGCGAAAAGCTGAAAAAAATATTCAATCAATATAGCGCATATCGTCATCACGTCTACGATATTTTAAAACAAATAAAAAACCATTTGAAATGACACTGACCGTATTGCCGAGGTGGATGGAGACGAGGAAGAGCCTAATGCGGGCGGCCACCTCCGCCCGCGCTCGCCGGCGGGGAACGGCGAAGAACGCCAGAGACGGTGACTACCTCAAGTCAAACATGTATCAAAAAGCTATCAGACGTCAAACATGCATCAATAAACGGAGTATTTGAATACAAAAACACATACGTTTCGAAACAGACACGGCACAGTCAAGGACAATCTTACAGCGAACACTAGTCAGTACTCATGCTACATACAAGAATTAATGAAGCGTTCGCGAACATGATTATAAAATGAAAACAACGTAATGGTCAACATGAGAAAACAGCTGATTTCGAATAATGTGAGCACAGTCACATGGCGCTGTTTTCGCGCCACTTTTGATATGACCGCGCCCCATCTAACAGCTTTGCGCTTCAGTGCTAATTGGCACAAATTTGAAAATTTCGTTACCAAACACGCTTTGGTAATTGCTTTGGTAACGCGATTACATCATTGAAACGTTCTTTTTTTGTTATTATTTCATTTCCATGAGTCAAGGATCGTACTCTGGGTCAAATAATGCGCCACTGTACCTTTAATGTATTAGCTCTGCTCCGATCTGCTTCAATTGACTTGCAAATGACCCTCACTTCCATAAGTTCACCAAGCGCGCGAATCGCGCGGTCGAATGGTCTTGTGCAGGCCGATAGCGCGACTAGATGCCATGGAATGATTTCTAGAAATTATGCGACGAAATGGCTGTCGTATCGTGAACCGGGGGTGGACACCGTACACAATTAAATGGGATTGCAGCTCGAATCAAAACCGCATCAATTGTTCTGATCGCAGCTAAACGGACACCCCATGTTTGCCTGTGCGAACGTGCGAGAAATGAAGATCGCATGATCAGAGACAAGCGCATAGAGGCATAGGACACATTGTTTGGTCACATATATGCACACAACATGTCTAATCTCTCCGTACATTGTTCGGACATGGTAGTCCACGTGTTTCACGTATAAAAGCACTCTTCGAACTCATTCCCCTCAGTTTCGAACCATGGCAGCCGTCTCGTTCATTCTTCTCATTGCAATTCTGTGTCTCGTCGATAGTGTAGACGTTACAGGTGGGTAACGTATCGAATTTTATATCAATAAAAATTAAGATCAGTTTATTGCTGTCTTATTGTATATAGAGAAGCATTATGGAACAGTGAGCAATTGTTCGCACTTTTCCAGCGGGTTTGTTTGTAGTCAAAACTTTAGCTTCAATTTACCCACGTTCACAACTTTTTCCAAGAGAGTATGGTGGGTTTGCACAAAATGCACTTTAGAAGCTCTAACAAACTACAGTCAATTTAGGGAACTAAACAAAATTATATGAAGAACGCAGAACATCCTTATCTCTATCTCGTTCAGCATGTGCCGACCGGGTGAACCCGTCGACCCGTCTGTCCGACTGCCCGCAGCACAAGGCGCTCTGCTCGAACCTCGCCTACTACGAGCTGATGCGGGTGCAGTGTCCACTGACGTGCGGCTTCTGCGGCACGGCTGCCGTCGCTTCCGCGTCCAGTGAGTCGACTAGGCGACTTCTTGAGCAGTTCTGTCTTTCAACAACCCTTCGTTCAAAAGTGACAATGTGCCACAATGACACCACGAAACCAGTTACAATAAAGGCGTGGTCTCTTCGAATCAGCCACTTCAAACCACTTACACGGCTGTTTGGTCGAGTTTCGAAGGCGTTCGAAGTCAGTTACTTGGCAGACGCGCGCGCGTGCTCGGATCTGCTGAACCCTTCGACTGGCGTGTCCGACTGTCCCTATCGCGTCTCTCTCTGCACCGACCCCGTCTACTACGACGTGATGAGAGTGCAGTGCCCGAAGACGTGTGGGCTATGTGGAAAAGAGGGAATCAACATAGGTGAGCAGACTGGCTCACATGTTATGATCATAAGCATTGTAAGGTAATTGGTTACAAACTTTCTCAAGGATCCGCGTCTGCGATGTGCCGATCTATAGCCGCCACGTCCACATTCACAGCAGCTATCGGGTCAGAGCGAGTTCATGAACTACTTATTGCTCCTCACCTCCATTGTTATTGGCCGCGTTTGCCGCTCGCCCCCTCTCTCTCTCTCTCTCTCTCTCTCTCTCGCGGACAGAGAGAGAAAGAGAGATAGAGATATAGATAGAGAGAGAGAGAGTACTTCTGGTGTGTCAGAGTAATAATTACACGTGAACTTGACATCGCAATCACAACACGATGAAAGGAAGCATTCAGCGGGCCAAAAATCTTGATAGGCTAACGCCGGGGGGGGGGGGCAGTTTAGATTAGAGGTTAGTGATGGACGCCAAATCTTGATCCATCTTTCCGCATTCCTATTCTCGCGTTGAAGTCGCCGCCGCCGGTGAGCATCAATGTTCCGCGGTCGCACGTCGTCTCAGAACATGACGATGTCACTCCGTTGTTTCACACGGGCGGCCCACGCACTTAAGGTGGCCGATTCTTATGCAATTAAGCCACTATACACAACTTTTCACGCTGAATCCGAATATGACCATAACTTTCCCAAAATAGCACTTTGAAAGGAGTTCGGCCACGTGCCGAATAGACTACCCTTGAAAACGACCGGTGAAACAACAGCGGCGTGGCGGAATGGTTAGTGAGTTAGGAAATCGGAAATGACGGTCGGCGGTTCTATTCCCCCTGCTGTCACTAGTTTTTGCAGTGCGTCTAGATTAAAGCTTATAACAGTTTATTGTTGTTTTGTTAACAACGATGTTTTTGCATAACCATACAATTGAAATTATGTAAAATCCAATTGGAGGGTATGGTGGCGAGGATAAAATTTGCAAAAAAACCTGGTGACAGCAGGGGGAATAGAACCGCCGACCGTCATTTCCGATTTCCTAACTCACTAACCATTCCGCCACGCCGCTGTTGTTTCACCGGTCGTTTTCAAGGGTAGTCTATTCGGCACGTGGCCGAACTCCTTTCAAAGTGCTATTTTGGGAAAGTTATGGTCATATTCGGATTCAGCGTGAAAAGTTGTGTATAGGTTCTTAATTGCATAAGAATCGGCCACCTTAAGTGCGTGGGCCGCCCGTGTCAGTAATAACTTTGTGAATGTACACTACGTCATTTATAAAGCGACGTTCTTCGAGAGTTTGAAGGCCGAGAAGCTGGGGGCGTTGGGGATAAGTGAGCGAGAACAAACCAGCGCGGCGCGAAATTTTTTTTTACCGGTCGCCATGCAGGTGCCGCGACCTGCTCAACCCATCGACTCACATCTCCGACTGCCCTGCGAGAGCCAACTTATGCAAAGACCCCATCTACTATGACGTCATGCGAGTGCAGTGCCCAAAGACCTGCGGGCTTTGTTCCAGCGGTACTCCAACCACCAGGTAACCGTTGACTGTGAAATCGAATCATCACAACATCAAGTCCATTCATTTTCAGTTCTGTCGCGTCCTGTGTGGACTTGCTCAACCCGGCCACTCGACTGTCCGACTGCCCCCAGAGAAAACACCTCTGCTCGAACGCCGTGTACACCGATGTGATGAGAGTGCAATGTCCGAGGACGTGCGGGATATGTAAGGTCGCTGCAGGTGCGAGTCACACTTCTGCACGTAAGTATATCAGCAACAACAACATATACATTACTGGTACAGAGACGTCGTCTACCTGCCAGGACCTTCTCAACCCAGTCACAAAGGTGTCAGACTGTCCGGCAAGGGCTGCACTGTGCAAGCACACGGCCTATGTGGCGTTTATGAAAGAGCAGTGTCCGCGCACATGTGGCTACTGCAGCGCTGCGGTCACGGGAACAACCGTATACGCTCCCTCGATTACCTGCTCCAACGTCTACGATGCCGTTGGTGGGTCCAAACTTCATCGTACCTCCTCATTGTCGATCATATGTAATGTTACTCCGCAGGGTCCGTTGAGTTTGCCAAACATGTTTCCAAAGGTTTCTGAGAACCCAGAAGAGTCTGGGGCAAAGCTCACTTGAAAATTGTTATTATCAGAAAAAAATAGATGATACAAACTTTGGTTTTCTCGAGTTTTTCTCAAAGATCATGTCTTAATTCAGACTATCCTTCGGCAAATACGTGCGAGGATAGACTGCATCCAGATCTAGCGATGTCAGACTGCCCTTTGAGAGCAACGCTTTGCTCCGATCCGAGTAATCTCCCCCCTCTATCTCTCTTTTCTTTTCTCACTTTCTCTTTCGCTCTCTTCTTTTTCATCTATATCTCTGAATGATCTGTTTCAGACTACGCACAGTTGATGCGTATTCAATGTCCGGTCACATGTGGGTACTGTAATGCAACGCAAGGAACTCAGCAGCCAGTAGGTAAGTGCAGGAGAAAGAGAAGGTAGAAGGAGTAGAGTTAGATATATAGATAGAGATAGATAGATAGATAGATAGATAGATAGATAGATAGATAGATAGAGAGAGATGATTACAGGTTCCGGCGACAAGAACAACCCGCGCACTGGCCAATCGGAATGCCCTCAGAAAGCATATCTGTGCATGCATCCAGCCTACATTGACCTAATGAAGACAGAATGTCCCGTTACTTGTGGATACAGTAATACATCACAAGGAACTCAGGCAGGTAGGTGTCGTCGGAGAAAGAACGAAAGAGAGAGGGAGAGAAGGAGAGAGGGGGAGAGGGAGAGAGGGAGAGAGGGAGAAAAAGAGAGGGAGAGAGGGAGAGAGAGAGAAAGAGAGAGAGAGAGAGCGATGATTGCAGGTTCGGTCGACAAGATCAACCCGCGCACTGGCCAATCGGAATGCCCTCAGAAGGCATATATGTGCATGCATTCAGCCTACATTGACCTAATGAAGACAGAATGTCCCGTTACTTGTGGATACAGTAATACATCACAAGGAACTCAGGCAGGTAGGTGTCGGAGAAAGGACAAAAGAGAGAGAGGGAGAGAAGGAGAGAGGGAGAGAGGGAGAGAGGGAGAGAGAGAGAGAGAGCGATGATTGCAGGTTCGGTCGACAAGATCAACCCACGCACTGGCCAATCGAACTGTCCTATGAACGCGAACCTGTGCAAGCATCCAGCCTATGTTGACTTAATGAAGATACAGTGCCCCGTCACATGTGGATACACGAAAACGGTGACATCGCCCAGTCTCTCTTCCTAATTAATCGTCTTTCTCTTCCTCTCTCTCTCTCTCTCTCTCTCTCTCTCTCTCTCTATCGCTCTCTTTCAAACACACTCAGTGAACACAGCAATTTTTGAAACCGAAAATAGCATCATCGTGTTGATTTAGACAACTACAACAACACCAAAACCAACAACAACTACTACTACACTTCCGCCTACGACCACTCCTAGTGCGTGTTTTTTTTCGAGTCAACACCACTTACGAAATCTCATTTTACTGTCTGGACTATGTTCTAATGATGTCTTTCTTGCGTTGGTTTGCCTGACCTTCACATTTTCAGTTGGCGAAAGCAAGTCTCAATCAAATTGTATGATACTTTCAGCAAACAGTTTCAAAATAGCGCGGCCACAAACCACCAATTACGTTTGGAAATCGGCATTAGAATCAGAATCAGAACATTCATTTCGAATCAAGTAGCACACACTATCGAGTACGTAAGTAAATTCATTTTATTTTAATGACGTCATGCCTACCAATTAGACGCTCGTCGTTTTGTTAATGTTACACCGTCCCTTTAAAGAAACAGTGGCGCTTTTTGTTCCCGACAGAGATTAAAAATACTACTATGTAACTCAAATAAAAATAGATTTCAAAGCCGAAAGTCACAAAAAGTATCACCTTTTATCCAACGTTTCGGCACTTGGCCTTCATCAGGGATGAACAGAACATACCTCAAACTCGGGTAATTAAACGTTTAATTCACATAGAGTCCGCGCAACTAATGAACAATACTACTGATACTGCTAAAAATCGAAAGACTTTTGAGGTTCATAGATTTGTGCATACACAAAAGTACGTGTTCAGGTTGCGCCGCAGACTGGTCGCGGATTGGGAGTCGGTGCTATATGGTGAGTGTTCACATCTTCGGAGAGAATGTAAAAGCCGCAGACAGAAACCGCTATACTGGCACGCTGCCAGGCGGCGCGAGCGGTCATTCTCCTCTGGACATTGTCTCGCGGCGCGGTCGCCGTCTGCGGGCCAAAATGCCGAGCCGTGATAGCACAACACCCTTGTAGCCGATTGACTCCGATTCACTCTAGCTAGGAAAAAACATGCGTCATGTATTGAACGGTCGCGAAAGTGCTTAAAAGTAATGTTCTCTGACAGGTGAAATCCGAACGGCTCACCAGGGATGAGGCGGAAGAGCAGTGCAAGACACACTTCCCCGGAGCGCATCTCGCTACAGTGCAGAGTGATGAGGAGATGGACTTCATGTTTGGTGCGTGGAACTCTCTCTGTGTCTGTGTCTGTGTCTGTGTCTGTGTCTGTGTCTGTGTCTGTGTCTGTGTCTGTGTCTGTGTCTGTGTCTGTGTCTGTGTCTGTGTCTGTGTCTGTGTCTGTGTCTGTGTCTGTGTCTGTGTCTGTGTCTGTGTCTGTGTCTGTGTCTGTGTCTGTGTCTGTGTCTGTGTCTGTGTCTGTGTCTGTGTCTGTGTCTGTGTCTGTGTCTGTGTCTGTGTCTGTGTCTGTGTCTGTGTCTGTGTCTGTGTCTGTGTCTGTGTCTGTGTATGTGTCTGTGTCTGTGTCTGTGTCTGTGTCTGTGTCTGTGTCTGTGTCTGTGTCTGTGTCTGTGTCTGTGTCTGTGTCTGTGTCTGTGTCTGTGTCTGTGTCTGTGTCTGTGTCTGTGTCTGTGTCTGTGTCTGTGTCTGTGTCTGTGTCTGTGTCTGTGTCTGTGTCTGTGTCTGTGTCTGTGTCTGTGTCTGTGTCTGTGTCTGTGTCTGTGTCTGTGTCTGTGTCTGTGTCTGTGTCTGTGTCTGTGTCTGTGTCTGTGTCTGTGTCTGTGTCTGTGTCTGTGTCTGTGTCTGTGTCTGTGTCTGTGTCTGTGTCTGTGTCTGTGTCTGTGTCTGTGTCTGTGTCTGTGTCTGTGTCTGTGTCTGTGTCTGTGTCTGTGTCTGTGTCTGTGTCTGTGTCTGTGTCTGTGTCTGTGTCTGTGTCTGTGTCTGTGTCTGTGTCTGTGTCTGTGTCTGTGTCTGTGTCTGTGTCTGTGTCTGTGTCTGTGTCTGTGTCTGTGTCTGTGTCTGTGTCTGTGTCTGTGTCTGTGTCTGTGTCTGTGTCTGTGTCTGTGTCTGTGTCTGTGTCTGTGTCTGTGTCTGTGTCTGTGTCTGTGTCTGTGTCTGTGTCTGTGTCTGTGTCTGTGTCTGTGTCTGTGTCTGTGTCTGTGTCTGTGTCTGTGTCTGTGTCTGTGTCTGTGTCTGTGTCTTTGTCTGTGTCTGTGTCTGTGTCTCCCTCGACAAAAAATTCAGCTCTTGTGCCGCCAACTGGCTCTACGTGGATAGGAATGCGTAATGTGGGATCAAAGTGGACGTAAGTAGATGAAGAGAGAGAGAGAGATAGAGAGAAGCAAAAATATGGATTGTTTGTCAGTTTAACCAACGGCGAGGAGGCCACCTACTTTAACTGGAGCCCCGGAGAGCCGAACAGTGTGAGTTGACTCAAAAAAATCACTATTTATTTTCACTAGAAACTGAAAAATCACTATTCACTTTCACTAAAAAAACTGTCTTTTTTCTGATAATCCCTTTGGACAAATCGTATCGATGAGATGTGCACAGCACTTTTGGATAAGCAATTTGGCGCGAAGTTTGAATTGTCCTTACTTCGTGCAGCAGGTGACGACGCGTTTTCTTTGTGTGCTTCGAGTTTCCATGGGTCAATGAGTCAAAGTCAAAAAAATCAGTCAATTTAACGATCGATTAAAAAAAAAACGCCTGCATGTAACACGTTCATTTCGTCGTTTCGAAATGATTTCGATGGCTCTACTTCACAGATCGGATAGTTGCACAGCGCGCCCACAGAGAGAGCGGCGCGCGCACAGGCCGCGCCGCGAGTGAATGGGCCGTGCGATTCCATTCGAGAAATTATTGCGCTCTAGCGCTTGCTGGTAATTTCGCGCGTCGCGTGTTCGCGGAGCGGCTGCGCGCGCGTCGCTGTCGACTGTGCAACTATTCGGGCCGTGACTTGCAGTGTAGTACATAAAAAAGAAGAAGAAAACCCATGTTTCGGTTACATGCGTTGTGCGCGGACGCAACTTCGATTACTCACGTTTCGCAACAAATTTGAAATCAAAGAATGTACGGACAATGAATTATTCACTTATCTTCATGATGTTTTCTCTTCAACGAAGACGAGTTTTTTTGTTTACGTGGAAAAAATGGTAAAAACACTATACTTAACCATTTTTCCACGTTAGATCATTTCGAAAGATGGCTTCGTTTACGAGAACCTCACATAGTCTCCGGATAAATGCTTTTATTCATTTTAGAACGGTTCAAATGGGGAGGATTGCGTGCAGCTATTCGGAGGCCGCAAGGCGAGTGTAGAAAAGAGACAACGTCACATATTTACGACCACTTTTTCAGGAATGGAACGACATTCATTGCACAAACTATACGAGTCGAAACTATGCATGCAGGTGAGAAACAAATTGAGAGAGAGAGAGAGAGAGAGAGAGAAAGAGAGAGAGAGAGAGAGAGAGAGAGAGAGAGGAGACAGAATGAGGAAGGGAAAGAGCGAAACCAGAAGAATAACATGAAATAACGGCTCATTTCAGCTACGACCTTTAGCAACATCTTTCGTTACACACAACACGCTGTGTCGTAAAAGCATATTAAAAAAACTATTGTTTTTCAAATTGTTGACCTTGTGTGTAAATAAACAAATAAATGAATAAATAAATAAATAAATATAATACGCGTTCAGCCACAGGTTGCGGCATGAAATGAAATCAACAATCGACCCTCATACAAAGCATTTTGTTTGTTTCCTAGAGCGTTGTATGAGTTGAAATAAGCCACATTTTCTCAGAAATGAACAGGTTATGGTAACTTTCACATCGAGCTACGGAAACATGACTGGAAATTAATCATTAATTGATTGATCGACAAAAGTTCGATTAACGATCAACCTTTAATCGATTTATCGACAAAAGTTCGATTAACGATTAATCTTTAATCCATTTATCGACATTTTCTCGATTAACGATTGATCGTTAATAGAAGACTTCGATATATTTTTCGATAAATCGTTAATCGAACATTTCTTAACTGACCCAACACTATTGTAAAGTTTCCCTTGATAAGTAAGTATTGTTGGGGCAAAAGCTCTCTGTTAAAAACGAGGCTGTGAAATTTATGAACAAGTGTGGTTCGGTTTTAGAAGTGTGGTTTGGTCACAGGAGTTTTTCAAATTTAAAAAACGAGAAAAAGATGATTTTGTGAATACAGTAATCCGCCTACTGTAAACGAGAGAATAGAGGAGGACGAATATGGAGCATGGTATTAGGTCCGAATGGAGTCCAGAAAACGGTGTGCGAAAGATGGGAGCTCTATATTTCATTTGAATAGTTTCAGAGAACAAAAACCAAAAAGGTGATACCTTTTTGACCGCCACTGTTAAAAAAGACTTGACGCGATGGTGTGTTTCACTGGGTCAAGCAGCGGAGGTTCCCCGGGAAAAAAACCATGGACTGTTCCCCCCCGGACGGTGCTAAATGTCGAGGGTTGAGAAACTTCACCCACCGCGTAATCGCCCAACGGGGTACGGAAAAAGCTGTTCCGGGTGAAGAATGTTTTTAGGCGGAAGGGCAGCCACCGACTCCTGGCGCGCCCTTACGGTAGAAATAGCCGGGCCCGAGTCTGACTGAGACGGCTCCACGACCGTCGCACATACAATCCATCATCTTTCGATTCAGAAAAAGCACATTTTTAAAAAGTGAAATTTCATAACAAACTTGCTCTCTATCAGTTGTATGACTGTAAAGTAATTGTTCTGTGCAAATATACGCACGCACTCACATACTTTAACACCGTTTTCGACACGTCGTTTTGCTTCGTAAGGATACTTCAAAAATCATTAAGGAGGATTGTCACAGGACCTCATCATCACCTTTGCGCCTCTCGTGCCCTCGTCATCTGCCCACACCGCGACGGCGAGCATTGCGTCTGCCTGCTTCACTCCTCTCAGCTCCACATTCCGTCGATTCGGACGACGAAGACGGACGAGGAAGAGATGTTGGTGGAAGAGCACGGCCGTGGGACAGGGAGCACAAGAGAGACAGGAAGAGCAAATGTGTGACGACGAAAAAGAGCGGGACGGGGAGATTGCATTCCTTCTAGAGATAGTGAGGAAAAGAAGGATTCTGCCAAACGATTTCACATCCATGCCCTGCTGCATTCGGACACGAACTATGTACTGATTAATTAGTGTAGAGAAAATATTGCGGAAATTCTTTTTGTGGAAACTCTTTTATCGCTTTGGTTTGGGTGTGGTTGCTGCATTTCGGCACACACAGTATTGTGCCTTTGTCGATCCCAAGGCGCACTTGGCACGATCAGCGTACCTGTAAGTGATAAGGTGATCATTGTTATCATTGATATCATGATGGATGACTCACGTGTCCATCCTAGAAACGTCCATAACTCTCATCTTACCAGACTCCAAACTAACGTAGGCTGAAATAAGATTGAACACGAGAAATGTGGTTTTGTTACCTTCATATTTGACGTCTAGATCACCGGTGAGCATTACTCGAAAATAGGAACTTTCTTCTTTCCAGAACAACCCTGCAAGTTATAGTGTTTATTATATAATTTAATATAAAAACAACGTAAAACTTACATTTTCTCGTTGAAACGTTGATTTCGAATACTGATTCTAGCACTGGCTTTGTTGTTTCATGACAAAGGGACTGAAGCATTGATCAATAATGTTATGCAAAGTATACTTATATATGTACATGTAAACTCTTTCCGTCATTATGATTAGTTGCTAGGATATTGTTGATATGTGAAAATACAGTTAATCCGAGATCTGAAATTGAGCATATCATAATCAAATATAAAAAAAAATAAAAAATCAAATATAAAAAAATCGCGTACCTAAATCGTTATAGTACTGTAGTGAGTGGTTTCCTGATTTTTCCAGGAGCCGAGTGATACAGTATTCTAGAGAAATTTGAATATCGTAACACGACCGATCCGGGACTTTCCGGAAGAGGGAAATGCCTGAACATGTACATGAGATACTTTAAATTATTTGAATGCGGCAACGAACCTCGTTGTATTGCTGCTATTTCGGTATATTCCTTGAAGTTTCCCTTTCCAATGTCTGACAGCATTTCTTTGAAATCGTAGTGAGACACGAATTTCTCAGAGTTGTAGATCAAAGTTTTACTGAAGACTAAACGAATATGACATATGAGTTGATATGATGACTCACCGCAAATGCGGATATTTCTTGTTGACCAAATCAGGAACGCGAATAGAGACAAACGGCAGTATTTCCTCCATCAAACCGACTTTCTGAAAGAGGTTTGATTTTTAAAATGTTAAGTTTGCATACTCACCGTAGCCTTTCTGGGATCGTATAAATGACCGTGGTCGGACATGAGAATGATGAAGGTGTCATTGAATAGATGAGTGTTCTCAGAGAGGATCTGATTGAACAGAATTCTGTATATGTCTCCTCCTTCTCACGAGGAGTGTAGTAGGTGCCACAACTTCGGATTCGTACCAAATTGATAGAATACCTTAGTTAGGACCCTAGCCATCGATTTTTGATGTCCGAATTTCCTAAACAAACTATACGTTTCCGGTACGAAAACGTACAGGGCACGTTTGTCGCGTTCCTCTCACCCTACGCGGCGGTCAAAGAACGAGTCATTGTGGCCTAGTGGCGAAAGCCTCTGCTTGCCAATCTGACCCTCTCGAGTTCGGTTCTGCGCACATCATTTTTGTTTTGCCAACACATTTGGTAAATCGTCTCTCACATACGACAATGTGAAGCAGCTCTACACATTCCTGTGGTACGAATCCGAGGGTGTGGCACCTACTACACTCCTCGTCAACTCATTGTCAGAATTGTCTCCTTCTGATCTTCTTTTCCCAATTACATTTTCGAACTTACTTGTGACAGCGATAAATCTCCCATTCCCTGGTCCTCTTGTGTGTGAGAGAGATGCGACAGAGAGACCACCCACGAAGACGAGAAACGGCGGAACGGGCGGTACACAGAGTGGAACCTTAAAGAAACAGTGGTGACCTTTTTTGACTCGGAGTATTATTACAAATTATGTTAACCAAACACATTTGCAATTTTCGCGAAAGAACGACAATTCTGCGTTACTTTCGAATCTGCCACTGCCAAGAATGCAGACAAAAATTTAAATTTCCCGCCAACGCTTCAATACTGCACGTTGGGGTCGGAGACATAAGCGCAAGTGAGAGTTGTTGTGGCCTCCGAGCTTCACGGGTTCGATTCCGGTCACCACCAAATGTTTTGCTTGTGTGAAAATAAGGAGCTGTGGCAGGTTGTGGCAGAAATAAGTTGTCAGTGTTCCTTTAACACACATTCAGTAAAGGCGCGACCAGAAAGTGCGCCGCCTGCCTCCTCTCACTCTCATCCCGCTGTCAGACACTCGCAGAAAGTACAAGAAAAGAGAGCGCGCAGGCCGCGTCGCGTGCCACCCGCGCTCTGCGGCGGCTGGGCGCTTGGCCAAGGGGGCACTCGCAGATTTTGACTATGACCACCACTAAACTCATCACACGTGTTTACAAAAACATAATACTAATACAGTGCATGGGACTAGTTGATAATGGTAAAATAACCTCATGGAATGTTTCCACTGATCGTCGAATATTCTCCTTCTGAAGAGACACCGCTTGTAGGCACAGCCATGGGGGTCGTGGAACTGACTGGAAGAGAGTGAGAAAGAGGGGAGAGAGAGAGAGGACAGAGAGAGAGAGGACAGAGAGAGAGAGAGAGAGAGAGAGAGAGAGACTCACGCGGTGGTATGGTCGAACACGGGTAGTCCTGGCTTGTATCCCGCGAATGGTTCGTACCATGTGCAGTCTTGGTCCCATAGGGTCACAGCCCCCGGGAACTGTTTCCACGAGAAGGGAATCGAGGAAATGTCGTCCCCGTTCTTCACTTCGGCAGACGAGTTCTAGGATAAATCATACTTCCTTTCTACTACACCGACTAGGTCACTAAATGAAATACTTATGGTTCCCGGTCCCGGCGGGAAACTTGAGTTGTGATCACATCACAGAAACGGTGTTTGGACCTACCCACCCTGAAGTCGTATATCCTCCTTCCTCCGTGCATCGCCCACGCATTCGCCTGCGAGTTGCGGTAGACCTGAATGGAGGCCGATCGTTGACTGCTTTTCCTCCTTCATCTCGTCGTTTATACCATTTGTACATTTTTCATCCTTCCTACATGCCACCCACTCACTCAATCCTCATTCCTACTCTACTCTGACTCGCCTTCGAGTACTTGTTCATGATGACGAATCCGTTCTTCTCCACGAATTGCATAGTCTTCGGCATCTGCCGTCTGGCTGCTGACTGCGAGAGGGCATCGATCACTAATATCAACACAGACGGCTGGTCGATTGTTGTCAGCTTTCTGAAAACATCTTTCCATTTTGGCTTTTGAATTTTGTTGACCTGTCAGTAACATTTTTAGGAACGATTCCCAGGAACATTGTTGAGATCTTTTTGGTATTATTGGAATGACTGACACATTCGACTTCTGTGATATCTGTCGTCGTTGTTACGGGATCTGAAGAGACTGGGTTGGAACAGATTATTTGAATGAGTTTTTTTTAATGAACATTGTACCTGTTTCATCGAGTTGGATCCATTTCCCGTCGTTTTTCACTGTTTCTCCATTCTTCACATGGACCCATTTCGGGCGATATTGACAGGAATAATCGGTGTCATTATTAATAAATGAGATCGCATTAGATTCCAGATCGAAAACGACAGGAAATTTCTGAAAATCGTAGGATAGAGTTATTTTCGAGGTTTTATAAGTAAAATGAAATGTAACCTCTTCTTTAGAACAGTCCAGCGGTTTCAGTTGAGGTTTCCTGTATTTTTCAATAGATTTATCGAACGGATCGGGTTTGCGAAAATACGCTGTTCTAGTCAGAATCATACTGAAAGAACAATAAGCAATACATTAAAATCGTTGAAATGCATAATGGTATGATAACTTACTCGATCATATCGTTTCCACGGGATGAATTTCGATATTGCAATGAAGAATCCTCGAATTTCTCGTTGTCAAGAACTATATAACATAAGGATGCAACTGCGAGTAATATCACAAAACAGATCAGAAGTTTCATCTGTAATATTACTAACGCTCTAACAGCAACATTTATACACTTCAATGCGCGAGTAATGAAGATATATAGTTCTATGCTCGCAATAAGTTGGGGTAGATCAGAGGAAGACGGAGAGTCAGCTCTCGGCAATAGCGCGCAAAACAAGAGAGGCAGACGGTTATGGAACCGTGTTTCGAACTGCAAGATAGGTAGATCGAAAACTATCGCTCTGGCGCAGGCTATAAGACTGAAGACCAAAGAAAACAGTCAGATTCGGGAGAAGCCAAAATGGTGAATAAAGAGGATTCAATTGAGAAACGAAAATAGAAACGTGCTTTTACGATGACGATGACACTTTACGATGACACTGCATGTGGTGTGTTTGAGCGAACCAGAAGATAAGATAATACACACGACTCTTCCCTTATGCCTACATATGTCCTTACTTGACTATGATAAGGAGAGAGAATTGATTACTGATCCACCCACTTCTGCTAGTAATTGGCATCACTCCCATAACAAATAACAGGATATCACGATTACGAAATGATAATGTAAATAATAACAAGTTTTATTCGGAGAAGATACAGGTCGAATGACACATGAGTGGTTCGGTAACCAGGGGATTTACGCGGTCAAACGACTAGGAACAAACAAAGTGGTCCCCGCAGTGATGATGGACGTGCCCCCTAAAACGAAAAGCCTCTCCAGCTTGGGATTCTCGTATACGTTGATCGGCATCCAAGATTGGGATGCTTGAAGCAAAAAAAAACAACGAACTACTGATTAATTAGTGTAGAGAACATATTGTGGAAAGTTCTTTTATCGCTTTGGTTTGGGTGTGGTTGATGCAATTCGGCACACACAGTACTGTGCCTTTGTCGATCCCAAGGCGCACTTGGCACGATCAGCGTACCTGTAAGTGATAAGGTAATCATTGTTATCATTGATATCATGATTTATGACCCACGTGTCCATTCTAGAAACGTCCATGACTCTCATCTTTCCAGATTCCAAACTCACATAAGCTAAAATGAGAGGATTGAGCAGAGAACGAAAGATCTGTTACCTTCATATTTGACGTCTAGATCACCGGTGAGCATTACTCGAAAATAGGAACTTTTTTCGTTCCAAAATAACACTGAAAGGTAAGCGTTCTTCGCAAATGATTTGGAAAATATGCACTCTCACATTTTTGCTTTGTAACGTTGATTTCGAAGAGTGATTTTATCACTGGTTTTGTTACTTCATGGCACAGTGACTGAAGTATTATTATGATTCATCAATACTGATTTACTGATATCAATTATTGAATTGATACCTGTAAACTCTTCCCGTTAATATGATTGGTCGCCAGGATGTTGTTAATATGAGAAAATACAGTCAGCCCGATGCCTTGAAATGAATATTAAGTTCATATATATTATTAATTACTTTTCAAACGGCGTACCTAAATCGCTATAGTATTCTAAAGTGTGATTTGGTTTCTTTTCCAAGAGCGGTCGAGTGATACAGTATTCCGGAGAGATTTGAATGTCGTGACACGACCGATTCGGGACTTTCCGGAACAAAGAAATGCCTGAAAACAAAATACATAGGGGCACGATTGTTAAAGTTTGGAACCGAACCTCGTTGTATAGGTGCGATTTCGGTGTGTTCCTTGAAGTTTCCTTTTCCAATGTCTGACAGCATTTCGTGAAAATCGTGGTGAGTAACGAATTTCTCAGCGTTGTAGAGCAAATTCTTACTGAACGAATATGACATGGGTATGTTTTGGGTATGTTAGGTTGGTTTACCGCAAATGCGGATATTTCTTGTTGACCAAATCAGGAACGCGAATAGAGACAAACGGCAGTATTTCCTCCATCAAACCGACTTTCTGAAAATGTTATTTGACCGAGATGTTTGCGGGAACCCGGAAACTCACCGTAGCCTTTCTGGGATCGTACAAATGACCGTGGTCAGACATGAAAATGACAAAGGTGTCATTGAATAGATGAGTGTTCTCAGAGAGGATCTAAACAGTACTATGTTTACCAATGTACCCTTCTCTTCATTGTCTATGTCTTCTTCCACTCGAAATTGACCATTTTTACTTCAATACATCTTTTAACTCAACTCACTTGTGACAACGATACATCTCCTAGTCCCTGGTCTTCTTCCGTATACGTGAGATGCGACAGAGAGACCACCCACGAAGACGAGAAACGGCGGTACGAGCGGTACACAGAGTGGAACCTAAGCATGCATTGGATATATAGGTATCAGATGTATCGTTCACAGATGGATTAACATATACGTACTCATCAGCTGATGTAAATGTAAATGTGAGAAGAATCATGAAACATATAACCTCATGGAATGTTTCCACTGATCGTCGAATATCCTCCTTCTGAAGAGACATCGCTTGTCGGCACAGCCATGGGGGTCGTGGAACTGACTGGAAGGGAGCCAAATGAGAGATAGTTGCATTGCCGGCCGTACGTGTGTACGTGTAACTACTTACTCGTAACCTTCATACGCAATGACAACACGAAACAATGAAGTGAGAGAGATAGAGAGAGAAGATGGAAGAGTAGAAGAGACTCACGCGGTGGTATGGTCGAACACGGGTAGTCCTGGCTTGAACTTCGCGAATGGTTCGTACCATGTGCAGTCTTGGTCCCATAGTGTCACAGCCCCCGGGAACTGTTTCCATGAGAATGGAATCGAGGAAATGTCGTCCCCGTTCTTCACTTCGGCAGTCAAGTTCTGCAAGGTGTTATATATATATATATATATTCCTTACAAAACAGAAAAAAATCGTCAAAGATTCAAGTCGAGGCACCAGTTTGAATTTCCTCATCTGTTTGATGCGCAAGGTTTCATTCGGCATGTGGCGCGGTGAAAAGAGACAATTTTAAGAAAAACTTGATTTTCCAATTGTTTTTTTTGTGTTTTCTCAGGACCGAGCGCGGAGGTGCTGGACACGGTGGTGATTAATGCGGAACTGTGCGGACTCGCCAACGAACCGTCGATGAGTGGCAGCTATAGCCTGCGTCAGAGCGATAGTTCTCGACCTACCTCGCTTTCAGTTCGAAACACGGTGCCATAACCGTCTGACTCTCTTGTTTTGCGCGCTATTGCCGAGAGCTGACTCTCCGTCTTCCTCTGATCTACCCCACCGCGCGCAACTTTTTGCGAGAATAGAACTATATCTTTCTGGCGTTTGAAGCCCTTCTCCACTGAGTCAGCTGGAGAACTTTGAACATTCATGGTTGAAGTTGTGAAGGGACATGACACAGTGGGTGGGCAAATCATTCAGCCGCCAGTAGAGAGCGCAGAGAGCGCAGAGTGCGAGCCGGCAAAATTCGATAGACATGCACGCGAATAAAATCACATTCAAAATTTCGCGCGCGCGCAATTTTTAAATGCACGACGGCCGGGCGGAGTGGTGGCGGAACTTGATATTCCCTGGACTGTACGACGGGAAGGAAGCATCGCCGGGTCTCGCCTGGATGATCACTATCACGGTGGGTACAGGAAGAAAGATAGAGGTAGTATATATTCTAACTATTGCAGTGTGAGATGTTAAAGCCACGATTGTTGGAACATACATACTCATCTTTTATCCGGCGTTTCGGCGTCACGCCTTCATCAGGGATGTGGCAATATCCCTGATGAAGGCGTTACGCCGAAACGCCGGATAAAAGATAAGTATGTTAGTTGTGGCGCTAGATAACAAGAAACGAAACAATAGAACTCGACGCGGATGTAACAATTAACAATAAACATAAGAAACAACATGACCGGGTAGTTTCAAACTAGGTGGTCTAGGCTTTCCAAAAGGACCAGTCCAGTGCTGGCGCCGTCGTCGACCCCGGGGTCCACCAAGCTCCGCTAGCAGCGGCTAGGCTGCAGATATGCTACCGCTGTTCCGGTCAATCTGGGATAAGGTCACCCGCCCAGAACATTAGCGCGCCCGGAACACCAGATTTTGGCGGGAAACCGCGAGGCAGTGGCGGGAAGCAGAGTGAGGCTCCGCCCTCGTACAATTTGGCTATTTGGACAAAGGAATCGTAACTAATAATTAAAAAAAACGTGAGTTTTTGAAGCTTCTCAGAATTTGAATTGCCAGAATCGTGTTCCAAAGTATCACCCCTATTGACCGATGTTCCTATTTTCCCCGGAGTTCTTCTTTAACCAACACTTGGATGTTGGCTGTACTCACGCGATAGTCGTATATCCTCCTTCCGCCGTACATGGTCCACGCATTCGCCTGCGAGTTGCGGAACACCTGAACGTTCATATTTTATTTATTGACATGCGGCATTTTTTACAACTATTGTAACAACTACAGTCACCGTGTCATTGTAGCTACGCTCACTTTGGAATACTTGTTCATGATGACGAATCCGTTCTTCTCCACGAATTCGATAGTCTTCGGCATCTGTCGTCTAGCTCCCGACTGCGAGAGGGCATCGATGACGAAAACAAGGACGGACGGTTGATCGACTGTGGTCAGCTTCCTGAAAACATCTGTGTACCCATGTTGGCTTTTTCAATGTTGTTACCTGTCCGTAACGTTTTTGGGCACGATTCCCAGGAACATTGTTGAAATCTTCTTGGTTTTATTGGAATGACTGACACACTCGACTTCTGTGATGTCCTTCGGAACTGTTGCGGATTCTGAAAAAAGTGTACTTACGAGGCAAACTGTTGATGTTAGTTCACCAGCATCATCGAGTGGCGACCATTTTCCAGTGTTTTTCACCGTTTCCCCTTTTTCTATATGAACCCATTTCGAACGATATTGACACGAATAGTCGGTATCATTATTAATGAATGAGATCTCATTGGATTCGAGATCGAAAACTACAGGAAATTCCTGCAATGCGGTCGATGAAAGTTTTTTTTCAAGATTCAAATGCACCTCTTCTTTAGAGCAGTCCAGCGGTTTCAGTTGAGGTTTCCTGTACTTTTCAATAGATTTATCGAACGGGTCGGGTTTAAGAAAATACACCGTTTCTGTCAGAATCATACTGGAATAAAAATACGTTGAATAGCAAGAACATATGATAACTCACTCGACCATATCGTTTTCACTGGAAGAAATGGACGCATTTCCATTATTTCCATATTCCACAGAGAAATAGCCAAAGTCCTCGTTGTCAACGACTATATAACAGAATGATGCCAGTCCGAGTATTACCACAAAGCTGAGAAGAAGATTCATCTGTAATCAAGTCTAGAACTTCTTTCAGCAGATAAAAGACCGAACAAAAACGGAAAATGTACAGATTGTGAGATTCTGAACAAATCAAAATGTTGTGGATGCGCAAGCTTCCCACGCTTTCCTTTCTCCTATAGAATCTGGCAAAAACGGTTTCACGAACAGTTTACGTGTCAATAGCGGAAGAAGCTGCTGGGGAAATTCACACAGACCCATTCACGATTACGCTACTACACGTGGTGTATTCGAATGAACCGGAAAATAAGATAAGATAAGGAGTGATTGATTCACTTACATACTTACTAATTGGCATCACTCCGAAAAAGAACTGAAGTACGGAATTGCAAAGCATTTCAATAATTTGGATAATCGTCTGATGAGAGATCATCGAATGTCGCAAGGATACTTGGGCATTCACATTAAACGCAAACAAATGATAAAGGGTGATGAGTGATGAGAAATAATCCTGCCGTGCGTGAAACAAGAACAGCAGAAAAACCACATATAAAATATTTCATCGTCGTGCTAAAAAAAATCAGAAAACTCACCTTACTCATCTTTTGTTTTTGAGAGACGCAACGCAAGTTATGATGGCTGTGGTTGCGCATCAACCACAACAATCATCCTTCATTTTGTATACAAAAAAAATTTGTTCATTATTGTTTTATCACATTGAACATTAAACAACTTTTTGTTGTTGTTTTGTTTGCTTAAAAGAAGGAAGTGGAAAAGTGATCATTGGCGTCACTTTCATGTGGGGGAGTGAGTGAGTCACGGAAAAGAGAGAAAGAGAGAAAGAGAGAGAGAGAAAGAGAGAGAGAGAGAGAGAGAGAGAGAGAGGGAGGAAGAGGGAGAAAGAGAAGAGAGAGAGGAAAGAAGAGAGAGCAATAATTTATATCCCTCTGTCGTCTCGCCCTAGCGGCAATCGAGCCGTCGATCAGTCGGCATGTTCCTTACAACAGATCCTCTCTCTCTCTCTCTCTCTCTCTCTCTCTCTCTCTCTCTCTCTCTCTCTCTCTCTCTCCTCTCTCTCTCTCTCTCTCTCTCTCTCTCTCTCTCTCTCTCCCTCCCTCTCCCTCTCCCTCTCCCCCTCTCTCTCCCCTCTTCTCCCCCCTCTTCTCCCCCCTCTCTCTCTCTCTCTCTCTCTCTCTCTCTCTTTCTCTCTCTCGCTGTGTGGCAGAAACATGTGCGCCCTCCCTCTCTCTCATGTGCCGAGTGCTATTTGATATTTCGTCTCTCCTCGTTTCAGACGGAGGTGTGATTGATCCAGTAACGAGAGTTGTGACATGAGAGTTTCGCGTTTTTGTTATTTTGTTTTCGTGAGACCGCGTGGGTGCACTCGTAGAAGTCTAAAAGTTGCGCACTTTGTTGTTGATAGTTCAACACTGTTTATTTCTTGCTTTCGTTTCCACTTTACTCCCACATGTTTCTTCCTAGCCCATTTTCATTCGGTTTGTTTCCGAAGTCAGAAACGTCATTGTCACTCCCTCTAGCATCATTTCATGGATGTTGAATTGTGAATGTTGTATTTCTTCAATACTTATATGGAAAATCGCCTCCGCAGAGTAATCTCTTGATTCGAGGCGCTACCTATTTCCTCTCTCTGCTTCCAGCATGCCAATATGAAGAAGCGGCGTCACCACCCGGCTGTTGTCCTCCCGACCGGCACTGATCCACCATGGAAGCAGGTGGAACAGGTGGCAGCAGAGATTTCCGAGTGGGTGAGTGATTGATTGGTGATTGATTACTGATTGATTATCATCACTTCCCCCTTTAGACAGATATATGATATATGTGCGTACATATATCATACACGTTATGAAGTTATGATCTATATTAGTTAGGGTAGTGTGAACATTGCGGTGGATGCAGCCCCGACTCCCTATCAGCCTGTCACACTATCAAACTACGCGATGAATTGATTCGATTTGATTCGATTGCAATTTGGTGTCCGTTTCGATGTCGAGTTGCTGCAGCAAAAGCATTGAAATGGAATGTTTGTACAAAACAAACATACGTAAATCATACATGTTATTGTCTTCCTTGACCGTTTCCATACAGTTGTTCGACTGCTGGAACACGTTCACCAAGTCCGGCCTCAACGAGGCCACTCTCAACATAGCCGTCACACTCGCCGTCATATTCTTCATCAGCTACCAGGTGTGTTTTGTGTTCTGATCCAGAACCTGTGTTTTGTGTTCTGATGGAATTAGTGTCTCTTCAGGTGCATTCGCTGTTCCTGCAGAACAGCAAGGGCGCGAAAGAGGAGGAGAAGAGCAAGAAGGAGCTGGTCGACAGAGCGGTATCGATCGATTATCGATTGATTGTATCGATTATCGATTGATTGTTTCAGGTGGGAGAGGGCCTGGATGCGTCTTCCTTGCACAACGATATCGTCAACAATGCGCCGGTGAGCAAAACTCATCTTCATGTCGGTCATATTTCTCCTATCCTCGTTTTTCACACCTTTGCATTGTTAAAATTACACATTCGTATAGTAAATAATAGGTTTTGAGTTTTCTCTGAAAGCAATGCTATTTGTTTTTATCGCTTGCGACGCGCGTGCTCTCTTTCTCTTTCTCTGCCACTACACAGCTGCTCTCTGCCACGCGACTGCGATTAGAGAGCACCCGCTAGGCCACGCCCCCAATGCGCGACGCAAACCCGGCGCGAGTTGGCAGCTGCGAGGGGTCGAGAGCGAGGGCGCGACGGCTCATAAACTTACCTGGCTGGGAGGCTCTCGTGATCATGAAGGCGGGACCTCTATGGTGAGGCTTCTCCATTGCACTTCGGGAGAGGCTGACCTGTATGGCAGTTCCGAGTTGGAATTGGCCAACAGCTAAATTTTTGAGTGAGGGGCTGCGTTCGCGCGGCCCTGACAACACTGGTGTCTTGATGAAAGATCGGCATTGTTCGCTTAGTTCCCATAACTAACCACAAAAAAAAGAAGAGCAAGAGCAATTGTGTTTATTGAGAACGAGAAAGCTGATCTTTTTCAAGGGTTGTACTCGATGGGGAGGTTCTTGCGGCGGACCATTCCGTCACCCTGGAACCACTCGCGGCGGAAGGTCTTGGCGGCGCCGTCGGGGGTGTTGGTCCACTCGATGGTGATGCGGTCGTTGTTGGTGTCCTCCTCTCCGAACTTGAACGCGTCGCAAGAGACGGCCATCAGCACGGCCTCCTTGGGGTCGAGCACTCCGCACGGCGGGTCGACGCCGAGGCGCTTCATGTTGGTGGTCTTGATGGCCCATCCGATGCGGCGACCTCCAGTGTTGGTGATCTGAAAAGGACCAATCATTCAATGATCGATCGATATCCGATCAATATCCACGCACCTTGATGTGGTAGGTGTGCTTGTCATCGTAGGGGGCGTTGAAGACGATCTTGGTACCCGGCTGGGTGTTGATATCTCCGGGAGCGACGGACTGAGCCATGGCGAATGGATGCCGGCAGTCCGCCGCGCCCTCCTTTTATTCGCTCCTCCAGACATGCAAATCAGCGAGTTGCCTCGTTTACAAGCCATGCCAACGACCTCATTAGATTAGCTAATGAATGATCGAAGAACGATTTCAGATCGCCTACCGAGCAGTGCGCTTGAAAGAAGACGAGAGCATGAAGCGGTCACAGATCTTCTACGAGACACTCAAGTCGAGGAGGAGCGTGCGCAACTTCTCCTCGGAGCCCGTACCCATGAAGCTGCTGTCCAACCTGATCAAAGCGGCCGGTACGCTCTCTCTCTCCCTCTCTCTCCCTCCCTCTCTCTTTCTCTCTCTCTCTCCTTCCTTTTCTCTCTCTCTCTCTCTCCTTCCGTCTTTCTCTCTCTCTCTCTCTCTCTCTCTCTAACTTCTCTCTCTCTCAGGCACCGCTCCCTCCGTCAACAACGCCCAGCCATGGCGGTTCTCGGTAATCGGGGACGACCGAATCAAATTCACCCTCCAGGCGCTCCTGGAAGATGCAGAGAAGCGGCATCTCGCAGACAGGTATGATGTCGTCGATCGATAATCGATCAATAAATCAATACCAGAGCGGGGGCGGAGTGGGTGGTGGGCGTGGAGACGATGAGTGTGAACTGGAAGCGCGGCTACATCTCCGACGCCCCCTTCCTCATCGTCGTGAGTCATGAGGTGCGTGTGACGTCATAGAAGATGTGATGACGTCATGTTATATGTGATGACGTCATAACAGGTCTACTACACGTCGAAGTCGGGCGAGCAGAAACTGTCCCGCTACCACGAGCTGAGCACGTCCATAGCTGTCGGGTTCCTGCTGACAGCTATACAGGTAGGATAATTGAACCCAACTTTGAGCTTCGAATCCAGAGTAAGAGGGGGGAGGGAAGGGAAAGAGATAGTTAGAAGAGAGAGAGAGAGAGAGAGAGAGAGAGAGAGAGAGAATCCGATCTCCAATAATCTTCGAGGGAGGGAGAAAGGGAGAGACAAAGAAAATGAGAGAGAGAAGAGAGAGAGAGAGAGAGAGAAAGAGAGAGAGAGAGAGAGAAAGAGAGAGAGAGAGAGAGAGAGAGAGAGAGAGAGAGAGAGAGATGCCCCCTCGCAGACAGCCGGTCTGGTGACTGTGGCCACCTCCCCCCTGAACGTGGGCGCGCGCATCGCCCGGCTACTCAAGCTGCCCGAGGGACACAACGTGGGTTGTCTTCACTCAAGCACTGTTCCATGCATTTCAACAATCTTCAATCCTTTCTGATCCTTTTCTATGCCCTCTGCATTCTTCTGTGTTTTGTTGCGTTTGTCTTTCCACTGACTGAGTAGATACAAAATTCGATTTTTTTCTGACCTTCTATGCATTCGTCTCCATCTTGTTGCGTTTGCCTTTCCACAGACCAGAGTGTCAGCACACTGCGAGAATATTTCAACCAATCGCGACGGTCCAACTTCCAACATTCACAACTAAACTTCTATGAATTCTTCTGTGTTCTTTACGCAGACACAAACTGATCCTTCTCATCACCCTCTTTCCTCTGCAGGTGCTTCTCCTGCTCCCTGTCGGCTATCCCTCCGACGACGCCTCCGTGCCGGACATCAAGAGGAAGCCCATCGAAGATCTCATCACTCTCTACTGACAACGGAAAACTCTATTCGTTCTAATTCTGATTGCTTCGATCGTCTTTCATGTATAAACATTTCATTTAGCATGAGGTGGTTCGGATACTCGGGAGTACTATACCTCACTAATGTCTGACATTGAGTTCTCTGAATAGACTCGATCCTCGAACAACATTGCAGAAACATATTTCATTCTCGAACAGCACATTTCTTACAAACACAGCGCGAACATTGGGTGATGTGTACAGACATGGTATCAATGAGACACAGAGAGAGAGAGAGAGAGAGAGAGAGAGAGAGAAGAGAGAGAGAGAGAGAGAGAGAGAGAGAGAGAGAGAGAGAGAGGGAAGAAGAAGCCTATACATTGTGATGGCGGTGCATCTTGTTGTTGGCGTTGACGTTGCGGCGGTGCTTGTATCCGACCTCGTTGTTCTCTGCAGCCGTCTCCACCTGGATCTGAGGAGCAGACGTCTGCTCCTGCTCCGGGCTGTAGGAGGAGGAGGAGGAGGAGGAGAAGGTAGAGGACGCCTGCTCCTGACCAGAGGGGGCAGTCCAAGAGGAGGTGGAGGAGGAGGAGTCTCCACTGTGCTCCTGCTGCGCAGCCCCAGTCCAGGCGTTGGCAGCGCCTCCGCTCTGTTGCTGAGTGTTGGCAGCAGAAGAAGCAGTCCATCCAGACTCGCCTCCCTGCTCAGTCGTTTCGCCAGTCGACGTGGTCTCGGCCGACTCCTCTGAAGACCTGTCCGACGTGAACGTCGTCTCAGCCGGCGCGGGTCCACTCGCCACAGCCACCGTGTCCTGCGTGGAGTCGGCAGGTGCGGTCCAGGTGTTGTGAGAGTCAGTCTGCTCGGCAGAAGCAGAAGAGTCCGACTTGGCAGTCTGGATCAACCTGGGCTCGGCGGAAGAGTCGGTGTTGGTTGCCTGGGTGAATGTGGGAGCGGCGGAGTCGGTCTCAGCTGAGGCGGAGTCGGTACGCTCGGCAGATTGAGTGGAGCCCGTCTCGGTCTCGGTCTCGGCAAGGGTGTCGTGGTTGTGCGATGCGGGCACTTCGACCTCGGCGGACTCTTCCTGGGTGTTCTGGGCGGGGGCGGGGGCGAACGTTTCGGTCTCCTCGGCAACAGGCTCAGCAACCGTCTCGCCTGCAAAACGTCATTACTTTGTGTTTTCGTGTATTATTGTGAACTCAAAATGTGTGTGGCACAAAATTTATGCCGTTTTGGGAATGCTAGTATGTTGGCTAGTGCTTGAGTTGACTCTAGTTATAGTGCTTATCGGAGGAAACGTAGGCACCGTTGTCAGCAGGCTCTGAGAAAGCGGGCACTCCGGGAGAAACGGAGAAGGAGGAAGAGGAGGAGGAGGAGGAGGGAGCAGGAGCAGGAGCAGGAGCAGGAGCAGTGAACGTCATGTGCGGAGCAGCCGGAGCGACTTGAACGATCTGCTGCTGCTGCAGCGGCTGGTTGCCGATAGGCTCCGCCCACTCTTCGATCACCTAGGATTACGGTAGGTAGATTACGGTAGGTTCTGATTACGGTACCTTGTATCCGGGCAGGCGCTCGATGTAGTAGCGAATGCGCACCGGGCGGACCAGCTTGCGGAAGATGCGGAAGTGGGAGCCGGGAGCGCCTGGAATCTCTCTCTCCCCTCTCGCTCTCTCCTTCCTCCCTCCCCCCCCCCTCTCTCTCTCCCTCCCTCCCTCCCTCCCCCCTCTCTCTCTCTACCCACGCGGCACGGATCGTCCCTCGTTGAATGAGTACTCGCTAGGGTTGTACTGCTTGTGTAGGATGTTTCGGGAGACCACATACTGCGGACCCACCACCCTGAAATACAATGTAAAAGTGAAGGTAAAGGTAAAGGTAGCCCCCGATTTCTTATGCGTACTCTGCGGGGGTTGAAGGATGACTATGGCACGACATAAATCCAGTGTGCAGTTTAGAAATCCTTGTTTTTTTCGCATGTCAGGGTTTTATGATAGTATTATTACTGCTTTTGTTTTCATCGCAAGTCTATTGGTGTCGTCAAGGAGTATTGAAGATGAACAGATCTGGAAACGTATCGAGGAGCTAAGCAAATATCTCAGGACTATTGTTGTTTCTATAATTGATTTTTTCTCTCCCACAAAGCGGTTGGCGGCTATTCACAAGTCGATAGATAGTTATCAGTTACGTTTCAAGACCCATTTATGTTCTATATCATTCGATAACAACAATATATCTGGTCTGGTTGTTCAAATAACCAATAATATGATTGCATTCGGATCATGCCATCCTTGCCAATTCGTTCATGTGTCATTCATGTGTTAGCATTCCTCACCAACCCAACAAATGTCTCCAAACAAACAAATCAAATCACTACACTACCACATGTTGGCACAAACTATGTAGAAATTGAAAATGGAAAAAAATAACTGGATTTTAAACCGTAACGTGAATATTAAAAAAAATTGTCCGGTTCAAGAGAAAAAAAACAACATTCCCTTTCGTTCTTCTCTCGTGGCCGGTCGCCTTCCGTGGCCGTCGTCTATCTACGATGGCGGGCAATGAAGTCACAGTCGACGCCCAACAATATCAGATGATGAAGGACCTGATCGCAAAGCAGCAGGAGACGATCACCGCGCAACAGGGTACGATTACTGGTCAGCAGGCTATGCTCGCCAAGCTGACATCAATGCTCGAAGCCAAGATCGATAATCAATCGATATCAACGGCACCAGTGCAGAAGCGCATCAACAAGTACGACCCGTTCAATCTGGAGGAGGTCAAGAAGCGCATTCCGCGCGACGTCAAGTTCGAGGAGTACGTGCAGTCTGGGAAGCTGAAGGAGGAGCGTGACAAGGAAGGCAAGGATGCTCGTTGTGTTATTATTGGACTCGAAGAGAAGGAAGGAGAAACGGAGGAGACGCTCACCGCGCTAGTCAAGAAGACCGTCATTGAAGCTGGACTTGGAGAGGACCTCGTGCTCAAGGCATTCCGCCCGGATGTCAAGATCGGACCCGTATATCGGCCGGTGAAGGTGTCGCTGAGGGACGCGGATGCGACTCGCCGTGTTCGTGCAGCTCTCGGACGTGCAGGGGTCGGACGATTCGTGCGTGCTGATCTCACTTGGATGGAGAGGCAGCGGGATAAGCAGCTTAGACATTATGTTTCTATTGTGAATGATGATTGTGGTGGTTACAGGTACTGTGTGCGGGATATGGAGGTGGGACTGGCCGGACGCGGGCGGTTCAAGGCAAGCGCGCTCGCTCGGCAGCAGACCTCGGCGGGCAAGGAAGCTGGAGGTGTGGGGGTGGGGAAGACTGATGCGGTGATAACCAGTCAATGAATAGTATCTTTCGCGATGAACTAAGCATCTCAATAAGTAATACTCGTTCTCTCAATAATCAATCAATGTTATCTTTTTCGCACCACTTTTCTATCAATCCCCACCAAGTATCTATAATCACTGAGACTTGGCTTGACCCCAAAGATTCGGTTCCAGCTTTTTCTAATAGAACTTCCTACTCGGTTTCTCGTTCACATAAGGGTGGTGGAGGTGTTTTAATATCGGTCCCAAACTTATTTCGAAGTAAACTAGTGAAGCAGTACTCGTGCCGCACGGCTCGGCCCGCTCATCGCAGCGCGCCTGTATCACTTGTCACAGTCGCGCGCCGCGCCGCGTGGGAATCTTCAAAGGCGGCATGCACTGATTTTGCACTTTGCAATGGCGGCCGCGCTGCGCGGGCTCATGCGGCGCGTGCCACTCTCTGTGACAGCGGCGAGCGATCAGCCGGCCGAGCCGTGTGCCGCTCTTTCGATGCGGTCTGTGTCACCATCGGGTACAGCGCAAAAGATATGACCATCATAGGCGTGTATCGGCCACCTGGGTCCGACCCCGACTTTGTTGAGTCATTCGAAAGATTTGTGGGTTCTCTCACAATTTGCGGTTCCCTCCTAATAGGGGGAGATCTCAATTATCCTGACGTGAATTGGCAAACCCTCCACGCTATGACAAGTCACTCCCGAAACTTCCTGACTTTATGCAGCACTCTCGGTTTATTCCAACTCGTAAATTTCCCAACTCGTCATCAAAACACACTAGACCTTATTTTGACAGATGACAAACAGCTTCTCTCGAATTTGCGTCCCGGAATTGCATTCAGCGACCATCTCATGGTGGAAGCGGAATTGCATTCAGCGACCATCTCATGGTGGAACTAAATCATGATCTGAATAGTACACGAAACTTCCTTGCAGACCGGCAGTTAAAGCTGTCAGTCAGTAAATGTGAAGTTTTGAATTATGGCAAGAAAAATCCAAGGTTAACATATAAATGTGATTATGTGACTTTGTCAAACGTGGAGGTGGTGCGCGACCTTGGTATCTGGATGACCCCGACTCTTGACCCATCTAAACACCTTTCGGTGGTCATTCAGAAAGCAAATGCTCGAATAAACACACTGAAACGTACGTTCACTAAAAACAATGAACTGTTTTTGAATTTTTACAAAACTTCAATACGACCAACTTTAGAGTATGGATCTGAAATTTTGTGTCACATGAGTAAGGGTTGTATTAATGATCTAGATAAAGTTCATTCACCAAAATATTATTGCCAAAAATGTCATATCCCCACCGTTTATCTGAACTATCTCTCGAAACATTGTGGTTCAGACGAATCAAAACGGATCTGCGTATAGTACACCGTTACCTGTATGGTTATATGAATACGCAGCACATGCCTTTCACACTAGTTCCCCGAGATTCACGAGCTGCATCACTACGTTCTAATGGACTTAAAATAACCTATACTGCCTCTGGCTCTGAGCCAACTTTTGTTTCCTCCCGAGTAGTAAACTATTGGAATAAGCTGGACCGTTCTACCGTTTGTTTATACAGTAAGAAAGAATTTAAGTTATCCCTCAATAGATTCCTTTTGCTTCACCCACTAGACGACCCCACTAGGCTTTAGTATATCGCGTGAGTACTATCATTGATTGTAGTGTCTCGTAGCAGGCTTTTCCTGCTCTCATCTTTCAGCCTGCTTTCTACCGGGAGCGCGTGTCTCACACAAGCACTTTGTGCCTCTGAGGGGCGCGCTGCAGTCTCGCCTTGCGGTGTGTGGACTTGGATTGCTCGACACATCGACCGACCAAACCATCCCCACTATCCTCATTCAGTGCCTGACTGTTTTATGGATAAACAATTATTATTATTATTATTAACAAATAAACCAAAATCTCAATCTCTCACTTGTACTGGCTCTCGTCGTCCAGATCGAGCATGCCGCCAGTGGAAGGCCCGCCCTCACCCGACTGGAAGACGGTGGAGATCTCGGACTGGTAGGAGATCTAGGGGAGAGGGTGAGAGAGGGGAGAGGGAGAGAGAGAGGGAGAGGGAGAGAAGTAGGGAAAGAGAGAGAGAGGGAGAGAGAGGGAGGGAGGGAAAGAGAGAGAGAGGGAGAGAGAGGGAGGGAGGGAAAGAGAGAGAGGGAGAGAGAGGGAGGGAGAGAAAGAGAGGGAGGGGGAGAGAGAGGGAGGGAAGGAGAGAGAGAGGGGGGAGAGAGAGATAGTGAGAGAGGGGAGGGTGATAGGGAAAGGGAGAGAGAGGGAGAGAGAGGGGGGAGAAAGAGGGGAAGATAGGGTCAGATAGCAAAATGATTCCCGCGAATCTCATATTATGGCAACTATTTGAGAATCGGTAATGATGAATACGTGAAACGTAAGAGAAAAAATAGCATGTGTTCTAAAACTTTTATAATATGCAGAACATGTCTATACATTATCGCATGTGAGTTAGTCTCAACAATAGGAATAAAGAGAAAGAAAGGAGAGAGAGAGCGACAGAGACAGAGAGAGAGAGAGAGAGAGAGAGAGAGAGAGAGAGGCCTTCTCCAGCCCACCTTGGCAGGCGTCTGTCCCTGTGGAATGGCCGCCAGCTCGTTTGCCGGGTTGAACGTGTTGAAGTTGAGGCCGGCAGTGTTCACCGAACCGGGCTGAAAATGGAGATCAATTGTTGATTCCATACAGTGTTTTGAAACATACAGATATTGATCACTTGTACGTACTCTTTATCCACTTTGTTCTCGATTCTCGAATAGGTGATATTTTATACCAAAGAAAAGAAGGTTTCAAATTAACTACGTCACGATAACAATCGTGTTATGTTAAAGTTACATATTGTCGGGAATCCTTTTTAGGAGGTACAAGTCACCTGAACGTATCCGCCGAGGGGTTGGACCATGGGTTGGGCCATGGGTTGGGCCATGGGTTGGGCCATGGGTTGGTCCATGGGTTGGGCCATGGGTTGGGCGATAGGTTGGGCCTGGTACTGAACACCCTGCTGCTGTCCGTAGAAGGCAGCGGGTAGGTGGCCTGCGAGGGAGAGGGGAACGAGAGGAAGGAGGAGGGAGAAGCGCATCGCTGCAACAGAGGGTGTGGCATGAGATTTGTTGAAAAGGGTGCCACAAACGAATATGGAACATGTTTTTTTCTATTATAGATAACATCTATATATTTTAATATTTTACATATAGGGAAGCTATAGGGAGACCTTCAGGGAGAAGCGCATCGCTGAAAGACGGTTGGAAGAGATAAGGTATAAGATCTGTTGAATATAACGAACAAAGTGTATGGAATATGTTATACTATTATTATTATTATTATTATTATTATTATTATTATTATTATTATTATTATTATTATTATTATTATTATTATTATTATTATTATTATTATTATATATTTTACATATAGAGAGCCTATAGGGAGAAGCGCATCGCTGAAAGATTGTCGGACGACTACATAAGACATACCGTGTACTGAATGTAAACAGTAAAGAACCAAACAAGTACGGAATACGCGTATTGAATAGAGGATTGTGGTATGTGTGTTTACGTCAATTCAAAAGAACAGGATTAGTTTCCACTCAACAATTCAAACTTTATGATTATGAGAGCAGTGAAACGTAAGCAGTGAAATGGTGTATGGTAATGGTATTGGAACGGAAAGTGGTACTCGACTCTCGGGGCACGGTTATATACGACGGTTCTGGTTAGGGTGTCGCCTGATCTAACCATCTAACCCCTTCTTCTTCTTGATTACACAGTTTGCCCGGATGCCTTCTGGCGTTCGTCTCGTCTCGCCAGAATTGCGCGAACTTGTTAATAGTGAATGAGTTTTTTTTCCACCGCCGTATGCGCTAGACACTTTCCGTGATGTTTCTGTGTTGATTAACGATTGACGACGCGGGGGCAGAAATCAAAGAATTTCCCGTTGCGCTCACGATAAAGCTGTTTCAGAACAATCAAACGGTTTTTGTGATTCGATGTAAGTAAGCGCATTTCTTTCAATTCTTCATTGTTGTCTACAGTCTATGCTCATTTTCATTATGGTGTGTGTTTCATATGCCATCAAGAAAAGTGTGTTGCATTCGTGGATTCTGAGCTAATACAGTCCATTCAGTCGACTCCGGAAAAAATTGCTCCTCCGTGACCAGATTCTTTCATTGAAACTGATTTATTCACCGATAAGTGTATGCACAGAACATCTTTCAAGAAACACCGGAAACAACTGTACAGTGAAAAAGTGTGGAGAGAGAGAGGAACATAGAATCAACGACATGTTATTATGGACCACCCTGAAGGGCGCAGTGAGTGCGGGGGGTGAGTGAAAATCGATAAATCAATATTCAATCGATATGTAGTTGAACCGGCGGTACCCGTGTGGCGGACATTTAGGAGTGGTGTATAGAGAGTGGGAGACGGACTAGCCGTCACGAGCTAGCTATGTACAGCAAGGGAGAAGAGGCTCTCAGGGTTTTCGTGGCGGGACCCCAGCTTAGAACGCCAGCCGGCGGTTGTAGAGGCGGTTGTGCGGCTGGATCGAGCCGTAGTAGCGCAGAAGGAAGTTGCGCACCTGAAAATCAATTAATCAATATCGCAATCGATAAATGGATAATCTCACCTGTCGCCGGCTGAACTGTCCACCAGAGTGGCAAGTCGGACAAAGGAACGTCGGCGGGAATTGCATCTGAAAATATAGATTACAATATTTTAAATACTGTAGACAAAATTGGTTCTACCTCACCGCAAGCTACCGTAGCGTGTTTTCAAAGTACCGCATCCCCCTCAAAAATTCAAAGTACCGTACCTTCTGGAACTGGGGGTCCTCGGTGGCGTCGCCGTGCAGGCGGTTGTTGACGATGTTGTGCGCGCGCCACAGGTACGTCATCATGTCGTGCGGGTGGCGCACCTGTAAACAAATATGTAAACAAGTAAACAAGGTAAACAAACAAGTAAACAAAGTAAACACACCCGTCGTTCGGTCATGGGGAAGAGTGTGGTTGTCATGTGCAGGAAGTGATTGCGGCAGTGCGCGCAGCCGAAGAAGCCCCGCACCCAGCCCTGGATGGACTTGAGGGGGGAGAGGGCGTTCACTTGGTCGTCCTAAAAGTAGAAGACTTAGTAGACTTAGTAGTAGTAGACTTAGTAGACTTAGACTAGTATTAGACTTAGACTAGTGCCGTTAGACTAATATTGACTTAGTAGTCCATTGCTTAATTATTGGATCTGTTCCATTCCATTCGGACGATTCGGACGATTGCAAGGAAAAGACTAGAATGGCATTTCTGATCTCTTGTTCCTCTGTTCTTCTAATTGTTTTGCTAGATTAACCCATTCGGACGTTTGATTGTCATAGTCGAGTAATATTGAACATGAACAGATCTTGAAGCGTATCTACGTATCAAGTAAGAGTAAGCGCTCATCAAGCTTCCATTTTTAAATTCCTTTTTCCAGATTTTGAGGCTGTCTTCCGCTAATTTCAGACGTTCGGACTCTTTAAGGAAAGGTATGTATTTCATGGCACATAACCATACCAAACTGCCCACCTTGATCGTGTCGATGTAGGTGTGGACAGTGAGTGCGTGGAAGGTGGTCCACAGTCCGCACGTGTAGCCGCGGAACATGCCCGTCGAGCCCTTGCAGTGCTGCCACGTCGCGTTCACCGGGAACGGGTGCGCGTACACACGCTGAAAATCAAATTATTGATTGATTGATTGATTGATCAGGAAGAAAAGAGAAAGAGGGAGCCTACCTCGACACTCTCGAACTGCCGGCGCCACTCCTGGGGCGAGACGAATCGCTGCGACTGGCGAGATTCGAGGAACTCGCGAAGGTGAGTGAACACGAGGCGCGCCCTGCATCGATTGATTATCGATTGTTTATCGATTGGTTATCGATCGCCCATACCTCTCGCTGTTCTTGAGGATGGTGGATGAGGATCGCTTCTGCCGCGCCACCCTTCGCAATTCATTCGAGAAAGAGAGCACGGGGAAGTGCTGGAAAAGGGAATTACGTAATTATGTTTTTTGCGTGTTTTTGTGTTTGGTGGATTTCACGAAGTTTTGAACCTAACAGTTGTGTGTTGAACATATGTGCGCAAACGTACTTATCAAGATTCTTCACTTTCACGAATGATTGCAGCAGCAGATAAGTTACATATGATTATTGAAACGTATCAAGTGTCAAATAATGAAATGCTCACGTTGGAGAGAAGCGTGACGAAATCGTGAAGAGCGGTGAAGTTGTCTCCCTGTAATCAAAGAGATGATTCTCTTCTTATCTCTCTCTTCCTCTCTCTCTCCCGCTCCCTCCCTCTCCCTCTCCCTCTCTCTCTCTCTCTCTCTCTCTCTCTCTCTCTCTCTCCCTACCTGAATGGGTGCATCTGACCGGAGGACCTCATCGTACAGTGCCATGTGCATAGCCTTGAGCATATCCGTCTCGGAGACAAAGTACATGTCGCGGCAGCTGGAATATCGATTTATTGGGTTTTTTTCAACCAATACCTACGTACAAAGAACAAAGTCTAGGTGGTCCCTGTGGGGACCAATCTACACGCCTCTGACCCCAGCGTGTTCCCTCCTATTCCCCCTCTGTTTGTTTAGGGATGGGAAAATGAGATGTGAGCTACTAGGGAAAAAGGCGGCGCGGCGTCGAAGGTACTTGAATTGCGAATTGCGAGAGAGAGAGAGAGAGAGAGAGAGAGAGACGAGTGAAATTCGAGACATCCGACACTTTCCATATGCACACCAAACGACCGAACGGCATAGAGCGTGTGTCAAGTTCGAACAAATACGTACGTTCATACGTTTGTGACAGGGCATACGTTTCAGTGGTGCTATGTACATATGAACGCGAGTGCGGTGTGATGATCAATCGGATCATAAATCACTAATTTGCATAACAAAGATCTTCTAAACTTGAAGCCTAATATAGAATTAGAATCGTTAGAATGACCGGGTCAAATGTTCTAACTACTATGGACACAGTGTTGTCAGACTCTCTCGGGAAGGGGAGTGTTTTCAAAGATATCTTCAAATGTTTTAGAGGTAGAACGATGACCGTCTCAAATGCTCGAGATACTTTTGTGGACCACATTGACAGCAGAGGCAAAGCTACAATTTGACAACCCACCGGTCAGGACCTCTCAAATGCTCTAACCTAACTCCTACTATGGACACAGTGCGGCGAGACTCTTCGGGAGAAGGGGGGTTCGAAGACTAGTAATTTGAAACAAGTAACTGACCGGTCGGGGTACTTGTTGCAGTCGACGATGGGCGTCTGTGTGGTGGTGATCGGCTTGAAGGTCGTCGTCGGAGCCGGCGGAAGCGTGAACACGTTGCGAGCGCGAGAGTCCTACAATCACCTTATCAACTGCTAACCAAATCTAGCACTATAACAATATACTGTTTTTTCTCGCAGCTGAACTTGCTTTTGCACTTAGTACTTTTCAAGCTTTTTTTAAAAGGTTTTTTTTAAAGTTTATGTCTACCTTGCGGTTGTTCGAACACTCAAATTGCTGCGCCCACCCACACAGCTGTTCTCGTATACTGTGCTCGAAACGTATCCCCCGAAAATTGAAACGTACCGTCTCAATGATCCTCCTAATGTCGGCGAGGGTCTGGTTGCCGTTCAGGCGCTGCATGTAGAGAGCCTGCTGGTGGTCCCGGCGGAACAGAGCGACCGAGGGGAACGACGAGATGCGCAGCATCTGTAAACAACATGTAAACAACACGTAAACAACATGTAAACAAAGTAAACAACTGACAGTGACAAGAGGGGAGGTGGACAGAGCGCGGCGAGCTCCAAGCTCGTGTCTCTGCGAGGAGAGGTCCAGAAGAAACTGCGGGCCTGAACAGAGCATACGTTTCAGAATACGTTTCAGAATACGTTTCACCAGCAAAACTTTTAGGCGAACGTGTTGTGAACGACAATATTTTCGGCAACTTAAGATTTTGTTGCAGTTTCATGCATAAAGTTAATCGATATTCGATACGTTTCACCCACGAATCATCCGCTACTAAACATCGTTATGAGCAATACAGATTCACATCTCTTTAGATCACGAATGAGATATCAACAATAATAAAGATTTGTATGGCAATTTGAATAGTGTACCAATCAAATACGCTTCATCTATGAAACAGTATCGAAGAAAATGTGGAAAAGTAAGTTATCAAAGCAATAAACAAGAGCTCACCGACAGAGTCGCTAGCCTCGAAGACTATAGCCATGTAATCAGCAGACTCGGCAACTCCCTGCCACAGCATACCGTATGTGGTGCGGCTGAAGAGGGATTACTGTACTTTGAAAGAGAAAAAGAGAGAGAGAGAGCGAGAGGGAGAGAGAGGGGGGAGAGAGAAGGGAGAAGGAGAGAGAGAGAGGGAGAAGAGAGAGAGAGAGGGGAGAGAGAGAGAGAGAGACTTACCCGTCGACTTGCACATGGTTGAACAGCGGCCAGTCGGGATAGCGGGTATAAGCGTACTCGTTCACAACGGACCTGCAAGTGTGATTAATTATTATTGAACGTTTTACAAATGCCGAATATAATCACATATTCGTCCATAGTAAGCGTACAATAATATTCTACCTGGCAAGTGTGTCCCTCATCATTTCGGCGGAATGAGGAGTGTCCATCGCAATAGCGGCCGACGCCTGACGGGCGGTGCGCGGGTAGTACTGTAACGGAGTTGAGGGTACTGTACTTTGAATGCTACTGTCATCCAGTTCAAGTACTTGTAGTTTCTATGTAGAGTTTCCGGATTCTTTAGTTTTTTTTTAGTTTGTAGACGCATTCTTACTCAAACATTCGCAACTGTGTTTTGAGGGCGGTACAGCATAAGCCCTTGGCCTCTCAATTCTTTGCAGAGGCGTCAATGAAAAGGCTTCAAGTTTTTGCCTGCCGGGTGCAACCCTCGTTCAATTGTTCCTCACTCCATCGGAGGCAAACAGAGTGCGCGCGCGTCTCTCTCTCTCTCTCTCTCTCTCTCTCTCTCTCTCTCTCCTCTCTCTCTATCTGTATGAGCATAGGGCGTTCCCACGCGAGTCACCGACTTTTTTGTTTCATTGCACTTCAGGGTGTGAACTCGAGGAAGATTTCTAATGTTGTAAACTATGTAAGTTTTACACAGTTGTAAAGTTGTAAAGTTACCTTGAGCATGGGGAAGTGTGTGATGCCATTCTCGCGGCACGCCTGCGTGTTGAACGAGTCCGCGCAGTTCATCACCGCAACCTAGAATCGTTACGTCTCCATGCGTTTCGACCGGGATTGTAAGCTGTATTCCTTCATTACATTAGAGGCGCATTTGCACATTGCACCAAAACCCATTATGTCAATATATCATAATAAACGTATTGTATTGTTTTAGTCTAACATGATCGTGGCCTTATGTTGACATAATGTTCCGAAAAGATACGTTTCGATAGATACGTTTGGTGTGAAACGTACAGTGACGACGCTGCTCCATGGCTGAACGGATTGCGCGAACTGGCGGAAGTAGGGGGCGAACGCGCGACAGTGACCGCACCTGCAATTTGTTTATTGTTCACCTGTTTGTTTACTTTTTTTAAGGGGGGTTTTCCGATGAAGATCTTTGGTTTCGGTTTACATACCAGACACGTGAGCTTAGAGGTTAGCTTTGAGAGAGACACACATCGTGTGTATCAATTGAGGTCTCAACAAGCGTGAGCCGGTTTCGTCTCTCTCTCTTTCTCTCGCTCGAAAATCCCGCGCCTGAGTTCAACACTCACTGTGTCAAACAGACAGTCATATCCCTTCCCCCTTACCCCCCCCCCCCTCTCAGACACCGGATGTCGTGTTTGATCAAGCTCAATTTGCATGAATAGAGAGTGAGAGAGAAAGAGAGAGGGCAGACAGTTCGAGGGGCGACTAAGTGAGTGCAAACTATGCAAGCAGCCCACCCGGGAAATCCGGGTGTGGCTAGAGAGTGGCGGGAGGAGGAGGAGGAGCAGCCACTCATAACTCTATCATGTGATCATATGATATGTGCCAATGAGCAGCCAAATATTTGGCGTATCTTCGGCAGGGCATCGAGAAAACGGTGATGGTACGCAAACAAAGGGAAATTTCAGGTATTCATAGTTCAAGTAGCGGACACTCTAGGAAGAGTGTAGTAAATACCAGATACCAGATCATCTGTTCAAGTGATGAGACTCCATAAGTGAGATCAGTCTTGTTTCAAGGACAGTCTTGGTCAGAGTGAACACTTTCTAGTGTCCTCAAGTTATTTGCAACACTCACCAATCAGCATAGAACTCGACGATGAATGCCCTGTCTTGTCCGAAGACAGTATCCGAGAACGTCGCCTGAAGTGCGGGTAAACAAATGAAACAGGTAAACGCATTGTTCACCTGGTCTAGATGCATAATCGGCTCGAACCCGGGTGTGTAGAGTGTGGGGTTGCGACCTAAAATAAGAAACGTCAAGCTGTTAGCATACCATTGCACCAACGTTTCACGTAGGACTATTACGTAACTGTGAAACGTACCTTGGGGGACATAGTTGAATGAAGAAACGGCCGCGCTAGCCGCATGCCACAAGAAAAGGACGGGGAGAAGCCGAAGCATTCTGAAATATGGAATGTGTTGTGTAAATGAATGAATAACACACGTCGTATAGCAACCCAGTAGCGGTCGAAGACATTGCAAACAATAAACAACAACAATACGCGAAAACACTTGGCATTCCCTATAAGTAGCATATGGAATAATAACAAAATATTGGTGAAGAGAAAACGTGGAGACTTTGTTCTAGAAAGGAATGTGGAACCGAATGGAAGACGGGGCAAATTCAGTGTCAACAGATAAGGAAAAGAAGGGGATGCGAGAGCGACCCGAAAAAGGAGATGATGTGTCGGGAATGACTGATAAGAGATAAGAGATCACAATGCCAGACAGTGGGGAGTCGGAGCGCCTCATCAGCCGCGGAGCACCCGACAGGCGCCCCGCGAGGCGCCGCGTCTGACCCGCGGAGGGGCGGGGTCGAGTGTTGTACTGACTGTAATGTCACTGCCATGATGCCACAGTGACAGACCTGTTGCATGTGCCACCCAGAGCAGATGGTCCGGTCCCCCCACCCCTCGAAACTGTTTGATGTTCGCTGATCAAAGTGATCAGGCTGCTGATAAGAGTGTTTGATCATAGTGCGAACGAGTGGACACAGGGTGTGTAACCGATAGGTACAAACCGGTAATGCGCACAAAAGACGCCCGATTTTGCCGTGCGCGCATAGCATGGGCAGGAATTTGGGAGGCAGGTGTTCGGGAGAGGGCGTACCTTTTGCTGGGAACACGACCCCTTGCAGCCTGCTAGCGCGGTAGAATGAACTGGGTCGAATCAGCAGAGAGGAGAGAGGGAGAGAGAGAGAGAGAGAGCGAGAGAGAGAGAGAGAGAGAGAGAGAGAGAGAGAGAGAGAGAGGGGGGAGGGGAAAGATGTGGCGTTCGAACTTGAAAGAGCGAAACTGCGCCGGAAAACCTATTGATATAGCGATCCACCAGATGAAATGGACTTGTCAGCAAGCAAGCGAAGACATATCCGGAGATTTATAGGGATAGTGGAACAATAATAAGGTGTTGTTCCTATGAATCACTGTCGGGAAAAGGTCGGAGGAGAGAACCGGTGATAAGAATGATTTGTAATCACTAGCAATATCTGGATAGTGTGGAATGGCGAGCGAACCACCGCCGAGCGAATGAGTTAGCAGATAGAATGGCTGATCCTGCTCTATTCTCACTGAGAGGTCGGGCGACCCGCCGGCGCCCCCCTGCGAGAGAGAGAGAGAGAAAGAGGGAAGGAGAGAGAAGTGTCTGCCCCTCCCCTCCCGGTGGTCCCTCTCTCTCTCCCTACCTCTCAAACAAACAGCTACACGCCACGGTGGCGCCAAGTGAGGGAGGAGGGAGGATTAGCGAGGCGCCTTCACACCTGTGGCTGCGCGTGGGCAGCCGATCGAATCAGAAATCATACGAATGAGGGGGAGAAAAAGCGGGGCGCAAATCGCAGATGGCATCCGATAAGGCAAGAAATGCCAGTGCGAACGGTCAGCGACAGTCGATTGGATGTGTAGGATGGATTGATTCGATGGAACTAGATTAGGGGGAAAGTTACAAGAGAGACAAAACGGAACACTTTTGGCTACAAACGCGTGATTTAGTGTGAATTACAGAAGTAGCTTTCGGAAACTAGTAGAAGTAGTGGAGCAAAGTGCACGCGCCTAACGCTCACTCACTCACTCTTGATCAACTTGGCTGATCACTTCTTCTCTGATCGCTGATACCTATCAAGTGTGTTTAAATATCTCACGCAAACTGCTAGATCATCTGATCTTCCGACACAAGAGTTACGAGGAACGGGCGGAGAGGGAGGGAGGGCGCAGACATAGAGAGGGCGGAGAGAGGGAGGGAGGGGGAGAGGGTGGAGGGAGGGAGAGCAAACTGCTGGCGGCGCCATGCTGGTGGAAGCTGAGGAGGAGGAGCAGAGAGTGAACCGTCGGAAAATACAAACAGAGAGAAAGAGTGGCTGCAAATCGCAGACACACGTGAACTGTGTATGTCTATTGTGTTGACAAGAGAAGTTGACATCTGGAAAGTGACGAGAGAGACAACCTTTGCGCTAGAGTGGTTCGAACCTCGTGCGTCGCCCGTTTCTCACCTACAACGGAGAGAACATATAGTTCTATGATCGCAATAAGTTTAGCGCGGTGGGGTAGATCAGAGGAAGATGAAGAGTCAGCTCTTGGAAATAGCGCGCAAAACAAGAGAGGCAGATCGAAAACTATCGCTCTGGCGCAGAGTATTGTACTATACGGTACCAGATCAGAAATCGGAATGACTTAGATTCGACCAAACCGCGCGTGTCTTTTATACTCGGCGTGTATGTTATTGCTCTCTCGCCCACGTATTCGCGGGTCGCGCGAGGGTTGAATACGAATCTTTGAATCACCTCCATTTTGTTATGTCGAAGCCTCAATAGGAGACGTCACGTATCTGACTCAACGCACCCATTTTTCCACCTGCCGTTTTATCATTTATCAATTCTCGCCTACCGCATTCCGTGATAAAGGAGACACAATAAAGAAGGAAATTGAATTCGGCACAGCGTGACTGTCATATGACCCGCTACATGATCAAAGAACTTCTCGGTCAAAACGTGCGATGTATGGTACAATACATGTGGTCAGCTGATAAACAGCTGATAAACAGCTGATTGCTGGTCGGGGCGCGCCACTCTGACCCAGTGTTTGTGTCGCAAAGAACCGTCGAGTGGCGCTGACGAATCTTGGCGGAGGAGAGAGAGAGAGAGAGAGAGAGAGAGAGGCTGCCGCCGGATTTCCCGGAACCATCATTATGAAGTTGCAAACACACACAGGCTCGCCAATCTTCGGATCAGTGAGAAAGAGTGACCTTTCCGTAGGGTTTCGGCGATTTGCGGCGCGGATTCCTGGCGTATTTCAGGCAGGTGGGGGCATTATTCGGGTATTAGAGCGATTGGAAAGTAGGCTGGTGGAAAATGGCTGGACACTGACGAATGGAGACTGTAACATTTTAGGGAGGGGGGGGGGAATGGATACGCCCAATATAAGTACAAGTACAATCGAGAAAGAGAGAGAGAGAGAGAGAGAGAGAGAGAGAGAGAGAGGACAGATCAAAGATGTGAAACGGCGAATGCGTGTAATTGAATTTCAATGAATTGCGAGAACGTGGAGAATGAATGGACATTGATGGACAGAGAATGAAATCGAAACGATCAAGGATGAAAGTTAAATGAGGAAGAGAGGGGTTAGAGTGAGGCAGACAGAGAGAGAGAGAGTAGTAGACACTCTCACCGACTGATTGCTCTTTCAATGCTTGAATTGCCGAATCCCAATACCTCATCATAAAAACGTCTCAAGCTGATAAGCGTTGCCCTTGCTATCTCGCTATCAGTTGAATGGATTATAGGATAGGATAAGTGATAAGTAGATGGACAGCTGACGAGAGAGGGAAGAAGACACGGTGGCATCTGCAATTCACACATACCAATGAGCCTTTTTGCCCCGACGAAAGAATGTTTGTTGTTATGTGATTGCATGTTCTTGTGAGTCAGTGAGTCAGCGAGTGGGCGGCTGACCTAGAGATGAGGGAGACAACTTCTCACCTCGACAATCCGCTTACAAGAGCGATTATGAGCAAACGAACACGCCTACGGAAGTTGCAGCGCGAAACGGAGAAAAGGTCAAAGGCGAGGAATCACTTGAATTTGCGAATCAACAACCTTTCGGGAAAACAGCCCGTCAAATATCCGCAAAGGTCACATGACGTTTGGAGTGGACAGGTAGACAGCGTCCTCGAATTATCATCAACTCAAATAAACACTGCTCACAATTCGACGATGTTTGCGCCTCTCACTCTCTCATGCACAACTGTTTGAGCGGTGATAGTGTGTTGATTGAGGGAGAAAACGGAAATCGAGAGAGAGGAGACGAGCGATACAGGCATACAGGCGAGAGTGTGTGTGTTTGCTCAGTTACCAGTTGTGACCAGTACTCGCTCTAGAAAGAGCGAGCGGCGGGCACGGCTACCAAATAAGGAAGAGTGGCAGGATGGGAACGGAGAGAACGGACAGTGATAAGCATGATCCAGTGTAATAACAGATAGAGTGATAGGGGGATTACGAGTTTACAGTGGCTGAACGACAATGAAACTAGTTTGTGCGCGGGTCGGCGCCAGTAAAAATGATGTGAAAACGGGGTGGGTCTCGAATTTTGGCGAGCGAGGCTTAGCGATGATATTATATTTTATATGCGAATGATTTGGAACCTGGTTTTACCTAGGTTCGCGATAATGGCGCGAGAGTGAGACTGGAATGGCGTTTCGAGGTGACACAGTGTGTCAATCGAAAGAGTGAGGGTCGGAGTGAAACGAAAAGAGTGGCGCGGTCGTATGTTTGTACACATCTCCACTTTTGGTATTACACGAGTCGACATGGAAAGTTGCGGCGGCGGTTCCCGAAATAGGTTTGGCGAAAACTTTCGGTGTTCTTTGCGTTTTCGATCAACGGATTGAGAGAAAGAGAGAGAGGGGGAAGGAGACTGGATCAAAGGAGTACAAACGATGAGACGCTTACACGCGAGCTGCGTAGACAAACGGTGAAAGATGAAAACGAGAGCGAATGTAGTGTTTGTGAAACTCTTTAGACTGCAGGGGGCAAGCTAGTTCGAGGCGAGTCAAGGACAGGGGACAAAGGGGGTGGAACATAGCGGGCGGCAAGTTGTAGCTGGTAGTAACAGGTAGGTAACAGGTAGCGTGCGCCGCGGGGTGCTGCGGCCACCGCCGAAACTGCAACACTGCCCCCATCACACACACCCGCAAGATCTTTTGTTCCCGCCTCTCTCTCTCACACATATAGCTAGAGGGCACGCGACGTCTGCGCCCTCCTCGATCACCCGCTCTCTCGCACGTCTCTGTCCACGGAACGAGTTCTGTGGTGGCGAGAGAAATGGTCGAGAATGTGAAAAGCAATGTGCCGTTCATTGTGTGAGTCGAGAAAGGGAAAATATCCGCGACTGGGTGTAATAATGTACAAATAGTGAAGAACAGAACTGGATGGGTGGGCTAGGCGAGTGTTTACTGAAATCAGTCGATTTTTGGGGGGAGCGCAGTGATACGATCAGTCAGTCAAATATGGGTATGATGGAAGGCGAAAACAAACGTGGCCGTGGAAGTGATATGAGAAGGAAGTGATTTACGACCAAGACAGAGACGGATCGTATATGTCTGAAAGTGAGAGTAATAGGGAAGATAATTTTGAAAACTCATGATGGCTAAAGTAATCTAACAAAACTTTGTGAATTTGTAAAATTCGCTGGTTTTTAATCAAAAATAATATCCAGTTTCGAATAAATTCCAGAGATAATCATGATATTAGAATTTTAGATATTTTGGAATAATGTTCAGCTGTTTATTGCAGTATAGTATTTTATGTTTTATTTGCTGTTACGAATTTCCTATTTTGATTATTTTCTTACCGAGTTTCAACCATTTTAGAGACCTGTTTTTAATAACTTGAGATTAAAATTGATTTGATCCGGATGTGAAATGTGCTCTAGCGCTTTTGCTACGGTATCTTTCAAATTCGCGCGCAAATTTTGCTTTGGCGCGAAGCGGCGCCGTTTGAATTTTTCAAGATTTTTATCGCAATTTTTGATATTTCACAATTTGTGATAAGATACCCGTGATAATGCTGTGTTGTATGGTCTCTAAATGCCGAGAGGTGACCGATCGCCCGTTTTCATAGCTGTTTCGTCGAAATAGTGTGCTTACAACCGTTTCTCGAGGATCAACCGTTCAATCGCGTTGCTACCTGTTTTATTTCGCAATTTCCGTATGTGTCGTATATATTTGCATTGTATACATTAAAAAATATGTTTTCAGAATGGACACTTCCTCGCCCAACTCGTCGCCCCAGCAGCCGCCTGCTCTGAACACCACTCCCACCAACTACGCTCACGTACGTTTTCAGTTACTATTCCTTTTATTATTCTAAACTGTCTTACATTATTATGTTCAAATGTTCTTACATTAAACTATTTATAAAATCATATTTCAGCAGCCCGCGGCTAGCGAGAACGCCCTCAACGAGAGCCTGGAGATTCCCGCGCAGGAGGCGCCCGCCAAGGTTTTTTTTTAAATTATTATTTATGTTTGTTAGCTAATTTATCCCTAATCACGAAGATGACTATCACTGCGTTTGCATTACACGTTCGTCGGGTAGTTTAGTTTTACATTCTCATTAAAACAAACATTGGGTGTATTCTTATGTGCAGCATAGCGGCAATGCTGTGCCATCTACAACGCCCCGCACATTGTACGTGTACTTTCTTGTTCTCTTCTCATCGATTGTGGAAACCAGTTGCTGACCACGAAATGAGCAATGGCAGTGGTGGGCGAGAGATGGTCATCGCCCCGAGGGACACGTGCCGATTGGCACACCCACCTGCACTGTAACAGTGTTGTTGCTCCACTACTGGTTGCCGCCTAGCACAGTCTATTGTGGTGGCGAGAGAGAGAGAGCGTGGCAAACCGGTAGACGAGATCATGTAGGCAGTAGCGAATTAGGGAGAGAGACGCCCCGGGGGAAGTCGAAACAGTGCTGCTTGCTGTTACAGCGATGATGATGTGGGCTGAACTGGCTAGGCGGAAGTGAGAGTTCACTACGATCGTCACGCACGCGCTCTTTTTCCGAACAAAAAGTTATCACGATATCATCAGTCGCAGTAATGTCTATGCGAGCGACATGCTAGATGGATTAGCAACTTATCTACGCGATTGCAACGCGTAATAATAATTAACTATCTAAACTAATAAAAAACGGATGAAAAAACTGTGATATTGAAAAGAAAGTAGAACAATGTCGGAAGATATCTACATCTCTGCCCTTGCAGCAGTCGGCCAAGAAGGAGACGCCGGTGGCGGTGCGCACGCGTCGTCAGTTCCTGGCCGAGCACGCCGGCATGGGCAGCCCCTCGGACGCCATGATGAGCCCCTGCACCACGAAGCTCCTCGCCGGGGGAAAGGTGCGAGGGGGGGGGTACTGTGATTGGTTACTGGTTACTGTGTCAGAAGTGGGATGTGGTCTAGCTATAATGTTTAGCTAGCTGCTAGCGATACTGTACTGTGATTGGGTACTATTCAGAAGTGGGATGTGGTCTAGCGATAATGCCTATCTTGCGGGCCTGTGTACTGTGGCTGGGTACTGTTGAGGAGGGGATGTTATTTTGCAAATTCTTGATGCGAGTTGGGTACTGTGATTAGGTACAAGTGAGATGTTGACTTGATTTTGCAAATGGAAAAGTTCACGTTCTCACGAGGACACTTGAGTTATGAAAGGCATGTGTGTGGTACAAGCTCAATCATTGGCATTGTTCGACTTGTTTGTTATGAGGGTCGCGGCAAGGCGTCGAACCCGGCTGCTATCCTCCGCAACAAGCAGCACTCGGCCATCCCATTCAACATCAACGACAACTGATCCACCTGATCTACCACTGATCTACCCGATCCATCTGATCTACTGATATCTATCCTACTGATACTCTCTTTTACCCGCCCACTAATCATTGCGAGAAGTGATACTGTATTATACTACCCACAGATATAACTATGCCTGTCTATATTGTACTACCCACGTATGGAGAAATAAAGGTATTCGAAATATGATAGATCATATTGTGTAGGTGACGTGGAACTTCTTGTCGATAATCGCTGACAGGGCTTCTTTCAAACGCACTGCTCGGAAGGCGATCTGAAATCGTTCTTTGATCTTTAGTTAGCTAATCTAATGAGGTCGTTGGCATGGCTTGTGACGAATAGAAGGCGGGCGCGGCGGGCTGCCGCCATCCATTCGCCATTGCTCAGTCTGTGTCCCGAACGCCTGCTGATCGCTGCTTTGGCTACTTCGAGCGTCATTGCGGCGATATACTTCCCCATCGAAAAGGTATCGAGTAGAAACTGTCTCACGCAACACGAGTAGAAACTATTTCAAAATGTAATGATGTTTTGTTAAGAAATTCGATAATGGCGACCTTCCCATAGTCCTTTTCATATTGACAGTCGGTAGATTGGGTTATTGGAAAATCACACGCGGAGTCGAGCAGGTATGCGCTTGTGATGTGGATGTGGATTACATATGGATGTGATAACACTCGTCCATTTCTAGATACTAACACTGTTCGCTACGTACGTGATATACGCAGCCCGATATCTGCTCTTCTCGATGGGTTTTAAGTAATGAAACGTGATATATTAGATTCACAAATGTACTATTTAGAAAAGGTGCTACTTGGTTGAATTGAACCCTCATCGGTCGTATCTAATGAAAAATGCTTCAAATATTTGTTCCATTGATACTATCCACATACCACCTATCAGTGAGTTTTTTTTTGTTTATTTCAAACATATGTAAATATGCAACACCAGCAAAAGCAGGAGTATGAGTATGAGAGCATTATGGACATCATTTGTGCTCACTTCTCATTGGCCATCGGACTTTATCAGCGTAGAACATCGACAGTCATGGATCTTGCCGAACGAGTAAGCAAACTTGGATTTGAATTATTTTTAAATGCACAAAAAAATTCAGGCGCTTGTTTCCATTATGAATTATGATGCAAGGTGTTTTCAATTTGATCCTGAACGTAAGTGAGATTGAAACTGCATTAACACTTTTGTAGATTAGAATTAGTTCAACATGTCTTGTAAAAAAACGTTACATGCTTCATTCAAGTATAGAGTTACGCAGCAAAATTTCATATCGCGTTTTCTTCGCAGTTTCAATTTGCATACAAAACGCCAACGCAAGTACATTAAAAACGCACTCGCTTCCGTCACAGGCTTATCACAGCATATGCAATCGAAAAATTTTAAATTTCTCTCTACTCTAAATTTCTAAAAACCCTAATGTCTTCCGTCATGTCACTGATCTGCGAGTCAATTTATATTATTGTAGTATAATGCAAAGTGAAACCAACGACCGATGACAACCTCGATTTAAAAGAACAGGACTTCGTAGCTCGAGAGAAAGATAACAGCACATCAAACTCTATCGCTATATCTCAATGACCCGCCGTGAGTTGATTCTCAACTTTAAATTATTATTATTTTTTATATAGAAATTGTCTCAGTTGATTTTCGGAGAGTTCATTTCTGTTGGAAGGTAAACTCAAAATTGGTTATTACTTCGAATAAAAATATCTTGTTAAGACCAATCTCTGAAAAACAAGAATACGAAAAATTGGACAGCCTTAATATGTAGTTGGATTTAAAAATTTACTTACATGATTAATTTTTTAAGAACAACCGCTAATATTCCGCGAACAAAAAAAGACATCTACAACTTTGTTCAGTTTGTGTTTGAAAGTGGAGAGAGAGAGGGAGGGAGAGAGAGGGAGGGAGAGAGAGAGAGCGATAGAGAGAGGGAGAGGGAGAGAGAGAGAGAGAGAGAGATATCACCTGTACTCGGCGCTTCGGTCAGCGAAGGCGATTCGCTGGCAGTGCGAGAGCGAGCTGAAGATGGCAGCCCTCAACTATGTGGGCAGACCGGACAGCCGATCGATCAACTCCTGAAATCTCTCTCTCTCTCTCTCTCTCTCTCTACCTCTCTACCTCTCTCTCCCTACCTCATTGATCTCCTTGGCAATGTCGAAGTCGTCCTTGTGGATCTTGCGAGGGATCGTTGCAAGGAAGAGTGGCAGGTACCTCTTGTGGGGAGGCAGCGACTGGTCCGAGTCTGACATGGCTGCGCAATGATCGCGTCCCAGCGAGAATCGTCCAAATCACATTGACATATATTCATATATACGCCCACCGCCATTAAAGAAACAGTGGCGACTTATTTCTGCCACAACCTGCCACAACTCCTCATTTTCACACGAGCAAAACATGGCGGTGACCGGAATCGAACCCGCGAAGCTCGGGGGGCCACAACGGAGCGCACAGCCATGAAGCAAGTAAAAGGCGTGATTCATTTGCGCTTACGTCTCCGACGTCAACGTGCAGTATTGAAGAGTTGGCGGGAAATTCAAATTTTCGTCTGCATCATCCGTGGCAGTGGCAGATTCGAAATTAGTCGCCAATGTTACTTGAAGTGGCGGTCAGTCTCTTCAAACAACTTGCAATTGCCAGAACCACTCCCGATATGCGTTGCAATATGCCTTGTAAGTGCGCAATGGTGTGAGACAAGGGTGTCACCACGCTATGAGTACCAACTTACTATCAATGTAAACTCTGCTAGATGATTTTGAATGCGTATTTTGTAAAGTGTAATCGAGATAAATTTGCAAAATTATGTCTTTGTGCATGCAAGAAGATGGTGAAGGGAGGAAAACGCGAGGAAAGGAAAATGAGAAAGAGAAACAAAGAGCGAGGAAAAAGAAAACCAGAAACTGAAACTTGAAAAAATCGAAATGAAACGAATTGGGAGAAGAAAAACAAAACAAAAGCATAACAAAAACAATGAAACAACATGAAAAAACAAAAAAAAATCTGACCGCTCGCCAATAAATAAACTTTATCTCATCATATTATACAATACTCTTTACGCAAAAGTAAATTAAACCCCAGTTGAATGTCACAGATAGAATTGTAATATCGTAAGATGTGTTGGGGGTTAGGATGATACGGTGAAAACCGCGGGCGGATGGAAAACGAGAGAGAAACGAGTAGGAAAGTGGAACAATGATCGGTTATGAATAGAATACACGGCTGCCCACAGAAATAAAAATAAATAAATATAAACAATCTTCCGTCACCATTCCACACTTGCCTATCACAGATTGGGGGCGAATGCTCACAGATAGAAGAGAAAAGAAGAAGAAGAAACTCCATGGATGAGTGAATGATTACATGATAATGAATGAGAAAACCTGCTAGCAGGGAGAGAATACACACTACCTAACTAGAATACTCCGAGACTGTCGCGCCCGTCGCACATCCTTAAAATAATCAGTAATTTTGACATAAAATATACGTTTCACTACATACACATAATACAAGGGTTGCTTTATATCCAATGATGCCATCTTATCATACTTCTGGAAATAAATACAATACATACACAACCGCATACATAGACTACCTCATACCCCCTCTCTCTCCCACTCCCCACTCCTCTCTCCCTCCCCTCTCTCTCCTCTCCTCTCTCTCCCCCCTCACCTACTCATCCTCCTCATCGCTGACCGTCTGTCCGCACTCCCTCAGTCTCTGTCTGTACTCTTGCATCTTGTTGTGCTGGTCTGCCAGCAACACCAGTAGGTCTTCCTGCTCCGCCCGCAGGGCAGCCAGCTCCGACTCCGCCTGAGCATAACAAAACAGGGTGATTACAGTAATATACAGTAACTGCTACTAGTACTAGTGACTAGTAACTACAATAACTCCGCGCGCAAGGCAACCAGCTCCGACTCAGCCTGCATAAACTGACGTAAAGATGAAACAGTTAAAAGAAATTTGAATAATATAGATCATAGAGAGCCAGATCCGAGCAGACAGCTCCGACTACGACTGAACATAACAACACAGGTTAATTACAGTAATATACAGTAACTGCTACTAGTAACCAGTAACTACAGTAACCAGAAGAACTGATTACAGTAACTTCTAACCCCGCCCACCTTTCCCTCTTCTCCTGCTCCCTGCTTCTCCGCTCCTCCCTCACCGTTCTCCACCACTCCGTTCACCTGCAGGCGACAAAATAACACACAATATGTTTCAACATGTATGGTTAACTCATTCAATTTCCTGATCACCAATTTGATCTCCTTTGTCCGTATAAATCCGAAAAAAATGTTGATTGGAATAATCGTATTCCACAACTCCTCCCCTCGCCACACTTGACGTGCCCTATTCTGACCTCCGTGATGGGAATCATCACACTGCACACTCACCCAACCCAATCTCCTCCACTACCCCTCCTTCCATGTTGATCCGGATCCACACACAACTCCTCCTCCCCACACTTGACGCCTCTCTCCCCCACCTAGTCAAAAGAGTTTTCAACGCACACGAGCCGACCTTTTGCCTATGCCCTTCAAGCCCCCCTCCATCTCCCTCCGCTATCAATATACCTATATCCCCATTCACCTTCTTGTCCTACCTTTCCCCCTGTAACTTCCCCTCCCTCCCCTCACTCCCCCTCTCTTTCCCTCTCCCCCTCTCTCCCTCCCTCCATCCCCCCACTCACCTTGCCCACCCCGTGGTGCATGACGTGTTGCTCGGCCTCCTCGGCGCGCGCCTTCCAGTACCCACTCTGCTCCACCTCCAACCGCAGCTGCAACACACATATGAATAGGTAATAAAAAACGAGATATATCTTACGTTTCAATGTGAGAACATAAAAGCAACCGTTCAATTACACTCAATATGGTATTGCTAATGATTTGAACATGATCAACCAAACCCGATATAATCTACAACTCCCCGCTTTTCCTACCTACCAAACCTACCGTATCCACAACTCCCCGCTCTTCCTACCTACCGTACCTACCGTATCCACAACTCCCCACTCTTCCTACCCAACGTGCCTACCGTACCTACCGTATCCACAACTCCCCGCTCTTCCTACCTACCGTACCTACCGTATCCACAACTCCCCACTCTTCCTATCCAACGTGCCTACCGTACCTACCGTATCCACAACACCCCGCTCTTCCTCTCTACCGTATCTACCGTATCCACAACCCCCGTACCTTCTCGCTCTGCTGCTCGAATGCCTGCCATCCGTATCCGAGCTGCTGCTCCAGTTCTGCCACCTGCTGCTGCAGCTGCGCCCACGCCACGTCCGAGCCGTTCGGCAACTGCAAGGGGGCGGGGCATTAGCCGGAAGGGATCAGAGTGTATATCTCATATCTTGTCTCCCTCTCCTGTCCCTCTTCTTCCCTCCCTCCCTCTCCCTCTCGGTACCTGTGCAATCTGGTACTGCTGCCACTGCTGACTCCATCCCTTGTACTTCTCCACCTCTGCCTGCCACTGCGCGTTCACACTGAATGAGAACATTTATGAATGAATGAGAACTGCATGAATGAATGAGTGAATGAAAATGAATGAGAATTGCAACAACAACATGTTCAGGTTCACTCTTCCCTCCCTGTTCTCGCTCTGTTAAGAGTGCGGAATCGGGTTGGAGACACTAAAACACAACAGGAAATATATAGTGCGGCAAATCGCAAATATTGAGCTGACCCTACGCTATGGGAGGCTCCTTATAATATGGGAGGCTCCATTTGAGAATGAATTGATGATGAAACACTTAATAGATAAACAACACAGTTCGTCGTATTTTTCGAAAATTTGAAAAAAAAATTGTTATTTCCCAGTAAAACACGACGAAATACGCACCGGCAAATCGACGTAAGAAACTAGCCAGTGAAAAAAGACAATACTAATACAGTCCTTGTCTTGTTCAGTCCAAAACAAACTACATTCAAACCTAGCTACAGTTTCTTCCACATACAGCCGTCCTGGAAAATTGCTCGGCCTACCAACAGTCTACTTAACACTTCAAGCCTTCACTGCCCACCTCTTCAACTGCTCGACCTGCAGCTCGGCGGCCCTTGCCCGTCCCTCCACCACCCCGGCTGCCTCCAGGCGACGACGCATCTCATCCACCTCCGACTGCTGCGATGAGGCCGCCGCCTGGAGACAATCATCCTTAATCAAGTAATCAATCTATCAAGCCCCAGACAGAAACAGATAATGCTCACAACACAGCATAAACGTGTTTCACTGTGATATTCACACTGATTTACTCATACAGTCAATACGCTAACATTGACGTGCACATTCACGTTTCAAAACCACGATATAATCGTCATAAAGTGTTACTTTACTAATGCCATCGTAATATTCGATTTCCATCACACACTGTCCGATTTGAGGCGAGAAAATAGGTTGCGAAAAGAAAAGAAAATGTTTCCAAAAGATGCGATTGAGATTTGTGATTGTATTTTCTGTTTCTCAACGTTACTTTTTTCAGACACGTTTTCAAAGAAAATATATAATTTCAGCACACTCACAATACGCATCAAACACATACTACAATCACAACAGCTAGATTCGTTCTAATAAATCGTCCCCCGGTTGTCGGCTTATCCCATCCCACCAACGAATTGTGCTTTGTGCAACCAACCTTGATTTGGTGATCAATTGATTTCCATTATTCCATTACCAGTCAACACTTAACAATCAATAAATCCCTCTCTTCCACCCACCCTGGAGGGCGTTCTACGAACCCACGTTCCATGTGCCATCCTATTCACTCACTCTCTCTTTCTCCTCTCCTCCCTCCTCCTCCCCACCCCCCCCCCCCGACCTGCTGCTTGGCCTGCTCCACCTCCGCCTGCATCCTCTTCGCGTCCATCTTCAGCACAGAGATCTCCTCGTCCTGGCGCTTGATCAGGTCCTGCAACGGGTCAATCTCTCTCTCCCCTCTCCCATCCCTCTCTTTCTCATTCTCCTCTCTTTCCCATCCCTCCCTCCCTCCCCCTCTCTTTCTCTCTCTCTCTCCCCCCTACCTTGAACGACTGTACAATGGCCTCATTGCCCGCGCCGACTGCAGCATCCCCTCGCAGCAGCTTCAGAAGACCGGCTGCAATCGACAACTAGACACGCACAAAATATGCATCAACATTCAATTTGATACTATCCGACCAAATGACAAATTAATTTTAACGTTGCTCTTCATTTCACAAACTTTTTCACACAACCACATGATAGATACGCTTCAACAGTCACTAATAAAAAACTAATAAAAACGAGAACTAATTCGCTGAACGGCAATGTGTAGAAAAAACAGCTTTCAAACGAATGACCAAGTCGATAGTTGAATAACTTGGCTGGACGAACCAAAATGGAACATAACCATGGCCACCTCCCACATACCGAATATGATAGTGTATATGAAAGAATATGAACCATCCCCTCCCCCACGCACCCTCGTTGTGCTTGAGCAGCTTGACGAATCGGAAGTCGAGTAGGAGCTCGGCGGGCGACTTGGCCAGCGGCTGCGGACGCTGCGCCGCCCGCGCAAACTGCTCCGTGCGCGACACGCCCTGCGGAGATTAAGAATCAATGAATCAGTCAGACAGGATACAAATCTCTCTGACACTATGTTTGTAGGATTATGTGTGCTTCCAGATAACCCATCATGCTAACATTGTATGTGTATGTACATGTCGGAATCAGGCTGATAAACAAACAAACAGGGACACTATACGAGTGACATCGTGTGACAATCATTGGCTATAGCTATACTCCCAATCCCAAATCAAATCTAACTCAATCTCCAACTGTATGCTCCGTACGCGACACGCCCTGCAGAAAAGCAGCGAGTAACAAGAACACATGAATCACTTCCCTTTACTTGAACCGACTGAATCTAAATCCATTCAACATCCTAAACAAAATCCAAACACGTTATTAAAGATTCCTTTGCTTTCATTATGTAACATGTACCCCAGTCGACCAGTGCAAAATACGTTCCACTCCTACCTAGTATACAACCATACTACAATCGAAGAAGATTAGTCCCAATCCCCAAACCCAACCAACCTCGAGCGCACTTGCCAGGGCGTCCTTTCCGATGCGGCGCTCGAATAGAGTGTCGAGCATCTGCCTGCAACAAAACACATCCCTTTCCTATATTTCTCTGTCTCCCTCCCTCTTTCTCTCTCTCTTCTCGCTCACTCTCTCTCCCTCTCTGATTACATGACATCATGATACAGAAAAGGCGAGTCCCCCCACCCGTACCTGCTCTTCTCGTCGTCGGTGTACCGAAGGCAGTTGAGGAGGACGAACGCGGCGAGTCCCTTCAGCACCTGCAGCTCGCTCTCGTTGCCCTCACCACAGTCGTCCACTGAGCAAAAAAAAACATAATTTCAGAAACTAATGCATTCAAGATGCAACCGCATGTTTTTCAAATTTCAAGATCTTTGAAACACAACGCTACCGTGAGTTATGATGTGGAAAAAACACACATCAAATAAGTTTTACATTATCTATATCTCAAACTAAATTAAAACTCATTCAATACTTGGTTTGGTATATCGAATGCGCACATATTAAAATGTGAAACAAGTAGAAGTAGAACACCCAATTCTCAAACTCACTGATCTGGCTGGTGAGGTGGTGCAGACAGTCGTCGTCCTTGAGAAACGCGTCAACGGCGGGGGGACACTCTGAACGAGATGATCTCTCTTCCTCCCTCTCTCACTCCCTCTCTCCCGCCCTCTCTCTCCCTCTCCCCTCTCCCCTCTCTCTCTCTCCCTCTCCCCCCTCTCACCATTGAGCCATGTTCCGAGCAGCATGAGTAGACCGGCCCTCGCCTGCACGCGGCGACCGCCCACGTTCACCTGAAGAGACAATACAGTGAGGAACGGTAAATCTCGCAATCAAAGCAAGTCTTACTCACATATTCGTCACCCCTGCCTCAACTATCCAGACTATCCTTCTCACCACCAAAAAATACGCTACAACTACTCACAAACGATAAAAGTGGCAAAGCACCGCAATGAAGAGAGAGCGTGAATAACGCCATCAAACAACCCACAATCATTCCGCTGAGAATCTTGACGAGTGCCTCGGCTGGCTGGTCGGGGGAGAGACTGAGCTGCACCCGCAGCAGCTGCTCCCTCAAGTGGTCCGCGTCCAGAACACAGTGCAACAGAGACACAGACCCGAACCACGTCTGCAATAGTATAGTCGTGTACAGGTATGGCTATTGTCAATCCGTCTCATTTCAGTTTCACCATTTCACCACAGTCGTGCGCCAGATCGTTTACCAATGGGACCAATCTTTTCTGATCTGATTCATCATAACATCACCTAGCCGAGAGAGGGATCAGTAAACACACTCGCTACCTGGGATACCAAGTAAGGACCAAGAAAGGCTACAGGATTATTTATGTACAATGCACCATCCTACAATTCTACCATCCATCATACGTCAGACAAACAATCGGTAACATTCTATCCGGGAAAAACCCTCACCTGGTTTACCAATCTTTTCTGATCTGATTCATCATAACATCACCTAGCCGCGAGAGGGATCAGTAAACACACTCGCTACCTGCGATTCCAAGTCAGTCCCCCACCTGTATGGCCTCCGTGGCAGCCAATGCCTGTATGAGGAGCGCCCCGGTGGAGAGGGCAGTGTCAGCCTGGCCCGCCGGCAGCAGAGTCTCCACGATCTGAAAACACACACACCATCGAACACAGTCTCTCATATTGTACGTTTCAACCACCACACTACTCTGCAGCAGGATTATCCAATTAATGATGTCTTTTTTCGGCGTTGCTACAGAATCTCTCAAAATATAAGCACCACCAATATGACTACATCCTCAATCACAACCAATGACAATTGTTCATCAGTACACGATTATAGTCCTACCTTTTGCTTGCCGAACTCGTTGTCGTGCAGGTATGCGAGGAATGCGTAGAGGACGGCGCAGCGCAGCTTGAACGGCTGCTTCTCGGCCGTCATAGAGATGAGCAGCACCAGCAGGGACGGCCTGCAACGTGAACCAATATAAGGTGAACCAATATTATGAACCAATGTGAACCAATAATGTGAACCAAGGTGAACCAATATTATAGCATGACTAGGAAGAGATCGCATAGAATAAACTGGTTTGGATACGAGAGTGTGGCTCTAACAATATGACTAATAGACCAAAAGCAATTGACAAAATGACTGAAGGTCACATCAAGTATCATGCGAACTCCTATTCCTATACCACGATGTCCACGCTTCACACGTGTGGCATAGTATAGAGACCATTGCGGAAATTAATAATTCGGCACTTGGTTCTATAAATGAATTTCACCAAGTAAAATTACATTCTACGAACCCGGGTTCAACCCGGTCTCGTTAATTACCAGAATTAAAATTAGTTAAATAAGAAAAGGAAATATGAGATCCAACAATATTAGACGAATATTTCAACTACGCTCACATAACCACGCCTACGTATCTCATCAAATCCAAACCGCACCGAGCATAAGACAACAGTCGGTGTGAGATGATCAGAAGCTATACACAACTAGCATGGCGCAATGGCGATTTCGCTTCCCGGCGCCTCTGATACCGGATAAACTTTGAATTGAATTGTACATAGTCAGGATGGCGCACCTGTTGGTGCCCTCCTGCGTGACGAGGGAGCAGGCGGCGAACGCCTCCTGACACGCGTAGTTGCCGCGGATGCACTCCGCCACGCAGATCACCTACAACACACGTCATATCATAGGATTATCAGTCATTGAAGTTGAAGACGATAAAACTTGATTCATTCTTCACAATTCGTTCCATCGATACCCATCCCACTCTAACTATAAACTAATCGTGAAACATACATGCCACACATAGGAATATCCACACATAGGAATATCAATCATTGAAAACGATACTCATACATTAATCAGAATATTTATATCGAATCAAATAGCACATTACAATTATGTAAATTACGGCAAGGTTACGGTAAAATACAGTAACGCAACGCCTACTGCGAGTCCCAATAACACGGATTTTCGGTAGTCCCGTGGATGCGTACGTGCTATTGGTGGTGCTTGTCATCCCTGCTTGCGGCTTCTGGGGAAGTTTCGATCTCGGCGGCGGAAGATCCGGCTTCAACGATCGATCGCGAAGAGACGTCTCCAAGAGTGTCATCGTCTTCGAGGATTCCTCTCCATTCTCAATGCCGTAGATGTAGAGAGTAGCAAAAGCGAATACCAGTCCGGTCAGTGTCCTCCGCCGCACAGCATTGTTCAGGGGGACGATACTCATACATTAATCAGAATATTTATCTCGAATCAAATAGCACATTACAATTATGTAAATTACGGCAAGGTTACGGTAAAATACAGTAACGCAACGCCTACTGCGAGTCCCAATAACACGGATTTTTGGTAGTCCCGTGGATGCGTACGTGCTATTGGTGGTGCTTGTCATCCCTGCTTGCGGCTTCTGGGGAAGTTTCGATCTCGGCGGCGGAAGATCCGGCTTCAACGATCGATCGCGAAGAGACGTCTCCAAGAGTGTCATCGTCTTCGAGGATTCCTCTCCATTCTCAATGCCGTAGATGTAGAGAGTAGCAAAAGCGAATACCAGTCCGGTCAGTGTCCTCCGCCGCACAGCATTGTTCAGGGGGACGATACTCATACATTAATCAGAATATTTATCTCGAATCAAATAGCACATTACAATTATGTAAATTACGGCAAGGTTACGGTAAAATACAGTAACGCAACGCCTACTGCGAGTCCCAATAACACGGATTTTTGGTAGTCCCGTGGATGCGTACGTGCTATTGGTGGTGCTTGTCATCCCTGCTTGCGGCTTCTGGGGAAGTTTCGATCTCGGCGGCGGAAGATCCGGCTTCAACGATCGATCGCGAAGAGACGTCTCCAAGAGTGTCATCGTCTTCGAGGATTCCTCTCCATTCTCAATGCCGTAGATGTAGAGAGTAGCAAAAGCGAATACCAGTCCGGTCAGTGTCCTCCGCCGCACAGCATTGTTCAGGGGTCGGGGGAATAACAGGGGAAGGCACGCGACCGCGCGCTAGCAGAGAAAGGAAAGGAATGATTCCTACAGGACCGTTTATACTACACAACGCGTCAACTTGACGCGCTGCGTCAAGCGTCAAAGTTGACGCCTCGCGTCAAGAATTTTGACGCCCCGCGTCAAAATTTGACGCGAGGCGTAAAAAAACAAAGGAAAAGTGATGTCACTTAGACTCAGCGCGTCAAATTTTGACGCGGGGCGTCAAAATTCTTGACGCGAGGCGTCAACTTTGACGCTTGACGCAGCGCGTCAAGTTGACGCGTTGTGTAGTATAAACGGTCCTTAATACATTCGAACTTGATTAATTCTTCATACACATTTCAACGATGCATTGTCGATACCCATCCCACTTCAAACATAAACTAATTGTGAAACATACATGCCACACATAGGAATATCAGTCATTGAAGACGATACTAATACATTAGAACTTGATTAATTCTTCATACACGTTTCAACGTTGCATTGTCGATACCCATCCCACTTGAACCATGAACTAATTGTGAAACATACATCCTACAGCGACACTGAAGGAAGAAAGCATTATCATACATTCACCCGAAACGAACACTACGATTCTGTGAAACATATATTATACAATAATACAATTCAAACTGCCAGTCACCCACCGTCTCCGTCAACACCTCGACACTGACTCCCGTCTCCGAGAGAAGCACGCTGCACAGATCAGACAGCATCTCTTAAAGCAGAATTGGTCACATTTAGTACATCGCCGCAAATGATTCAGAAACACATCTCAATCAAATCAATAGGACGAATATAATATGTAGGGAAACCTAATCAATCAATAACCCACTGTTGCATCTCTCAAGCATCATTGTCAACACATGTGAGACGCATTCAATCGAAATACACAAATAAAAAGAAAATCTAATCAATCAATCGATCGAAAACCCACTCGAGTGCAGGATGAGCTTCTGCGCGGCGTGCGTGTTGGCGGGCACATTGTCGGGAGACACCAGACCGCGTACCTGGGAAGGGGTGAGAAAATAGAAATACAAATTCAACATTTAATAAATTCACATCTCAAGTATGAACAACATCACACTCGGGCAGAATGAGGGCACTCACGATCTGTAGCATGAATATGAGATTGGCTGTCCTCTGCTTGGCCCACTCGCCGGGCTGCGCGCCGTCCAAGTCGCCCTCCTCCGCCTCCCCGAACAGAAAGTGGTGCAGCAGGGCGGCCAGGCGGGCGATCAGACTGCAAAACGGGGAATGACTAGACATGACAAGATAGGAAGGTTATTACTGGATGGAATACATTAAAACATGACACGAAGGCATCAATATTAAAAGCGTCAACCCCTACTAGACTCATTGTGCCAGTGAAACATATCATGCATAGAATAAAGAAACATATACAAAATACATGTGTACATCATTCGACGTACTTGTTCTCGCGGAACAGCTGCTGGTTGCTCGTGTTCTTCCGGAGCAGGTTGAGCAGCACAAACAGACAGTCCTCGATCACGATGCCTGAAAGGGACGATTTATAGATATGAAACAATAACCAATAAATAATATAAATTGTTGATAAATATAAATCGTTGATAAAATATGATACACGTAAGCATACGACCGCATTGTGCAACAAATTTGAAACTGTTGTTCAACCATTTCCAAAACAATAGACAAATCCAAACTGACTGTCGAGAGGCTCCTGCTCGATAATGTCGAAAAGGATGACGAACGTGTTGTCGTACGCCAGCAGCTGTTGCATCTACACAACAAATCGATAATCAATATTCAATCAATACAACTGAACAAAGATCACTACCTGCGAGTTGGCCCGGGACAGCTCGCATAGCATCAGCACCGCCTCGTTGCGAACCACCTGAAACGAGGAATTTATCGATAACCAATCAATCAATACTCTGACCGACCTCCCTGTTGTCGTGTACGATGTCGACGAGTCTGGTGACTCCCATCGGCTGGCCCATCACCGCCCGCTGCACCTCGTTGCCGCGGTGGCGGAGAAGCGAGGTGAGCAGCTGGATCGACGATCTGGAGGTGGCATCGGTTCAATAATAAAGGCAGTTGTCGAAAGCGATCGTGCAAGAGCATGTGTTAGGTGATGTAATGATAATAGGAGAAGGCAAAGTAGACCTATGTCATATTCACGACGACTCTGCAATTAGGGAATCAGTTTGATTTGAGTGATGAATGGCATAGGGATGAGGCAATCATCATGAATTAGTGGAAAGAGATGGTGAAAGAACATGTAAAATTCTAATAATGATATTAATGTCCCACCTCCTTACAGCGAACTCGTACTGTTCGAGTGAGGCGAGCAGGCCGGGCACGAAGGGCTGACGGCGCAACATCGCCTCCGCCAGACGCTCACCCAACTCGTCCTCAAAACAAGTGATCACGTGTGATACAGTAAATCAAGCATATAGTGAAATATACATTAACGTCAGATGGAAATGTGTGAACGTATTACACTAATTTATAATACGCACCTCGTCCGTGTCGGCGTCGTCACTGCTGAGCACTGCCACGAGTATCTCAAGGGAGACGGTGAGCAGATCGGGACTCGAGCGCTCCTTGTCTAGAATCTCCATCAGACAGTTCATCGCCATAGTACCGACGGCGAGCCGCATCTTCTACAAGCACAGAGCGTATTGTTCACCAAACAGAAACAAAACAAACAAATTGATGAATTGATGAACAGCGCAACCAACCTTGGCGATGCTGCGGAGTGCGCGGAGTGCGTCGCGGCGGTCCTCGAGTGCCGTGCTCGTCTCCACTCTCTCCACCAGCTTCTCCACGATCTCATGCCCGCTCTCCTGCTCCGGCTCCTCCGCGCCGCCGCCGAAAAAGCTGCGGAAGTACGCCATACCTGTGATAACAACGGATGACGTCACCACATTATATGAACTGCATAATCACGAAATATCTGGTTTGCATGTGCGATTATTGGAAATAAAATTTTGAATGAAGAAAGCACGAAACACAAATAAATCAAGAGAAAATCGATAATCGCAAATCGCGACACATCACCACTACGACAAAAATGCTTTGTTCTGTGACACATGATTGGTGGTCGGGAAGTTTTCGCAAAACGTGATGACAACCAGGAATTTTTTTTTTGAAATTTTTTTTTGAAATTTCTAAGAAGTTCGTAAGAAACGTGACACATGTTGTTTTCCGCAAGTAAATAAAACACAAATTAAATAAGTATGATCAAATCAGTCTGGACAGGTTTTTCAAAGGCATCGCGTGTTGTGCCGGCGGCGCGGTGTCATTCGCTCTCCCATCCGCCGCCATGAGTAGTGACGGGGATAAGCGGAAGACAGGCATGAAATCGGTGAGGCCCTTCCTCTCTCCCTCTCTCTCTCTCTCTCTCTCTCTCTCTCTCTCTTCTTTCCCCTATTCCTCCCTCCTCACTCCTCCCTTGCAGGCCAATAACCAGCAGAAGACGGCGCGTCGCTCGAACCTGGCTCGGAAGTTGGTCATCAAGATCTGCTCCCGGTCGGTCGAGGGCATCCGAGACGAGTACCGCGCCATCAAGCGATGCGTGAGTCCATTCCCCCCTCTCTCTCACCCTCCCTTCTCTCTCCATCTCTCTCTCATCTCTCTCATCTCTCTCATCTCTCTCTCTCTCTCTCTCTCTCTCTCCTTCCTACGACTACCCGATAATCGATTTATCGATATGCAGTGCGACCCTTCTCTCACCAAGGAGTTCAACAAGGCAGAGAACATGCTCAAGAACCGCTACAAAGACGTGCCCTGTCTCGACTCCACCCGCGTCATCCTCAAGGTATACGGTAATTACAGTTGCCCGCACCCAAGCTACGGTATAACTAATCTACATGAATTCTAGGAAGACGGCGTGGGCGCGGGCAACTACATCCATGCCAACTACGTCTCGAGCGCCATGTCTCCCAAGAGGTGCGCATGGATTACTGTAGCTACCGTATACCTTATGTCACAGGTTCATCTGCACGCAGGGCCCGATGTCGTGCAACGCGGCCAACCCGCGCGGCACGGCCATCGACTTCTGGCGTATGGTCGCGCAGGAGGTACGAGTACGATGCTCAAAATTAGGGTTACGGTATTTTCAAAATATGATAATGTAGGGCTGCGAGTTCATTGTGATGCTGTGCGATGTATTTGAGAACGGCTACAACAAGTGCGACCAGTACTGGCCGAACATGTGCGGGGAGGTACGGTAGACAGTAAGCGGTACTGTAGATACAGTATACTGTTCTTTCAGAAACGCGACTATTCCTACATCACCGTCATCAACAAGGAGGTGTCGATGATTGCGTGCGAGGAGGCGGAGCTCAGGTTGGATCTCTCTCTCTCTCTCTCTCTCTCTCTCTCTCTCTCCCTCTCTCCCTCTCTCCCTCTCTCCCTCTCTCCCTCTCTCCCTCTCTCACTCTCCTCTCTCTCATTCGTCATCATTCAGGGTGTGTAAGCTCGAGGTGTCGACACCCTATCAGACAGTCATCACTCACCACATTCAATGGGTATGGTCCTCTCTCTCTCTCTCTCTCTCTCTCTCTCTCACACACACACACACACCCTCCCTTCAGCTCCACTGGCCGGATCGCGGTGTGCCCGCCCCCAGCCGCGCTCCCTTCGTCCTCCTCGACGTCATTCGTGGATCAAAGTACCGTATACCTAATCAATACCGTATACCTAATGCATACCGTATACCGTACCCTGTTTCAGGAAGCCTATCGTCGTCCATTGCTCGGCGGGCATCGGACGTACCGGTTCGATCGTCATGCTGGAGATCATTCTCGAGCAGATATTCACTGGGTAATCTCTCTCTCTCTCTCTCTCTCTCTCTCTCTCTCTCTCTCTCTCCCCCCCCCCTCTCTCTCTTTCTTTCTCTCTCCATACTTCTCTATTCAGCGTCCCCCACACCCCCGCCCTTCCCGATGTCCTCGAGCAGGTGCGCCGCCAGCGCGGACAGTCCATTCAGGTGGGCGGGGCGCGAGTGGGCGGGGCCAACCACCCTCCCCCTTTCCAGACCGAGCACCAGTACCTCTACGTCTACCGCGCGCTCATGATGTACTTCCACGAGCGCGGACTCTTCCCGGAGGTGTCTATTGATTATCGATTGACTTATCGATTGATTGATTAGGTTGACGAGGAGGCGGAGCGTTTCTACCGCGAGTATGACGAATTCATTGCCGTGGCCGGAGCGGCAGCCAAGCCCGCAGCCAGTGCGCCCACCGAGGACGATGTATACGATAGATACAGTACCCGTAGTTACAGTACCCTTTACAGTACTTCATGCCGGAGCCGCCGCGCATTGACGCCAAGGCGATCGGAGTCTGCGAGCTGTTCAAGAACCCCGGACAGGTTGTTTACTTGTTTACTCTACTTAGTTTACTTGTTTACCTTGCAGGAGGCGAAGCACGGCTACTTTGAGAAAAGGGAGAAGAAGCGTCCCAAGCAGGAGAAGAGTGGGGGGAAGAAGGAGAAGGAGGAAAGGAGCGGCGACAGACACAAGAAGGAGGAGGAATAGACTGGATGGCACACAGGAAACAGAAAGAGTTCAAATTATATTACATAAACCCTTAGATATCGAGTACACACGCGCTTTTATGGAATAAACGCTTAGAGAATGTGTGTGTGTTTTTGTGTGAAGAGACATGTTATAGAAGTACATGTCGTATATAGAAAGTCTTTGAAGATACTACGGATTTTTATGTTGATACTCAAGCACACGTCGCTTGACGATTCATTTACTCTAGTTCGTATAGTTGGCATTGGCATACGTTTCAGTCTGAAATCACAAACTAATAACGTGTCCGTTCTCATAAATCATTCATTTCCCTTCACGCCACAATTATACTTCGAATTCGCACACCGTTCGCATTAGCCTGACGCACTAGTCAACGTCTCCCTCTCCCTCGAACTGCCAGTCTTCCCCTCGCGCCCACGCTGACATGTCGCTACGGGAGAAGAAAAAGAAGAAAAAGGTCGCCTGCTCCTCCCCCTCTGTTCCTCCTCCTGCTCCACCTCCTGCTCTTCCTACTTTTCCTGCTACTGCTCCTTCCCCTCTGCTCCTCCCTCTACTCTACCTTCTGCTCCTCCCTCTCCCCTTCTGCTCCTCAAAAAAACTCCTACTCTTTCTCTACCTCTTGCTCCTTCTCCTGCTTCTCCTGCTCCTCCTCCTCTCACCCCTGTCATTGCAGGATGAGGGTGCCGCTTCCTCCACCCCCACTCCTGGCACTCCCGAACACGATGAGAAGCCACACAAAGACCACAAGGACTCGGCGCGCAAGAAGGAGCTCGACGACCGCAGGAAGGTACTGTGGGATACTGTAGGTTACTGTATGTACCGTACCCAGGCGCTTGCCCGCAAGCTGTGCTCGGGCATCATCTCGCGCTCGATTGAAGGCATTCGGGACGAGTACAAGGCGATAAAGCGATCGGTATACTGTAGCTACCGTATACCTAAGAGCCATATTGATTCAGGTGGATAAGTCGCTGGCCGGCGAGTTCTACAAGCCGGAGAACATGAACAAGAACCGCTACACAGTATGGCGCTACTGTAAGACACCGTAATCATCGTACCTGACAGGACGTGCCGTGTATCGATTCGACTCGAGTTGCGTTGACCGGAGAGGGCACCAACTACATCCACGCTAACTACGTCGCCTCTGCCTTTGCGCCCAAGAGGTACGGTACTTTACGTGTGTACTGTACCTACCGTAATTCAGGTTCATCTGCACCCAGGGTCCGATTGCTCCATGCGAGAAGAACCCGCAGGGAACTACTGTCGACTTCTGGCGGATGATCCTGCAGGAGGTACCGTATACCGTATGCTTACTGTACCTACCGTACACCTAGGAGCCCGAGTACATTGTGATGCTGTGCGATGTGTTCGAGAACGGAATGAACAAGTGCGATCAGTACTGGCCGAATACGTACATGGAGGTAGAGGGAAAGAGAGAGAGAGAGAGAGAGAGAAGAGAGAGAGAGAGAGAGAGAGAAGAGAGAGAGAGAGATTAGGTGAAGCAGTTCGGCTACGCCTCTATCACCAACAAGGAGGTAACGATGATCGCATGCGAGGACGCAGAGCTGAGGTAAGTACGTCATACTGTAGCTACAGTATATCCATCTCCCCTGATTCAGGGTGTGTAAGTTGGAGGTGATGCACCCCTACGGCAGCTTTATCATCAACCACATTCAATGGGTGAGGGGTCTCTCTCTCTCTCTCTCTCTCTCCTCTCTCTCTCCCCTCTCTCTCTCTCCTCTCTCTCCTCTCTCTCTTTTTCTCTTTCTCTCTCTCACCCTCCCCTCTTCCAGCTCCACTGGCCAGATCGCGGCGTTCCCCCTCCCAGCAAGGCTCCCTTCCTCCTTCTCTCCGTCATTCGCGGATCCAGGTACAGTACCCATATTCGATATACCGTATCCTTCAGGAAACCAATCATCGTTCACTGCTCGGCGGGTATCGGTCGCACCGGTTCGATCGTGATGCTGGAGATCGTTCTCGAACATCTCTACGCCGGCAAGGTACTGTAGTTTGAATTTAGGATTACGGTATCTTGAAATTCAGGACGTTCCTTCTCTGCCCGATATGCTCGACAAGATCCGCTCGCAGCGCGGACAGACCATTCAGGTAAGGGACTGGGCGGAGTCTAGGAGGGCGGGGCTTATGTGGGCGGGACTTATAACAAGTTCAGACGGAACACCAGTACCTGTACGTCTACCGCTCGATCATCCTCTACTTCTACGAGAAGCGCATGTGTCTCACCGCCGACAAGGAATACGATAGATTCTGCAAGGTATACGGTAGCTACAGTACCTCCGATTACCGTATACCTAGGAGTACGACCGCTTCATCAACCAGACTGGAGCGGACAAGAAGGCGCCGGTCGTGTCACAGCCCAGTGAGGATGACGTGAGTGTGTGTGTGGAGACCACCCACGAAGCCCAGACCACCCACGTCGTTTCAGTACTTCCAACCGGAAGCGCCCCGTCTGAGCGCCGAGACATTCGGGGCGACTGAGCTGTTCAACGTCGAGCCGGCCAAGCCAGCAGCGCCAGCCAAGGAGCGCGAGAAGGTGGGCGGGGTTGCAGAATCGAAAGTAACGCATAATCGTCGTTTTTTCGCTAAAACTGCAAATGTGTTAGGTTAATATGATTTTTAATAATACTCCGAGTCAAAAATAAGTCGCCACTGTTGCTTTAACATGTACATAATAGGAAACATAACAGTGCTTACGGTAGGTTAGTAAAACAGGGAAAACACTCGTCACAGTTGCGTATCTTCTAATCATTCCTCTTATTCTCCTAAACATTGGTGAAAAAGAGGAAACAAACTAACGCTTTGTCGTTCAGCAGCCGAAGAGCGACCCGGGAACGCCGGCTGGGACTCCGAAGGCTCGCAAGAAGCCGACTCGCAATAACAAGTAGCCTTATCCAATCGACAGAAGAAACAACGAATTACATTACATGAAACGTCTCTCCGTCCCAATCTCTTACAATTGTTTCCGTGTGCCGAATAAAGCTTACAAAAATCTTGACGTACATTGATGCGTCTACCGATACGCTGCAGATCAAATTATTCTCTTACCGCAAATCAATATAAGATCTTGTAAATCGTCACTCTCACTCGTCACAGTTGCGTTGATGGTATCTTCTAATCATTCCTCTTTTTCGCTCGTCTTTCTGCAGCCAAATGGATGTCAATAGTTTGCACCTTGCACCCGAACTTGTCTCATCCCACGTGCAGTGTGTATTTGCATGTTTACGAATGCCATATCGTTTTCCCTACTAATTTCACTGTCTCAGTGGACGCATAAAAGACGACGGCCGTTCTTCGGGCTCGCCAGTCTTCGTTTCTCGCGCCGCCACAACCAGCTCTCTCTAGAGGTGCTGCTGCCCCTCCTTCTCATCCTTCTCCTCCTCCTGCTCCTCCTGCTTCTCCTTCTCTTCCATCTCCTCCTCCCCCCTCCTCCTTCTCCTCCCCCTCCCCCTTCTCCTCCCCCTCCTCCTTCTCCCCCTCCTCCTCCTTCTCCTGCTCCTCCCTTCACCCTCCTCTCTTTCCAGTGGCGCCGAGTGTGCTGCAGGAGGGGCAATGAGCTGCGAGAAGCTCGTCCCCATCCCAGAAGAGAACCCACAGATCGTCTCCCTACGCGAAGAGGTATACGGTACTCTACCTCCCGCCACACATACCGTATTCCTAGGTGTACTACCATGGTCTGTTGCCGCGCGAGGATCTCGTGTTCATTCTGCAGAACGAGGGCGATTTTATCGTGCGCTGCTCCGAGGTCGACAACCGGAAGGAGATCATTCTTAGGTATACGGTAGCTACAGTACCTGTAACGACCTACCGTTCCAGTGTGAACGTGGGTGATCAGGAGAAGGAGCGGACGATCGATAACGATGCCACGTCGGTGGTGCAGACGCACACTCCAGACGAGAAGCTCGCCAAGAAGGTGCGCGATGACGTCATACGACGGTGTGATGACGTCATACGACGGCGCGTTGACCTCATTTGACGTTGTGATGACGTCACTCTCTCTCCAGATTCGCAACTTCGTTGTGCAGCATCGACACGGCACGTACCAGCTCGACAAGGACCGTCCGTTCACATCCGTCCAGAAGCTCGTCGAGTTCCACCTCGCCAACGTCGTCACCGTCAACAAGGTACCCCATATGGCCACGCCCCCTCTGACCCCGCCCCCACCCTTGCAGGTGCAACTCGGGCTGCGCACTCCGATCCGCTTTGCCAAGTGGGAGTTCAAGCACTGCGAGGTGATTGTGCAGAAGAAGCTGGGAGCGGGAGAGTTCGGAGAAGTGCGGGCAGGGCAGCTGAAGAAGAAGGGAAAGACAGTCAACGTCGCCATCAAGATCGTGGGTTACTGTACTATTGCACAGGGTTACTGTACTATTTCAGACGAAAGGCACGTCGGAGCTGTCAAAGGCCAAGATCAAGCTGATGATGAAGGAAGCGAGGGTGATGCGAGACTTCAGACACAACAACGTCGTCCGGTAAGATTCTGTCTTCCCTTCTCTCTCTCTCTCTCTCTTTCTCTCTCTCTCTCTCTCTCTCTCTCTCTCTCTCTCTCTCACCTCTCTTTCTCCCTAGAATGTACGGCGTGGCAGTGACAGAGCAGCCTCTGATGATTCTCCTGGAGCTTGTCAGTGGCGGCTCGCTCGACTCCTACCTACAGAAGAACCAAGTCGGCATGTTCGAGAAGCTCAAGATGTACGGTACCTGCTTCCTGTATACCAAATATTTATTACCGTATCCCGTACTTACCTTATTCCAGGTGTCAGGGCGCGTCTCAGGGTGTGGAGTACCTGCACAAACTGCGGTGCATCCACAGAGATCTCGCCGCCAGAAACTGCCTCTACTCCAAGACACAAGTTGTCAAGATCAGCGACTTTGGACTGTCCCGCATCGGAGCTAGCTACACACTCAAGACTGTCGCCAAGGTGCCGTCTCTCTCTCTCTCTCTCTCTCTCTCTCTCTCTCTCTCTCTCCTCACTCATTCCCTCCTAGGTACCGATCAAGTGGTGCGCCCCCGAATCCATCCTCACCTTCACATTCACCGCCAAGACTGACGTGTGGAGCTACGGGGTATACTGTACATACAGTAACCCACCCTTATCGTATACCTAGGTGATGTGCCACGAGATCATGAACGACGGCATCGCGCCACACGAGGGTAGAACGAACACTGAGGTCAAAAAGGAGGTACTGTACCTACCGTATACCTCCCAATCAATCCTACCGTATTCCAGTTGCTGGCCGGCGGTACGCTCGAGTTCAAGGAGAATGTGCCGGCCGCGTTTCGACAATTCTGGAAGGTGAGCGGGACACGTTTCTCAATCATACGTATATCTATTGGGTACATTTACAGAATACGTTTCAGCGGATACGTTTCAGCTGATACGTTTCAGCTGATACATTTCAACGGATACGTTTTAGGAGCGTGTGTGGGCTTTCAGCGAGAGCCAGCGGGCGACGATGACCGAAATCAGCGCATTCTTCGGAGACAAGATAGACGGCATGGCACAGGGAAAGGCCGACACGAGCAACCAGGTAAGGGCAAGGTTACGGTAATGGTTACTGTACATACCGTATGCCCCAGGACAAGGCGAGCGACGGCGCGGACGATATGACGCAGCGCACGCTGAAGACGCAGACGACGATACAGACTGTGGAGGAGGAGGGTGACGGAGACGACGATGACGTGGGTGTGTGACGTCATCTGAAGTGCTGATGACGTCATTGCAGAAAAAGGCCGGCGTGTCGAAGATGGGCACAGTGGACAATAGCTCTGGGGGAGGAGGAGGAGGAGGAGGAGGAGGAGGAGGAGGAGGAGGAGACGACCCATTGAAACCCGTCAACATGAGCTGGCGAGAGTTCAAGCGCAAAAAGGTATCAACTAATTGTTTATTTTGTACCAATTGGTTATCGTTTGGTTATCGATTAATTATCGATTGCTGTTTAGATGCGCGTGATGGAGCTGCAGATGGAGCTGGGTCTCGTGCCGGATACGACGGCGACTGCGGTGGTGAACACATCTGCAACCACTCCACCCACTCCCGTCACTCCACCCAACAACAACAACAACAACGTCAACAACAACAACAACAACAACAACAACAATATCAACAACAGCTCCCGCAAGCCCAAGAACGTATGGATGTTTGCTTGTTTGTTTAATATCATTTTTTCACGCGTTTGTCTTCCAGAAGGCGAAACAGCGCAAGAAGAAATCTCGCATCCAGCCAAGCGCCGGTCCATCGCCGCGTGCCAAGAAATCGACGATGAAACGCCCGCCTACTTAAGCCCCGCCCCCTTTCTCACTTCCCCCGTTTTACTTACAATCTCCTCTTTTCGTGACTAGAGATTTCACTGAATCACTTCACAATCATGGAAAAAGGATTAGACCTTATGAGAATTTAACCAATGACTCGTTCTTAGTGTGTTTTGAAGCAAATAAAGCAGTTAAAATGAGAGTAGATTGGTTGATGAAGAAAAAAAACTAGTTTTCTTATAAATCGTATTGTGTAGGAGGTAACAAAACTTGAGACATTACAAGGGATACTGTGGTTGGGACAGTCACATCCGTGAATGTTTCGATATTGTGAAGCTGTAGGCTTTAGAATCGATTTTTCTCGTCCGACCCCACTAACTCAGTTGGATGTAATTTGTTTCTCCTTCTCGTCAGATTAGTCGGTGTTTGGGTGAAAATGGGTGCTTTTTTAAACTGCAGAGTAAAAAAGCACTTTTTTGAGAGTTGCGATTATTATCATACAAACGGTTGGACGATGTGCAAATTAGCTGATTAGATTGAGGGGGCGGGGCTTGCGATGGTGGGGATAACGCGTCCTTTCATCCAGTTTTCTGCCAGGAAGGAGGAAGGAGGGAGAGCGAGAGCGAGGGTGGGTTGACTCGCCTCTTGTCTGCTTGGCTTTCCTCTCCCGCACCACTTGCACATCCCTCCCCGCCCTCCATCTGTCCTGCCTCCCCATCTCTCACACCCCCTCGATTCAGATGCAGGTTCTCCTCTGCTCCCTCTCGTGTCGCAACCCTGCCACCATCAGCTGTCCCCGCTGTGGGCCAGTGTGCTCGGGGTGTAGACGTGAACATTCTTCTTCCCCACACACGATACCCGGGTTCGATCTGATTGATCTTTAACTGATCTATTTTTCGCTTTCAGCCCATTCACTACGACAGGCTGCATTCAGCTCATCCTCGAGCAGAAGACCAAAGCCTGATGTTGAAGGAGGCTGTTGATCTCGCATTCGAAATGTGTTCACGGCCTGCAGCGGTCGCCGAAGGGACGGCTTCTAGAGCCGATGCAAGATGCAAGACAGAAGCCGTAATGCAACACTGCAATCGCCTCCAAAGCAACTTTCTACGATTTGTAGCTTTCCACTGCCATTCATTGAGAACTGACGATCATTGAGAACTGACTACACAACTTCGAAGCTGTCATCGAGGGCATTTCCTTCGTTGTAACCGCGCTGACGGAGACGTGGAGAGATGGCGACCAGAGAACAACACTGACGCGTTCTGATTGTTTCTCAAACAAGACAGTGTTTGAGGATCAATTCTAAACACGGGTTGTGTTTATGGTGTAAATCGCTCGTTTGAGAAATACATGTGCGCTCTCAAAAAGACGGTACTGTAGGTTACTGTACTTTCAATTTCAGAAGAAGGGATGTTGCTGCACGAAAATTAATTAATTAACCAACGACGAGAAGAGAGTGCGACGACAAGATACAAGTATATCTTCAACCTTCATCGTGAACTGTGATTAAATTGTGTCGTCCGTCTCATGCATCAATGTTGTTGACATGTTTTTTTTCATAGGTGGTGATTGTGTACGAGTTTATTGACGTAACCGGGTGTCATAGACTCTCTGCTCTTGGCGCATTCATATCGATCGTGTATCGATTGTTTGTGATCGTTTGTTTTTGTTGTTTTCACATTAAGATTTCAAAATATCATGGTGCACTCAGTTATACGGTAGGCTACAGTAGTCACCAGACGAATTTCGTTGCTTTCCAGTTGTTTTTGTTTTTGTTGTAGTTTACTCTCACGTGTGCGCCCAGGATAGTCGGGTGAGCTGTTTCTCTCTCTCTCTCTCTTCCTCTCTCCCCCCTCTCTCCCTCTCTCTCTCCATCTCTCTCCCTCTCCCCCCTCCCCTCTCTCTTTTTGTTGTATTCTTTCACCGCCTATTGTCTCTTTTTCTCTACCCACTCCCTTTCCTCTGCCCCTCCCCTTCTGTTTTCATCTCACCTTTTCTTTCTAGATTGGCTCCTATAGCTGCCGTCGCATATAAGAAGCGATCTCTCAGACGGGAGCTACTGGCGGAACTTCAAGAAGACCAGAAGGTGTGATGTCATCGGAGTACGGTAGAATACAGTATTCCTAGGCTGGTGAGACGGGCGCGATTTCTCCAAACGGCAGGTGCCGCCCCCGCCGCTCCCGTACCTTCTGACAAGCCTTCGGGCAAGGATGGCGCGGCTCCCGCGGAAGGTACGGTAGAATACGGTACTGTAGGTTACTGTACTCTCAATTTTAAAAGAAGGGATGTTGCTGCTGCACAATCATCCAAGGACGAGAACAGAGTAATGAGTGCGACGACAACATTCAAGTATACCTCCAACCTTCATCGTGAATAATAATAATGTATTTAAAGGTTCATCCTTTATTCATCCTTCCTTTTTCATCCTTTCATCCTTAATCAGAAATCACAAAATCACAACACACAGCATCCAACAAACTAACGGTCAGATCCGTGAGTAGGGACAAAGTGAAGACTGTGACAGAGCCCATTGGCACCCATACGAGCGCATAGAATGGGTTGTCATCTCAGACACAGACACAGAAACTACTTCAACCTTCCAGACTAGCGCATCGGCGCGCTGTCGCGCGCCTCCGCACTAGGTATACAAAAATAGAAAATAGAAGAATAGTTTGTCTTGCATGTTTGATAGTTGATTGCTCTCTAATGACTCTTGCGAAGATACATACACGCAAGGGTTGTAGTTGAAGTGTTCAAGTTCTATGTATTTTGTATATGTAGATTAATTTTTGTCTTTTCTAACTATTTCTCCTACTTCTTTTTTACTCATTTTATGTTCCACAGATTCACACCGCCCCATCTCTTTTTCCTCAACACTGTTCTGTCTACTTTCCATCCTATCTCCCTCCTCCTCCCCCCGCCCCTCTCTCTCTCTTTCCTCGACACAGTTCTACTCTCCCCTATCTCCCCTATCTCTCCTCTCTCCTCTCTCCTCTCTCCTCTCTCCTCTCTCTCTCTCTCTCTCTCTCTCTCTCTCTCTCTCTCTCTCTTCTCCCTTTCCCACTGTCTCGCTATCTCTTTCTCTCTTTCTCTCTCAGTATTATATTTTCTAGAAACAGTAATATCTTCTCTATTGTCTACTGTCAACTTTCTAGAGACAATACTAATACTATGCTCTTGTTTGTCTACTGCATCTTTTTCTTCTACTATGACAACAATTTTCTAGAGACATTGTTATGTTTTCTTCTGTCCACTTTCACCTCTCGTCACCTCTTCCACTCTCACTCCCACATCTGCAGTAATCACTATCACTGTGACTTTCGAGAGACAGCTATGTCTACTCTCCCTTCTCTCTCCTCTTTTCTCTCTCTCTCTTCTATTCTCGCGCTCTCTCCTTTTCTCTCTCTTGTATACTTTCACGTCCCCGCTGCGGTGACAACAACTTTCTAGAGACAGTACTATGGTACCTTCTGTCTACTCTTCTATTCTCACATCTGCAGTAGTCACTGCGACTTTTGAGAGACAGTTATGTAAAAACTTTTTCAAACAGAAGTACTACTCTCTTCTCTACTGTCTTCTCTCTCTACTGTCTACTCTCTACCGCCTGTGCTTGCCAAATGACATGTAAGGTGAACTCGATTCTCACCTCACCTCACTTCCACTCGACACAGTACTGCATCGAAAAGCGGAATTTCAGGCTGAATATGTACAATAATACAAGTAATAAACTCAAAACTTAGTTTCAATTGAAAAAGAAACAGTAAATAGTTCTATATTACGTCTACAATGACTTCAAGAAAAGAAGCCGGCTGGCGCTCTCTAACACGTTGTGTGCACGTGTGAAGGAGTTTGAAACAGTTTGAGGTTGATTGGATCGTTAGAAAGCACTATCTATTGACGTCTCGAAACATTTTACTTAACTTTCAACCTTCAACTTTTCGTTCTGTCAAAGTTATTCGTAGAAGATAGACATTTTGTCTTTTTCAACTGACTCAATCCATAATTGTTATGTTTAGACATATTCCTTAAGAAAAAGACACAACTGAGTGGATATGGGATAGTGATTGCGAATGCCAACTATTCGATATCGATCGGTTGACCTGGCGGCTGGTAGCGAGCAATTCGGTGGGCGCGACCCCAGCAAGTAACGCGCGCTCAGAAAATGTCTAATACTGTATGAAGACAAGTCCGATCGATCTGAAACTTTGACAGAAGGGCTTTTTTGCCCATAAAAGCTTAAGTTTACAAATTGGACCCTCTATCTCGTCTGTACGAAAAGTCGATCATATACGCCATATTTGGTGACTTTTCAGAAAAAGAAACCAGTTCCTATAATCTATTTTACGTAATCTTTCTTCTATTCAACTTTTATAGAAATCGAAGATCATGAATTTTGGGTGCATTTTGGGTACATTCGCCTATTTGGGCATGAAGATGAGGTCACAGGCAGCTGGTATCGCGGCTATCGACTTTTTCTAGGTCGATTCACCTACTCTCCGAATTTGGTTCTAATTGAAATAATTTGAAATTTTTCTCCATAGTTAAGAGATTAGCTGATAACTATGATTAGGAGATCGCTATTGACGAGATATTTGGAATTTTGCGTTCTCGGGTGTTAAAGAAACTTTCTAGAAGAAATTAGCAAATAGGGTATACTTTGAAAAGAGATATCTCTCCGGAAAGAATGACAGACAGACAGACAGACACCATAGTAAATATTAGTATGAAAGGGGGAACAGAAAGGAATCAAACTCGGGCTACCTAGTCGCCTGAGAGCAATCAATTTATATACGGGTGGGGTCATCTACAGTAAAACGAGAGAAGTTATTTGTGAAAAAAGACATTAGTCGTACTCTGAAGTCCGTCTTTTTAAATTGGCATACTGTATTTGAATCTAAGAGATTCCAGTATTTCACTACTCGATGTGTGATAAAACTCTGGCTAAGGGTGGTCTTGGAGATACTCTGTAATTTCAAGCCATTCGAACGCAATGATGATGATCTTGAATTTGCAAGCATGAAGGGATTGGGAGCGTTTACGAAACCATACAGATAGCTATGAACAAGGCGCAAATCTGACAAAGTTCTGCGAGTCCACAGTGTGTCTAGCTCCAAATGTTTCAGTCGACATTGATATGACAGTTTCGGGGCAAGCATTCTAGTGAAGGATCTTTGCACAGCTTCTAATTCGTTAATTTGAGTTACGTTAAGTGCAAGGAGCACCTCACTACCGTACTCGAGAACTGGTCGTATTTTATATTTATAGAAGTTTAAAAACAACGACTCATTCCGTTGGAAGGCCATTCGTAACACACCGATTCGTGAAGATGTTTTCTGAATGATTTTTCTGATATGCTCGCTTGGACTGAGATCGGTTGTGAGATAAATACCAAGATCTTTGATTGAGTCAGTGCAGGCTATTACGGAGCCATCACACGTATATACAGACTTGATGGCACGTTTTCCAAAATGAATAACTCTGGATTTAGCAGCCGATAGTAAGAGTTGGCGCTCACCAAGCCATTGATGTACATTTACCAAGTCAATTTCGAGTAATACCTTGAAATTGGGAATGTTTTGTGGAATTGACAGTTTCATGTCATCCGCGTACAAGAAGAATTTGCTATGTTTGATAACGGAGCCGATTCCATTTACATAGATCAAGAAAAGTAGAGGTCCAACAACACTACCTTGTGGTACACCACTAAGAACTGGAATCCAATCTGATAGTCCTGTGCCCACCCTTACCGACTGAGTGCGGTCGGATAGAAACAGGTTTAACCACCGGAGAGTTTTTCCATCAATCTTGTATGACCTGCATACCTCATTTAATCTTCTATGAACAACTGAATCAAACGCCTTTTTAATATCTAGATAAATAGTGTCTACCGGTATTTTTTTATCCAAATGTTCAACTAAATATCCTACATATTCAACCATTTGCCTTGTTGTGCCTCTACCATCGAGAAAACCATGCTGCTGTGGATTTATTATTTTGTATTTCCACAAATGACATCGAATGTTATAGCATAGCATTCTCTCAAACACCCGGCTTGCGCAACAGGTCAACGTAATAGGTCGATAGTTAGTGCATTGTGTTTTATCACCACTTTTGAAGACCGGGACAACTATACCCTTACGCCATATTGATGGAATAACACCCTCATGAAAACACTGTGAAAAAATTATCGATAGAGGTTCTGCGATGACAACAGCGAGGGCTTGTAAAATAATAGAGGGAATCTCATCTGGTCCACAGGATATTTTTCTTTTAGTTCTTTTCAGGTATTCGTAAACACAATGGGGACTGAAATCTACGTCTGCTATCGAGTGGGCACCAGGATGGTCTTGTAAATGGAATGTCTCGTTATTATCTCTCGAGAAGACCGAGCCAAAGAACTCATTGAATAGAGTGGCTCTTTCTCGATCGTCTGAGACTACTCTACCACTACTATCAGTTAGATCCGGAATGGGGTCAACCGGTGCTAACTTCGATTTTACATATTGCCAGTAGCGCGCAGGAGAGGAACTGTTCAGGATGTGTGCTTCTCGTTCTTGTATGCATTGTTTGATACTTCGACGATACTCTTTCAGTAAGCACTTATAACGCTCTCGATCCTGTATGCTACTGGAAGTTTTCTGCCGATGGTGCAACCGTCTTACTCTATTTTGAAGTTTTTCTAGCCATTTTGGGAATTTTGGAGAGTGATCACGGTTGACTTGTATTTGAGGTATACGGTAGCGTATTGCGTCTTTTATAATGTCACAGAATATTGTCATTGAATTTGTGTGATGAAGATGACTTGTCGATTTTTTGTGTTTGTTACATGCGATCATGTAAGATATAAAACAGTAGGTTTCCTCGTTCTCAGAATGTCTGTCGATGGTCCTGAAATTAAGTTTACCATTCACTCAAAGTACGTGACTGGCTGTGGCTGCGTGTATGTGTCTCGTCTCGTACTCGATTGCGGCAAATAGGTTCCACCAGAAATCGTATCATTACATCAGGTCGGGAAAAGAATAGAAGTGTTTTTGGTACCTGGACGAAAGTTTGCCGGAGAGTAAAATGATACTTGTTTAGTTTACGGTATCGCGTGTAGGGGGAACGGTGTACTGTTTATGTGCAATACTGCGCAGTCTGAATGCATTCCGAACGTCTCGAATATATGTACGGTACGTATGCAAGGCTGGTAGAACAACGACATTCACCGACACTTTCAACTATCAATTATCAACACATCCCAACATCTCTCTCCTCTCTCTCTCCCTCTCTCGTCTCTTTTTTCTTTACCTTCTTTTTTCTCCCGTTTTTGGATCTACGGTCAGTGAATCTGCCAAAAAAAAAACTTGTCTTAAACCGGGTATTAACACATTCCAACTCTCCGTCTTCCTCATATACTCTTCTTCTTTCCTCTTTCACTCTTCATCCTTTTCTCTACGCCTCACGTCTACGTTCCTCTCCCCTTTGTCTTTTTTCTATATCTTTGAGCTATTAGTTGAGATAGCGAGAAAAAGAAGCACTTGTAGCCACTATCTCATACCCATAAAGCACAATGGGTGGCCGGACAGAAGGGAAAGATTTGCGCTGTCGTTATTATCCTTTTCTCCTCTCCTCTTTCTCTCTTTATCCTTTGCTCTATTTCTCTACGTCTACCTCCCTCTTCCCTTGTCTTTCTCATTTCCTCTTTCTCTCTCATCTTCTCTCTCTCTCTATCTCTCTCTCTCTTTCTCTCTCTTCTCCGCTCCTCCTCCTCACATCTCCCTTCTATATTCAATCGGGAGTGTGAGTCGGCGCGTCTATGCAATGTCCAAGAGGGGCGGGGTTTGTTGAAGAGAGAGAGAGAGAGAGAAAGCGAGAGAGAGAGAGAGAGAGAGAGAGAGAGACGAGACGAGAGGGAACTCGACGACAGCTCCAATGATAGAATACGCCATTACCACCCTCATATCGCTGTTTTGGTTTATGCGTTTTGAAATATTGTGTGAATTGACGTTCATATCTCTGACGTTTTTTGTTTGTTTTCAATCAAAACTATTTGACATGAAACGTGTGTTTTGCAGGTTTCCAATGTGTTGACTGTTGAAGTTTCGCGGCTGTTTCACAGAATCAATTTGCGTCTACAACTTATTAATATTCGCAGAGCTACGCTAATTCATCAAGCCATCAACCATGAATCGGTGAGTCCTCTTTCACACATGTCGTTTCACATGTTTTCGGGGTTGTTTGTTTGTTTGCCCACCTTTGTTTACCAATACGCGCTATTTGTTATGGCTACTCATCTACTCACCGCAGGTTGTCAGTCACAGCGGATCGATAATTCGCGACACATTCCCACGTAGAGCCGCCGCGCCATGATTATGCCCCCAGGCTAATCTGAGTGAGTGAGAGAATTGGGCGAGAGAGCGTGTGGATAGGAGAGGGCGCAGAGTGATAGGGGCGAGAGTGGCGGGTTGATTTATGTCCGTTTAACTTTTCGTGACTCGGCGGTGTTCGTTGGAAGTCAATTTGTGACGCGTCTGGTAGAGTCATGCAATTTTACGATTACATCCGTCGCAGACTCCGAATCATGAGATCTCTCTTTCCTCCCCCCTCCTCTCTCTCTCTCTCTCTCTCTCGCTAACTGGCACTTCTCAAAGTGAAGCGTGAATTCTCTTTGTTTTGTGGTGTCGAGTTGCTTGCAATTTGCCCCGTCACTCAGTCTTAGATGGAGAAGAATGCAACCAGAGTCCGAAGAAGACGTAAATGCATACAATTCACCTCTCCACTATTGGAAGAGAGAGAGAGAGAGAGAGAGAGAGAGAGAGAGAGAGAGACCCGGCGTCTGCGCGCTCCATCCCTCCATGTCACATATTGAATGCAGTAAAAGGTGATGAGAGAGAGAGAGGGAGAGAGAGATGAGAGAGGCAGGGAGGGAGGGAGAGCCGTGCTTCTATTCAAATCGCCGTAATTACCTCGCCCGCCACTAATCGGGGAGCGCGCGGAATGCGAAAGGGCACTCGAGAGAGAGACTCGAGCATCCAGACGGAACAATGGAGGGCGAGAGAGGGAGAGGGAAACTGCAATAACAATATAATGTTTATACAAATATTGTAAAACAGTCTTGGCAAAATTAAAATCAATTATGTTTTTAGCACCTAGAAAGACCAGCACGAACAAAAAAATCTCCAGTTTCACGCTCGTTTTTGTAGTTTTTCAATTTCCACACGTGTGCTTGGCATCCGTAATGCGGGAAGGGAATTGGAATCGCCTCTCTCTGTCTCTCTCTCTCCCTCTCTCTTCCTCTCCCTCTCTCTCCCTCTCTCCTCTCTCTCTCCCTCCCACTTCCCTCCCTCCCTCCCTCTCTCCCTCCCTCTGTCTCACTGTCTCTCTAACTCCCTCCCTCTCTCTCCCTTCCTCTCTCTCACTGTCTCTCTAACTCCCTCCCTCTCTCTCCCCTCTCTTCCTCTCTCCCTCCCTCCCTCTCCCTCCCACTTCCCTCCTCTCACAAGACATTTGATCTGCGTTTCACGTCTTTCCTTCCATTTCGGGCACTAAAATACCAATAAGTACACATTTGCATAGTATATTCATGGTGACAAATGAACTGAATACTGTGATATTTGCGAGGAGCCATATATAGATGAAGAGGATTTGGATTAGGTGAGATTATAGTAGACCGCAGCGAAAAACACACCTACACGCCGTCAACCCAAACAGTTATGAAACCGAATGAAGGGGTTTCTGAAAATATATGTACGCAAATTAGTATAAGTGACGTCATTATGCGAGCAGTGTGTGGCATGTGTGTCCACTTGTGGGTGAAAAGATTCGATTATGAGCCGCCGCCGCTCCGGGATTAGCCCTCTCGCCGTACTCTCCTCTCTGACTCTCTCCATTCCTCGTGCTCTCTCGTGCTCTCTGCCTGTCTGACCGGGAAGAGTGAGCTATCCAATCAAGGAGTGATTGTGTGTGTTCTGATGGAAGCTTCCACATCCGCGCATCTTCTCGAACCACTGGGGTTTTGGAACTGCCTTATTTGGCTAATAATACAAATACATTGAGAAACAGTTGAAATTGTCCACAACATCACTTCTAACCAAGTCGGTCACGTAATTCTGCAATCGATAAGCTGAAATGTTCTAAATAAATAGGTTTCAATCTTTTTCGTTGAAAGAACACGAACGACCGTGGCAATTGAATCGGTGGCAAATTGAATAAATTGAATGCGAGGTTTTGTATCAAAAGGCCCTTTCGCGGGGGTTTTCTAGAATCTGACGACAGCCGTCCAGCTGTTTCGCTATCCTTTCCTCTCTGTCTCTCTTTATCTCTCTCTCTTTTTCTTCCTCCCTCTCTTCCCCCCCCCTCTTTCTCTCTCTCTCTGTCGCTCTTCTCCTCTCTCTCCATTCGAGGCAAGCACATAACCATAAAAGGGAACGGCGGATGTGGGTTAGGGAAGTGAGAAACAAAGCAACCCAGTGCTCTACAGTTTTTTTCAAAGATGTGCGTTGACTTATCTTCGAAATAGGTTCTTTTCGTCCCCTCTCCTCTCTCGTTTTCCTCGTTTTATGACGGATATCGTCGCTCTAATTCCTGTTTGCTGGCGGCGAGCATCTATCAAAACAGACGGCTAGCAGAAGAGAGAGAGAGAGAGAGAGAGAGGGAGAGAGAGAGAGAGAGAGAGAGAGAGAGAGAGGGAGAGAGAGAGAGAGAGAGAGAGAGAGATACATAGAGAGACGGGTGGCATATAGACCCCGTCCTACTCACCCTAACTACAGATTGACAACTTGCCACTTACTCACACCAGCGATTCATAGTTTTTGACATTTTTCTCTCGTAAATAGCTATTCGATATTTCGGAAAATTTGGCTCGTTTTCATGCATACAAATCACATGGTTACGTCTCGCTGTCATATTCCCATACGATTATCATACATCAACATTCTCTCGCCTTCTTCCTCCGGAGACCCATTCACGCGCGCCAAGATCACCCTCTACGAATTAGACTGGCGCGCATCTAGTGCACTAGGCGCAAAGTCAGAGTGCATGAGTGAGCATGTGAGAATTGAGTAGTTTCGCCGGGGCCGCTTCATTTCATCCACGCCACATATGTGTCTATCAGACGCGGCCCGTATTGATTCGCTTTCTTCGTTGTTTTGCCCCGACTCTGTTTAGTTGCCCCTCTCGGTTTCGCACATTCTTCAGTGGACGAAGTACTCAATGTAATTACATTGTCTCTCTCCCTTTTATGGCATGAAACAGGTGTCCGCTTTCATTCACGCCCCGTTCGGTGGTAGGAATGTGCGTGCTTACACATATGGATATAGTATCGCATCTCTCTCTCTCTCTCTCTCTCTCTCTCTCTCTCTCTCTCTCTGCGATTCTCGGCTTTGTTTGTGCCTCCTTGCTATATATGACTATTTCACGAGGCGTGTGAGCTTGGCAACCCTCGGCTATAGAGTGAATAGGTGGGCGCGATGAATGCGTGACCACTAGCCTCTATTCGAACTTATTGCCTATTGCCTATTGCGCGTTTGTCACCTTCAATATCACGAGCTTACTCCTTAAGAGCTTCTTATTCTCACTTTCACCTTGTTTTGCCCTAGGTGGTCTTTACCGTTCCGCAATAACTTGAGCTTTTCATTGAAACGCCGAGTGACAACCAAATCGAGCACTCGAGTGCAGCTGCGCACCGATGATTTACTGATTGCTCTCTCTCTCTCTCTCCTCCCCTGTCTCTCCCCTCTCTCTCCCCCCCTCTCTCTCTCTCTCTCTCTCTCTCTCTCTCTCTCTTTCTCTCTCTCTCTTCTCTCTTCGTGACTACGTCGTCAAGTGAACGGAGTGCGCATGCATTACCCGTATATGGTGTTGAGTGAGAGGAGAGAGACGTGCACTCACATTCCAACACCTCTCCAAATGTCATTCAAGCTCATTATTGATTAGTGTTTTGATGCATATATAGTTCACCCAGATGAGTTTCCATTGCTTTCACATAGTGACTGTCGAATATTATTGCAATTTGAAACGTATCAGATCTGTATTTTTTGTGTTCTTCTTATGTCAGACATCCTTCCGCAGTCCGTCTATCCATGCGCCTTGCCATGAACCCTAGTTCACCCTGTGCCCAACTTTGATCAGCAGTATATGTCGTTGTTCTCCCGAGTTCGTTGCATCGCGCATACCTTGCCACAGTCTTCCTGTCTCCCTGACTGACTCACTGACCGTCCCCAGAAATGCGCCATGTCGACCCTGCCGGCTGCCGCTGACTCGCGCCTCTCGCGCATCTCCAACCCACTCAGGGCCCTCACTCAACTACTGCTCCGGAGAAAGAGCAAGACCAGCAAGTAATCACCTTGACCAGATGATAACTGTCCCAACATAACTACTTTACGTGTTTACTGTTCTACTTATTCAACTTGTAGCTGTTACTCGGTATACTATCACAACAGGGGGCGTAGGTGAAGCTAATTGTCAAACCTAACCTTACTACTTACTACTATTCAACTATTCATCTTGGAGAACCTTGGTGTGGTGTGGTTGACTCCGATTCCAGCGATTGCAGCGTGTCCCCTCTGGCCTTACAATGAATGCTGTCCCCCCTGGGTGGTCGCAGGGCGCAGAGGGGGGAACGATTTGTCCCCCCCCCTAGCAAGAGAAAAAGAGGAGGACGAGGGGGAAATGGCAGCGAAACCAAGCTCACCAGATTTATCGCTCATTCAATGAGCACACATCGTTAGCATGTGAAACTATGCGAACTTTTACAAAAGCGTCGACTGAAATTTACATTAAAAGGAGTACAACGTAATAACGATGGGGGTAGTTTGTGAAAAGATAGTAATAAAGTTATATATATATATATATATATATATATATATATATATATATATATATCCAGATCCTTCCTCCGCTCCGTGTCCCCTTCGGCGGCCGCTCCACTCGCACACAGCTATCCCTATCCGAGGACACACACCACCGTTATGGTGCGCTGATTTGTTTTTTATTATTATTTTATTAGTTTATTTCAAAACAATACATATCTGCCTAATGACTGCGCCATGTTTCTAGAAATGGTAATATAGCATTGATATTAATGTAGAATGTTGGTGGTAATGTATTATTGTTGATTTTCTCAGGTGATTCCCAGTCAGCGCCCGTTCGCTGCTGAAGACGCGCCGCCGGGATACGTTGCACCTGTGGGTTGTGTTTTTATATTTGTAATTTGTTATCTCTCTTCTCTCTCTCTCTCTCTCTCTCTCTCTTTCTCTCTCTCTCTCTGTCTTTGTGCATCATAGAAAACATAACATGTGCATCATAAAAAAACATAATGACTGTGCGTAATAGCTTCTGGTTCACAGGTGTTTTAGCGTTCATGTAGTCGCGCAGAATTAGTTTCGCGGTCGCAACAATTTTTTAATGTGATATGTGAAACGTAGGCGAAAAATAACTGAAAAATAAAGTCCCTTTTCTTTTATTTGATGTGTACGAACCCTAGCATCCTCGAAAGGACTCGATTCCACTTCACCTAATCTCCCCAGCGACATCAATACTTTCTCACCAAAAAGTGCGAAAGAGGGATTATGGTACACTTATCCCTCCTAGAATGGGTTGCTATCGGCTTGTTCTTACCTAGAAGTGAGAGAGAGAGAGAGAGAGAGATAGAGATATGTAGAGAGAGAGAGATGATGTATGTAAATAGCTAATCTCCAAGTTTGATGAAGGCAGTATCCGCATATATTCCCAGTCCCTTCAATAATCATAGAATGACGGCAATTTCTTTAAAAGCCCCTTTCCCTATTTCCTTTCTTGCGTGCGCGGAGGCCATCAATCAAAAGGTGTTGCGGCCCTGGTATACACATGTCGCGCGGCAGAGAGAGAGAGAGAGAGAGAGAGAGAGAGAGAGAGAGAGAGAGAGTCATTGCTCACTCATACTAGAGCCCAGAAACCCCCGAGCTTTATTTATACACACTGCGCGACTCGACGTTTTTGGGAGTCTTCTATGCTAATTCGCTTCCATCCAATTGCCTCCCGACCACTAATCAAAAGGGCATTTGTCATTCTAGCCATCAATGTCTCCCACACCCAATTCCCTCCAAATGCGGTCGTATAGAATGTCCATGTTCGTATTCGTAAGCCGATTAACATTGTACAAGTTACTTACAAGTACATAACATTTTGTATCCTCTCTTGATTCATCGTTGTGAGTCGCTATGGCTCCCCTAGGAATTGCAGAGACAAGCGCCGGCCTCCGATTATCGAGCAGCATTCCATTGTTTTCCATTGCTTGTCGGCGTTGTAGTCAATTCGTTGCTATGTGCACTTCACTTTGATAATACAATGTTCCGCATATCGATTCTAAATTTGCCGCGCATGATATAGTTGATAACGTGACCCATCGTTTGCTCTCACTCTGTGATAACGTCAGACACAGACGATGTATTGCTGCATATACGTGAGTCTGGGCTGATTCATATACTTTCTCCGTCTCTATACAGTTTCTTAGATATTTGTGTAGTGGTTGATTCACACTTCACATTTCCACATTTCTCTCTTTCCAGAAAGTGCGTCGTCCTCCGCTGAATCGCGCCATTCCCACCATCCCCGAATCCAAGTCGAACGAGTCTATCATGAGCCACATTACACACGTCAGCGAGAAGGTGTGTTTACTTGTTTACATGTTTGTTTACTTGTTTGTTTACTTGTTTACGTGTTTGTTTCCAGGCCTCCACTCCGGGTGAGGACATGTGTACAGTGTTCGAGAACAAGATGGTCAGCAAGATACCCGTGCCCAAGCAGGTGGGTGGGGTAAACAAACGAGTAAACAAACAAAAACAAACAAGTAAACAAATGAACCAATAGGTGATATATCCTGTGGTGTTGCACCAGCAAAACGCAGGTGGGTGGGGTGAACAAACAAGTAAACAAACAAAAACAAACAAGTAAACAAATGAACCAATAGGTGATATATCCTGTGGTACACTAGCAACAACGCAATTTGGTTTTGATTTTTTTCTAGTTGTTAGATTAAAACATGCATTCAATAAATTAATCATCGTGGTCATTCGGCTATTGCATGTAGAATTTTGTTTTGATATTTTTTTAGTTACTAGTCAATTAGTTAAAGAAGCACGAGTTCAATTAATTAATCATCGTGTTGTTTCAGATATTTAATGGGTGTGAAACGTATGAAGAAAATAACTTCACATTAACCGTTTCTAAAATATGGAATAACAACAAGGTTGAGTGTAATGAAACACGTGTATTGTCAAATAAAGCCAGTTGTGAACAAACAAGTAAACAGTAAACATTAGGTGATCCGTCCGCCTCCGCGGCAGCATCAGTCCGTGCCTCCCCCCGCCGCCTTCGCAGGACCGAGCAGGGGACAGATGCACAAGAAGGTACGGGGGATAGTCTCGAGTCGCGCGTCGTTGAGTAAATCAGAGGAGAGTCAGTCAAACCCACTACCCCCGCACACAGGAATGGGTGGTTGCAGTGGATAGGAATGCTGTCATATGCTTTGAGCACTGTTTGAGAGAGAAGGATTC
>CAWZYM010000218.1:140000-257964 GCA_963966185.1 Rhabditoides inermis | reverse complement strand
TCCTCAACGAAAAACCTTTTTTTCATGGCTGGTATTGCATTTATCTCACTACTCATAGAGAGTAACAAGGATATAATCGTACCAATTGTTCTCAGCCGAAAACGAGAAAACTTCCAGAATCAAGCCGCCTCCACTCGCTCCGCCATCTCCAAGTCATCGTCCATGGACGGGCCGTCGTCGTCCGGCACCACGACGACAGGGTGGAAGAGGGTGGAGAGGAGGGAGGACAAGGTGGGGGGGGGGGGGAGAGAGAGAGGGAGAGAGAGAGAGAGAGGGAGAGAGGGAGAGTGAGAGACAGAGAGAGATGGCGATGGAGAGACAGAGAGAGAGAGAGAGAGAGAGAGAGAGAGAGAGAGGGAGGGTGGAGAGAGAGAGAGAAACAGAGAGACAGAGAGACAGAGACACAGACAGAGAGACAGAGAGACACAGACACAGACAGAGAGACAGACAGAGAGAGAGAGAAACAGAGATACAGGGAGAGAGACAGAGAGAGAGACAGAGAGAGAGACAGACAGAGAGAAACAGAGATACAGGGAGAGAGACAGAGAGAGAGAGAGAGAGAGAGAGAGAGAGAGAGAGAGAGAGAGAGAGATGAAGAGAGTTCCTTTCCAGTCCGAGACGGTGCACCCTCCCGCGCGTCCCACCCTGGTCGTTCTCCCGCGCACTCCCCTTTCCCCCGACGGATCCCCGCGAAGGGAGGAGAAGGGACCGCCCAGCACCATTATGGAGGTACGTTTCACGATACGTTTCACAACACGTTTCCTAATGTTGATAATACGACATAAACGTTTTCATTCAGGTCTCGGAGCGCGAGGACCCGTCGCGCTCGGAGCAAGCGCTGCCTTGTGACGCCCCGCCCCACCGAGTCCCCGCCCACCAGCTCCAGCCAATCGCAACCGGTCGCAGTGTCATCAGACGAGCACGGCTCGTCGAGTCAGATGTCGCTGCCGCCGGCTCCGCCCAGCGAGGCCCCGCCCACTTCCATGTCCACCCCACCCCCGTCGGACACCACGGAAGACGATAGTCAGATGAGGGACATCGACGCCGATATGTCACTCAGGTATCGATTAGTTTATCGATCGATACTAAACTGACTTTCCAGGAGCTCCCTGATTTGCTCGGAACACGTGAGCGTGATTCTACGCGACGACTGCCGCCTCGAAGTGGTGGAGAGAGTGGAGGCGCCGCCCATGCAGGCCACGCCCACCGCGCCGCCGGTGCCGGAACATCAAGAAGAGGTGGAGGAAGTCATGGTGAAGAAGGCAGTGGTGCTTCTGGAGGCGACGCCGCTGCGTCGATGGAGGAGCTGGCGTCGATTCCGGTGGTGCGGATGGAGGAGGGGCGTGGATGGAGAGGAGAGGAGGAGGATGAGATACTCGTCGTCACACTGGAAGGCACGCCGGAGAAGAGGCACGGGTGGGTGGAACTCTAGCATAAAGTAGCGGTCAGTCTCTTCGAAACTGCCTTCGAAACTGACTTCGAAACTGCCTTTGAAACACGACCACACAGCGTGTTGCGAAGGCGTTTAGAAGGGGCTGTTTCGAAAAGACTGACCACACGGGATGTGTTGCTTTATAGTTTTGTTACGAATTATCGATGTCAATTCCTGTTTGCAGGTGGGTAAATCATGGAAATGAATTGAATTGCATTGACATGAAATTATTACAGTAATGATTTGCGTCCCACATCAACAATCTATCAAAGCACCAATAGCAAATCATGAAACAACTACTTAAAGTGAAAAAAATACTGCAAAGAGCACTTTTCGTAGACAGAGTGATGAGATCACAGAGAAATGGAGAAAAGCCATGAGACATTCAGAATTGATGTACGATACGTGGATACAGTACACTATTAAGTGATCATTAGTGTCGGTAAAACTCCAGTAACCCTTGAATTTGCGTTGAAACGTAATATGTTGAATTCTATATCCGACGCCTTCGACGGTGACATTTTTTCCCCATAAATTACAGTTTAATCGATTAAAACGGAACAACTATACAAATTATTTCGAAACAACCAACGTGAACTTCTCAACCGTAAATACTCGTTAGTTGCAAGGATATTACTCATTACTGTCACTATATAACTCCAAGAAGACTTGAATTTGAAACGTAACATTTTGAGTTTGTCGAAAGGTTATACTTCGATTGGAGATATTTTTCGCACAACACAGTTGAGTACCGGTGGAACGTAACACTTATACCAAGTTTGAAATATGAAACTTCAACTTCAGCCGATCCATCTCTCCCGTTCCGACGATCGATCGATCATCGATCATGGATCGACCGCCAGACGTCATCGATCAGTCACCCTGCAGGACCATTGGTGAGTTTCTTCAATCGATTAATCAATAATCAGTCGATATCAGACCGCTCGATCCACCACGACTCTCCGTCTGTGCAGAAGCGGGCGACCGAGTCGTTGTCGGATCAGCTGACCAGTGTACTGACGCCTGCGGCCAGTCCGGAAGAGGAACATGGTGAGGGGAGAGAGAGAGAGAGAGAGAAGGAGAGAGAGAGAGAGAGAGAGAGATAAAGAGAGGGAGAGAGAAGAAGAAAGAGAGGGAGAGAGAGAGGGATGGAAAGAAAGAGGGAGGGAGATAGAGAAGGTAGAGGAGAGAAGGTTGAATTATGACGTACGTTCCATCTGATCTCTTTATTCTCAGCGTCCACTCTGCAATCAATAAGTCTTGCTGAGTCCATTCTCCCCAAACTTTAATGTGTTTTTCTTTAAAAAAAAAACATATATAGGGAGAGAGAGAGAGTGCCGTGTCCATCACCCTCCTTGCAGCCTCCCCTCCCGTCTTCCACTGCCCGGCCCCTCCCCCCATGGAGCTGACCACACAGGGAACGAGTCCGATCAGGGCAAGTGTGAGTGGACTTGAGAAAACTGATGTGTAAAGTGTATGTGTCCGTGTACATATCAAATCAAATCAAATCAAATGTTTATAATCGCTTACATAATCGCTTATTCATGTATGTACATATTGCATGGATGAGAGATGATTTGGTTACCGTGTACATAACAGTGAAGTTGTTCTGAGTCCGAGGGTGTGAGTCGATGTTGACAATGACAACAGGGGTGAGATGCGAGTGACAGATATTGACCTGCGCCCCACCCACCCGTACGCTGACACACTGTAGTCAGTGTTGAAAAACGAGAATCAATCCTGATGTCGACAAGCAGTGTAGCCTTCGTAAGTAATAGTCAAGTTGTTTTGTGTTTTACGTGTCACTCGTGTTTCATATGGAACAGTGCACGTTGGAGACAATGTATTCATTTTTTGTCGTGATTATGTACTCTAAACAAACACAAAAACACAGGTTGCTAAAATTGATTTCCATCCGAGCAGGAGTTTAGCCTGTTAATGCGAAAAGAAATATTTGTACGCAAGACACACAATTGTCATGAGACATGAGATCATGATCGGAGTGAGTACGTTTCACACCCATAGTAACAAAGAAAGCGGCGTTCTTTCGGATAATTGTAGAGTCCTATTCGTAGCAACTGTCTCAAAAATTAAGTGTATCTGTTTTCGAAAAAAGTGTATGTTCGGGATAATAATATGATAATAACATCAATATTATCTCTGCAGCCGCGCCGCTCGTCCTCCCCTCCCCCGCTGCCTCCCTTGACCGAGAGAGTCACACTCCTCGTGTCGCCCAAGTCACACGCGCCCATCAGAACAGACAGCAAGAAGGTGAGCAGTACCAACGTACCAAAAGACCAAAAGTACCAAGATGTCAGGAGATATGTATATGTTTGTTGTTTGTTTATCAGCCCGATTCCGACATGTACATACAATGGTAGGCATGATGGGTTATGAGGAGATATAGCAATGACAACTGGATCTTCTGTACCATGTATCTTCCCTACCACCATCAACAACTTTACATGGGGCAAGGTTTAAAAGTAATACAACAACAACAATTTCAAACTAGAATTCTCAATTCAGGAGCGTTCCGAGAAAGCGAAGCGTCAAGCAGCCGAGGCTCGCGAGAGGAGAGAGGCGAAAGAACGAGCGGAGAAGGAGAGGCGAGACGCCGAGAGGGCGAGGAGGGAGCAGGAGAAGGCCGACCGGCAGATGGTGCGTGGAGGTTTTTATAGGTGTAGGTGTATTCAGAATCAGCAATCACATAATCACAAACACACAGATTCTAACAACTCCCGGTCAGACCCGTGAGTAAGGACAAAGTGACGACTGTGACAGATCTCATTGGCACCCATGCGGACGCATAGAATGGGCCAGAGCGATAGTTTCCGATCTACTTGTATTTCGAAATACGGTTCCATAACCGTTTGTTTCTCTTGTTTTGCTGATTGCGAGCATAGAACTTATTGTAAGAACTATACGTTGCACGGGAACGGTATAGACCGTCTTGCGCAAGTGACTGCAATATCACTTCTGCCGTCCTTCTAAAACACGTGCTTACGTTTGTCCGATATAATCGCATCGATAGAACTTTAATTGGCACAACGAAAAAATCACATATCACAGGCTCGTTCGGCTGAGAAACCGAAGACTCCTCTGAGTGCGCGAGGTATCAAGTCGTTCCTGATGCGGCGGCAGGAGAAGAGCAAGCCGAAGGTGAGAGAGAGAGATAGAGAGAGGGAGAGAGAGGAGCGGAGAGAGATAAAGAGGGGGAGAGGGGAGAGGGAGAGAGGGAGAGAGGGAGAGAGGGAGAGAGGGAGAGAGGGAGAGAGGGAGAGAGGGAGAGAGGGAGAGAGGGAGAGAGGGAGAGAGGGAGAGAGGGAGAGAGGGAGAGAGGGAGAGGGAGAGAGGGAGAGAGGGAGAGAGGGAGAGAGGGAGAGAGGGAGAGAGGGAGAGAGGGAGAGAGGGAGAGAGGAGAGAGGAGAGAGGGAGAGAGGGAGAGAGGGAGAGAGGGAGAGAGGGAGAGAGGGAGAGGGAGAGAGAGAGAGAGAGTGAGAGAAAGGGGAGAGAGATGGAGAGAGGGGGAGAGAGGAGAGAGAGACAGAGAAGAGAGAGATGGAGAGAAGGAGAGAGAGAAGGAGGGATAAAGAGAGAGAGAGAGAGAGAGAGAGAGAGAGAGAGGGAGAGAGAGAGGAGCGGAGAGAGATAAAGAGGGGGAGAGGGAGAGAGGGAGAGAGAGAGAGTGAGAGAGTGAGAGAAAGGGGAGAGAGATGGAGAGAGAGGGGGAAAGAGGAAAGAGAGAGACAGAGAAGAGAGAGATGGAGAGAAGGAGAGAGAGAAGGAGGGATAGAGAGAGAGAGAGAGAGAGAGAGAGATAAGGGAGGGAGAGGCAGAGAGGGGAGAGAGGGAGAGAGGGAGAGAGGGAGAGAGAGAGAGAGAGAGAGGAACAATCCAGCCGCCACCCACCTCCAAGTCCATGCCGCACTCGCTCTCCCCGAAGCCGATGCGGCTCAACGTAGTCAAGGTGGGTAAACAAGTAAACAAACAAGTAAACAAACAAGTAAACAAAGAAACAAACAACTCATTCAGACCTTCGCTCCCTTGGCCGAGTTCGAGTCGTCGGTGGTGGAGAACAGTCCGATGGTGGAACAGCCGGGCGGCGACTGGGCGGACAGCCCGCGGAGCAGGCGCAGGTGGGGGGAGGGATCTCTCTCTCTCTCCTCTCTCTCTCTCTCTCTCTCTCTCTCTCTCTTCTCTCTCTCCTCTTTATCTCTCCTCTTTATCTCTCTCTCTCCTCTCTCTCTCTCTGTCTCCCTCTTTCTCTCCTCTCTTTCTCTCTTCCTCTCTCCCCTCTCTCTCTATTTCTCTCTCACTCTCTTTCTCTCTTCTCTCTTCTCTCTCTCTTCTCTCCTCTCTCTCCTCTCTCTCTCTCTCTCTCTCTCTCTCCTCTCTTTCTCTCTTCCTCTCTCCCCCCTCTCTCTATTTCTCTCTCACTCTCTCTTATTTCTCTCAAACCTAATTTCTTTCGTATTGAACGAATAAGGCAGTAAGTCGTTCATTATGCAGGCACTCCGAGCTCGCTTCCCGCCGCTCCGCTGACCTGGACCGTCTGCTGAACAACGTGCTGTCGAGTGACACTGGCGAGTCGTCGTCGTCCACACTGGAGGCGGATAACAACGGCAACCCGACGACCGTCATGGAAGGTGGGGGGACAGCTTAGAGCTTTATGCTCGCAATAAGTTGCGCGCGGTGGGGTAGATCAGAGAAAGATAGAGGTAGATAGGGAACCGTATTTCGAACTGCAAGTCTGCAAGAGAGGTAGATCGAACTGTCGCTATGGTGCAGGCTATATGATGATACGGTCTTGTGGTGTTGATAGCATTCGAAATTGTGTGAATATGGGAATTGTCGATATTTCGGGTTTTGCATGGAAGGTCATGATAGGTGGAAAGGCTTGTGATGCTGCAATACGTTTAGGAAGAACAGTGTTTTATTCACCCTCTGATGTATACGGTAAACGATCTTGAAGTACGATGTTCCGACTTGGTATGCGACTGGATGAAAGGATCATCTGACGTTATGTGTGGAAAATATTGGATGAGATGTTTTGTTTTGTATGTTACAAACTAAAACATAGTTTTATGTCATTCGGGACGCATGCACTCATCTCATATCGAATTCCATGTTTCATCTATGACAAGGCCGGTTTGGCTAATTAATTTCGCCCTACTCCATCTCACTCCCTCTCCCTCTCCTCATATCATCCGCATTCAATTCACATGTCTCCCTTGCCTCTTCTCTTCTCCCCGTCTAGTTTCCATTTCCAACTCTCGTTCCATTGCGTATATTGGTAGTGGCGGGAGAGACAGAATGAGGAGAGGGGAGAGAGAGTGAGGAAGAGAGAGAGAGAGAGAGAGAGAGAGAGAGAGAGAGAGAGAGAAGAGAGAAGAGAGAGAGAGAGGGGGGGAGAGAGAGAAGGAAGAGAAGAAAGGAGGAGCTTGCATAGCATACGGGGCTTGTAATTGTGTTTCCATCTCCCGCCCTCTCTTCTCTGTCACTATCAGATGCATAGAGAGACGCGCCGGCAATCTTCTTTCTTCTAAACTCTGCTCGACCTATTATGCCAGTTTTCGGCTCTAAATGTTATCACAATGTTTGTTATCATTATACTACCATCGCTATCCTAAACATGATTATGCAAATTTCAATTATGCAAATTTCTAGCGCCGGCCGGCAAGTGGGGCAGTCCTCCCGCGTCTTCCAGCGTCGAGGACAAGGGTCTGATTGACGACGAAATATTGTAAGTTTGTTTTATTGTTTTATTTTCTTTTTTCCATTCCCCTCTCCCCTCCAAATTAGGCTCATCGAGTTTCACACCACCACAACGGCGCGTTCCCACGTTGTATTGCCTTCTGAAGAAGAGAGAGAGAGAGAGAGAGAGAGAGAGAGAGAGAGAGAGAGAGAGACTAAGGCATATTGAGCCCCGAAATCGGGCGCTCTCGGACATCATTATCTCTCTGCAGCATCATCGAAATTTCCCGCGCTTCTTCCATTTCCACTCTCACTCTCTCACTCTATAGTGTCAGATTCCTGCTAACGTATTTGCACACTTCCCCGAAAAGTTATTTTCTGCTATCAGCAAATCAGCTCCAATCAGCTGCTCGCCGATGCGTGAATCATTGCGCATTGTTTTTTGGGATCAATTGCAAAATGGCGTTTCCCCTTTTTTACAATCCCTTTTATTGCAGCGATCAGCCGATGCTGGTCGGAGATTCGTTTTCCGCATCACCATCCGTTGAACGCTTGTCCTTGATCCTGCAGGTTTGTTTGTTTGTTTACTCATCAATAATTAATCACTCGGAGGTCTCATTCTCATTATATCGTTGTTATGTTTGTTTACTTGTTTGTTTCCAGAACCGTAACCCTGCAGAGGACCAACAGACGATCATCTCCATCGATCGCAGTATCTACGACGACATGTGAGTTTCAACTTTCGCATGGCAATTAGAGAGTGACACTCAACTTTTTTCGCGTTCCGTTTCCCTTCTCATGTTACCGGTATTCCGTCACTGAGACTGGGAGAGAACAGAGAGAAAGAGAGAGAGTGGATTACGCCATTGATCGATTGAGAGAGCGCAGAGAGCGCGAGTGATCCGCCCCCCAGTGAGTTTGTTCGCTCTCTCTCTCTCTCTCTCTCTCTCACTCCCACACACAAATCGCATGCGATTGCGAATTCGACACAACCCTCTGCTTTTTCTACTCTCATAATTCGATTGAATCCCTCTATTCAATCGCATTCACTATTGCCTGTGCCGCAATGACCGACTGTCTTCTCGGGCCGTTCTGGAAGACGCTCTTTTGGTGAATAGGACCTTGACATTTCCATTCAGTGCTCCTAATTTGCATGTTTTATGCGCGCACATGCTATCGACTTGATTCGAGAACGAACACTGAATGTATACACTAGTTGTTTATTCACGGACGTTCCTGTCGTGAATACCAATATCGATCGTGAGCTGCGTAGATTTTCAGGACACTGTCCTAGCTTCCTAGCTCTCTTTTTTCAAGCGATTCGTGATGCAAAACAATTGAGAATAGTATCGAGAGTGTGGGAAGAACTTCACGCCTTTCCATAGGCTGCAATGTGTGTCAATTTGTCTCCCAGGCCGCAATAGGAAGGGAGAAAGAGAGAGATTGATGGGCCGGTTTTGCGCGAGATCACACGCGCTACCATGACTAATCGAGCGCGCGCGCAAACATAGTTTAGCCATTATGATCTATAAGTCATTTATAACAAGAATTTGCGTGCGTAGGAGAAGAGAGAGAGAGACAGACAGACAGACAGAGGACACGGAGATTATAGCGTCATAGTATATGTTTGAGGTCTCGTCGCAGCACGCACCCCGCAGAACACAATGCGAACGGATCGGACACGCAGAGGTGAGCGACTGTTTGTTTGTTTATTTGTTTATTTTACTGCACTGCTCGATGTCGAACTCTGCAGACCGAATTGTACCGCATCAGAGTACTCATAGGTCTCTTGAATCGGTATACCTTTACTTACCTATCTTGTACTTTTGTAAACAAGTAAACAACCCCGTTTACAGATCCGTGCTCTCGCAGCAACCCATGCCCTCGCCACAACTGAAGCAGACCCTGTCGGCGTCTCTCTCAGAGGTAGGTGTTTGTTTGTTTGTTTGTTTGTTTACAAACAAGTAAACAAACGTTGCAGGTTGACGATATCCGGGAACAGCTGAAGGCTCTACAGGCGATTTGCGAGAGAAGCGAGAAGGTGATAATATTAAGTATATACATAGTTGTCTTATATTTATGAATAGCTCGGAGTAACATCGATTACACTACGCTATGTGTAATTATTTTTAAATTAAAGGTGAAACGTAACATACTGTTGGAAATTGAATTATTCATATTATTCCGCTATTATCCTGTTTGGAGTTAAATGAAAAAAGCCTGCTTGGTAACATTGATTGAATATGACACATACATATGAGTTAAGAAAGTCATAGGATTTCTCACACAATGATAATTTACGTGATCCCTAACATGTACTTCTAAACCCTCACTTTCACACTTTTTGTGACTCTCACACGTTCATTTTCGAAACATTACTTTTAGGATTCTCAATGATTCACAGGATTGTGAAGAAGAAAACAATTCATTTCAAACATAAAACGTATCTGAATGACGAAAAAAACAAAAATGAAATAAAACTTGAAACTTGAAAGACATACTCACAACCATGTGTTGCGTACATACTCACAACCATGTGTTGCAGACGTCGTCGTCTGGTTCTTTGGATCTGGTGGCAGAGAATGAGAAGCTGCGGGAGCAGCTGAGACAGAGAGACGACCTAATCGCCAGTCTACAACGCCAGATTGCTGGCCTGTCTGTTTAGAAGATCAGGGTTTCCCTGTCAAAACTCTATAGATATACATCTTTTGATTCTTATTTGCATCTTTTCTCGCTCTTATGACGATCTCACTGTCTCTTGTCATCGTAGATTTTTAGAGTCCGTCTCACACCCATTGACGTCAATAGTAGTGGCGCGGACTGTTTTTTTTCGTCTAGTCGAATAAGGGTTGATTCGATTGCGCTTCGCATCTCTATCGTAATACGTGTGTGGGTGAGAATTTCTGATTATTTGATACAGCTATTGTATTATTCACTAATTTTACAGTATGTTGCATTAGAACCAACTTAATACTTCTATATTGTACCATTGAATTTATAATAAATATTTATCGCATTGTTTAGGCTTTATTAGAAAATAAATAAACAAGTTCATAACAAGAGATAAAATCCTAGTTTGGAATGATGATTCAAACCGAGTTTTTCTTCTGCTTTTCCTTCGCCCATTCTTGTACTTCGGCTGAAAAAAATGAAGTCAGAATCACAGAAAACATAAATGCGTGAAGATGAAGGAAAAAAAATTCAGGCTTCAGGCTCCCTTGTACTTTGGCTAAAAAATTGGAGTCAGTTGCCGATGATGGAGAAGAAAACGATGAAAAAGCATGACTCACCAGATCCGCAGAAGTAGAATACGACACAGGCGATGGCATTCGACGCGGCACACGCTCCAAACACGATCGGCCACTTGTAGATCGTACCCTAGGAGACATGCTTTAGAGGTCACTTATTATATGTGTATGTTTCACGAGCGTTTCTAAAAATACACAGATTTTTTGGAGTAATTACTATAACCCAATATACCGTAGTGGTGATGTAGGCCATCGCGTTGGGACCCACGAGACCGGCGAAGTTACCTGTAAAAGTCGTTCCTCTCTCTATCTCTCTCTTTTTTTCCCCTCTCTCTCTCTCTCTCTCACCGATCAACATAGTGATTGAAGTGATAGTGCCACTGAATTGTGGTGCCAGATTCTTTGACCGACTGTCTTCTCGGGCCGTTCTGGAAGACGCTCTTTTGGTGAATAGGACCTTGACATTTCCATTCAGTGCTCCTAATTTGCATGTTTTATGCGCGCACATGCTATCGACTTGATTCGAGAACGAACACTGAATGTATACACTAGTTGTTTATTCACGGACGTTCCTGTCGTGAATACCAATATCGATCGTGAGCTGCGTAGATTTTCAGGACACTGTCCTAGCTTCCTAGCTCTCTTTTTTCAAGCGATTCGTGATGCAAAACAATTGAGAATAGTATCGAGAGTGTGGGAAGAACTTCACGCCTTTCCATAGGCTGCAATGTGTGTCAATTTGTCTCCCAGGCCGCAATAGGAAGGGAGAAAGAGAGAGATTGATGGGCCGGTTTTGCGCGAGATCACACGCGCTACCATGACTAATCGAGCGCGCGCGCAAACATAGTTTAGCCATTATGATCTATAAGTCATTTATAACAAGAATTTGCGTGCGTAGGAGAAGAGAGAGAGAGACAGACAGACAGACAGAGGACACGGAGATTATAGCGTCATAGTATATGTTTGAGGTCTCGTCGCAGCACGCACCCCGCAGAACACAATGCGAACGGATCGGACACGCAGAGGTGAGCGACTGTTTGTTTGTTTATTTGTTTATTTTACTGCACTGCTCGATGTCGAACTCTGCAGACCGAATTGTACCGCATCAGAGTACTCATAGGTCTCTTGAATCGGTATACCTTTACTTACCTATCTTGTACTTTTGTAAACAAGTAAACAACCCCGTTTACAGATCCGTGCTCTCGCAGCAACCCATGCCCTCGCCACAACTGAAGCAGACCCTGTCGGCGTCTCTCTCAGAGGTAGGTGTTTGTTTGTTTGTTTGTTTGTTTACAAACAAGTAAACAAACGTTGCAGGTTGACGATATCCGGGAACAGCTGAAGGCTCTACAGGCGATTTGCGAGAGAAGCGAGAAGGTGATAATATTAAGTATATACATAGTTGTCTTATATTTATGAATAGCTCGGAGTAACATCGATTACACTACGCTATGTGTAATTATTTTTAAATTAAAGGTGAAACGTAACATACTGTTGGAAATTGAATTATTCATATTATTCCGCTATTATCCTGTTTGGAGTTAAATGAAAAAAGCCTGCTTGGTAACATTGATTGAATATGACACATACATATGAGTTAAGAAAGTCATAGGATTTCTCACACAATGATAATTTACGTGATCCCTAACATGTACTTCTAAACCCTCACTTTCACACTTTTTGTGACTCTCACACGTTCATTTTCGAAACATTACTTTTAGGATTCTCAATGATTCACAGGATTGTGAAGAAGAAAACAATTCATTTCAAACATAAAACGTATCTGAATGACGAAAAAAACAAAAATGAAATAAAACTTGAAACTTGAAAGACATACTCACAACCATGTGTTGCGTACATACTCACAACCATGTGTTGCAGACGTCGTCGTCTGGTTCTTTGGATCTGGTGGCAGAGAATGAGAAGCTGCGGGAGCAGCTGAGACAGAGAGACGACCTAATCGCCAGTCTACAACGCCAGATTGCTGGCCTGTCTGTTTAGAAGATCAGGGTTTCCCTGTCAAAACTCTATAGATATACATCTTTTGATTCTTATTTGCATCTTTTCTCGCTCTTATGACGATCTCACTGTCTCTTGTCATCGTAGATTTTTAGAGTCCGTCTCACACCCATTGACGTCAATAGTAGTGGCGCGGACTGTTTTTTTTCGTCTAGTCGAATAAGGGTTGATTCGATTGCGCTTCGCATCTCTATCGTAATACGTGTGTGGGTGAGAATTTCTGATTATTTGATACAGCTATTGTATTATTCACTAATTTTACAGTATGTTGCATTAGAACCAACTTAATACTTCTATATTGTACCATTGAATTTATAATAAATATTTATCGCATTGTTTAGGCTTTATTAGAAAATAAATAAACAAGTTCATAACAAGAGATAAAATCCTAGTTTGGAATGATGATTCAAACCGAGTTTTTCTTCTGCTTTTCCTTCGCCCATTCTTGTACTTCGGCTGAAAAAAATGAAGTCAGAATCACAGAAAACATAAATGCGTGAAGATGAAGGAAAAAAATTCAGGCTTCAGGCTCCCTTGTACTTTGGCTAAAAAATTGGAGTCAGTTGCCGATGATGGAGAAGAAAACGATGAAAAAGCATGACTCACCAGATCCGCAGAAGTAGAATACGACACAGGCGATGGCATTCGACGCGGCACACGCTCCAAACACGATCGGCCACTTGTAGATCGTACCCTAGGAGACATGCTTTAGAGGTCACTTATTATATGTGTATGTTTCACGAGCGTTTCTAAAAATACACAGATTTTTTGGAGTAATTACTATAACCCAATATACCGTAGTGGTGATGTAGGCCATCGCGTTGGGACCCACGAGACCGGCGAAGTTACCTGTAAAAGTCGTTCCTCTCTCTATCTCTCTCTTTTTTTCCCCTCTCTCTCTCTCTCTCACCGATCAACATAGTGATTGAAGTGATAGTGCCACTGAATTGTGGTGCCAGATTCAACATCGATGTAAAGAATCCGGAAATTTGCGACGAAAAACCGAATCCTAAAAAAAAGGGAAATTAGAAAATATCTTTTAAAATGACAATTTCACTTAAAAATGATATTATACTGATGAAAAGTTAATGAAAACATCAAATAACATCTACTAAAACTGAAAACTAGAACTTTTTTTCATGGTTTTAAACTATTTTTTGCCCCAAAAAATAGTTGATTTTGAATGTTTTATGGGTAAAAAGTGAGGTTACATCACAGCTAAGTGTCTAAAACGTCTTGAATGACGGGAATTTTGAAATAAAGTTTTTAAATGAAATTCAGTTTCTAGCATAAACTGAAGTCGTAGAAGCCGATAAACATATCCCTATGTGATATGCATCTCGAGTTCAATAGTTATAGCCAGAATTTGTAAAGCGCGCCAATTCAAAATTCAAAATTTTCCGATTGCGGATCAATAAAATTGTCACTTTACATATGTAGGGTAAATGAAACGTACCGTATAGGAATAGGTATAGGAGTGTGAGGTGGGGCAGCTCGCAGCTGGAAGCAAAAGCGAGACACCCCAGGCCAATAGAGATGCAGATGCCACCTGAACAATTATAACATGCATACGTTTCAGTCACTGCACTTTGTGCTTGGTTTGTTGTGATCTAGTAATGTAATGCTGTTGGTTGTAATAAGTTTGATGACAGCTACATAAAATCACTTCCCTGAAGCACACTTGCACATTACAATACAATATGCTTTATTAACACTTGATAGCATTAATATTTTACAACACCCAGAGACCCTGGAGAGCACTTACTCGGGCTGTGACATTCCACACAAAAGTGTGAGATGTGTAAGTGTTTGTGAATATTTTCCAATCGTCTTATTTTGTAGGAATCGGTTTTTCGTCGTAAATCTCCGGATTCTACACGTCGATGTTGAATCTGGCTCCACATCTGGCTTCAGTGGGATCGTCACTTCAATCACTATGTTGATCGGTGAGAGAGAGAGGAAAGAGAGGGAGGGAGGAAGGGAGGTAGGAGAGAAAAGAAAGAAAGAGAAAGATAGAGAGCGAGAGAGAGAGAGAGAGAGAGAGAGAGAGAGAGAGAGAGAGAGAGAGAGGAGAGAGAGAGAGAGAGAGAGAGAGAGGGAGAGAGAGAGAGAGAGATAGAGAGAGATAGAGAGAGAGAGAGAGAGAGAGAGAGGAAAGAAGGGAGAAGAGAGGGAAAAAGAAAATCGGTGTTTTGTATATTGTATCTTATATGTTTCAGACAGCACACAAAGTACTAATCGGTTATTTCTGTGTAATGTTTTTTTCCACTCGAAAAACAACTCACTGCTCGTCTGAATGATCTTGGCCGCCTGCGTCGCTTTCCATCTAAAATGACGTCATTGTACATCAGATGACGTCACCCCACCTTCCGGTTCTTCTCATGTAGTCTGAGAAGTTGCCGACGAGATTCTTGGCCACTATCTGTGTGGCATAGAGGAAGAGCATGTAGTTGCCGTTCTTGAAATGTGAATGTCAGTTCAAATAATTAATACGTTTTAGCTATAGCTAATAATACATTCACAACCTTCTTGAGCAATGCTTACAGCAAAAAAGGGTCGAATACAAAACAGGTTCAAACAATGTTTTACCATAGAAATAGGCAGGTGAAGCACTTCCTTGAAGTAAGTAGGGAGGAAAGCCTGGAAACAGAAAAGTGGAGAAACACATGAAAAATACATGTAAGATGTGATGAGTACGAATCAAAATTCAAGAAGCTTCGTACCCCTGACTACCTACTAGAAAAGATCTAAATACTTGAAATGAAATAAAAATGCTTGAAATGCTCGAAATGACGTCATAGGAAAAATGTGTTGGATGTGTTGAATGGGCGGTACATTCACCAAATGAAGCCGTTATAAGTTCCTGTAATGTATACATACAGAATGCATACCTGTACAATGGTGTTGATGAAGTAGTAGCTGGTCTGGATGATGACTATGCAGATGAAGGCAGGTGAGGTGAACATGCGGCGCCACGGGACGGGCGGGGTCGACTTCCTAGGAGTCTCTATCTCTCCCTGTCTCCCTCCCTCTCTCTCCCTCTCTCTCTCCCTCCCTCCTCTCTCTTCCTTCTCTCTTTCTCCCCCCCCCCTCTCTCTCTCTCCCCCTCCTCTCTCCCCTCTCTCTCTCCCCCCCCCTCTCTCTCCCTCTCCCACTCTCTCTCCCTCTCGCCCACCTCTCTATCTTCTTGAGTGTCACCCTGTCCAGATACTCCCTCTCCTCCTCCCCTATCCATCTGTTATCGGCCGGGTGGTTTGTCGTGAACACACACCATGCGAAACACCAGCACACACCGAACAGACCTGGAGTTGTTTGTTTATTTGTTTACTTTTTTGTTTATTTCTTTGTTGACTAGTTTTTTAACCTTGAACTGGTTGATGTTGTTGTTGTTGTTGTTGTTGTTGTTGTTGTTGTTGTTGTTGTTTACTTTGTTTACTTGTCCACTCACCGCACACGATGAATATGCTGGGCCATCCCAGCGGGGACGCGCACAGAAGGGCTGATATGAGGGAGGAGAGACCACCGCCCACCTGAAGTGGATAGCAGACTGAATACGTTTCACAGGCAGTATGTCATCCTTTTAGTCCATTTCGGGCAATGTGACCCCCCCCCCCCTAAATTATTATATGTATATTGCGAATGAATCGGTTCCAAATACGTCAGTACACTTTCAAAGACGCAGACATTTCATTGCCAAAAATATACCCATCCGTTTTTCACTGTGGTTCTCATACATCCATGGCACTCTGATGCGTTTCGCAATATATGTATTCTGAGTCAGTCAACTTCAGTCAATCTGTTCTGTTTGTTTTCCTTGCTACAGTTTTTGACGTTCTTTATGTGCAGTTTCCGGCGACACTAATCAACTATTTTATTATCGGTATGTATACAATACATATACTCGCTACATACACATCTCACCACACAGGGACACATCGCTCTCAGACTAATGAAATATATATCTCGCTTACTTATCGCTCAACAATTAAAACATGTGTACCTCTGATAACTCTGATCCGATCGTCTCTGATATGAACAGTTTGGACGTCGGCTTCCGTGACCCAATCGCCCACCTGCTGTCCACTGGTGTATAGCGCGGCCAGCGTTGCTCTCTCCGTAACGGGGATCCAGCGAGCCCCGAGAGAGTTGGCACACGGATACATGAAACCCTGAGAGAAGACAAAGAATACTTTTGAACTTTACCAGTTGTTCATATAGTTAATATTGTGGACATAATACTGACGAATGGCAGAGAAGGAGAAAGAGAAAGAAAGAGAGAGAGAGAGAGAGAGAGAGAGAGAGAGAGAGAGAGAGAGGAGACTCACGTCGAGCATTCCGAACACGAATCTGCTCGCGAAGAACGCGACGTATGACCATCTGGCTATGAGTGGAGTGAGGAGGGTGAGAAGGGACTCGAGCAGAATGCAAGCTGCAACACAGTACGATACTTTTGAGTTGGATCGTCAAGACCCCACTAACTCAGTTGGATGTAATCTGCAAATCTGCATTTCCATAGTCATCGGTCATGAACACACTATCTATCCGGATCTCGTCATCATCAATTCATTATTCACCCTAGTGATTTGTGTTGATTCAGTAGAACTCTCTCTCTCTCCACCTCCAGACAGGGGTGGGTATCAGTGGAGACTGCTGTTGTTACCGATTAATACGCAGTTTTTCTTAAAACTTTCTCACATTTCTCATCATTGTGTGTGACATAGTGTAAACTGTAATAAAGTAATCAAGTAAACTGATTAGCTGACCTATGAACATGTACTTTGCTCCGAATCGATCGGCGAGCAGTCCACTGAATCCCAGGGTGAGCATAGTTCCATAGAAGGTGGCGGAGAAGAGGGTGGACTGTTGGGCGGGAGACCAGGACAGATCGCCCTGGGGAGAGGTTTATTGGTGAAGGTGAAGGTATCTTCCCGATTCAAAAGATTCACTCTGCTCGAAGGAGGACCATAGAACTACACCATAACCCAACGATTTTCCGACGACGGTATCTGGCCTGTTTCAGGGGATTCAAGATCAGTTTTGATGATATGAATGCTTGTTTGACAGACGCGGATACCACCGAAAACTATAGTACCTACCATATTCACGACGATTCTGAATAATTGCTTTGATTTGATTTGATTTGATTTGATTCGTTTTGATTATTTTGATTCATAGCCTAGAGGTTAGTTGTACTCACAAACAAAACATGCTGCTCGAGTATCTCACCTTTGAAGCAGTCGCCTCCCCGATACTTCTATTAGAGTAGAAACACTGCGAAGACTGGAAAGAGCGCATGGATTACCGTACGACGGTACAGAACATCCTTCCTCTCTCTCTCTCTCTCTCTCTCTCTCTCTCTCCTCTCTCTTTATATCTCCCTCCCCCTCTCCCTCTCTCTCCCTCTCTCTCCCTCTCTCTCTCTCTCTCCCTCTCTCCCTCTCTCTCTCTAACCCTCTCCCATCTCTCTCTTTTTTTCTTTATCTCCCTCTCTCCCTCTCCCTCCCTCTCTTTCTCTCTCTCTCTCTCTCTCTCTCTCTCTCTCTCTCTCCCTCTCTCTCCCCTCTCTCCCCTCTCTCCCCTCTCTCCCCTCCTCTCCCTCTCCTCTTCTCTACCTCCCTTTCTCTCTCTCCCTCTCTCTCTCCCTCTCTCTCACCTCCTCTTCCATTCCTCCCGTCCTCCCCGTATCCTCCACCATACACGTGATCGCCATGGACAGGTTCAGCTTCATCCCATTCGAACAGCACAGACCGAACTGCAAATGTGGTTACGTTTCATATATATTTGAAAACTTATTATGAGATGAGATCTTCAATCTTGTTTTCTTTTTCAGGGAAAATATACTTTAACGTTACACTTTTATTAGGGATGTCGAGGGGACGGGGCTTACATGGCACAACTTTTCCAACATAACGCCGTCTCAAACGACGCACACCGTTGAATTCGTCGCGAAAAGTTACATCTAGTTTCTACATAGTAGTGCTATTCCCGAAAGGCGGCGTTGTGCCGAGTCACACATTATCATACAAAAACTACATTCTGTAAGCCAAAAAGTGGGCGGAGCCTAACCTTTCTGAACCTCTCTCTGTCTGATTTCTGCGCCGCGCGCGCACCAGACCGCGCGCTTTAGGCGCGCATATCTCGAAAACGCATGAATATATTGAAACAAACTAAACAGTATTGTAATAGTAATCCAATATACTTTAACTCAAACTACAGTATGACTCATATGAACAGTTTTGAAAATATCTCTGTCATTGCTACTTTTATACTGAAAGATGCAACTATCGATAGTACTAAAATTACTGAAAGATGCAACTACGTATCAATAGTAATTAGGTAAACGACGAGTTGTACTTACGTTTCATGAGCAACTGAAAATATAACTATGTTTTGGACTTATAATGTTATGTCCATTGTTTCGGTCTAAAATTAACTCACAAGAAAAACACTTGAAAAGAAAGTACGAATTCATGAGATTTTAACAGTTTTAACAACTTCAGTAATAGACGAACTCTGAATGCTCGCTCTCTATCTCTCTGGAGCACAAAGAACGATCAACCCACCATCAACAACACTGTGATCCACAGGCGCATAGAGCGCAGAGAAAAGACCGGTGGAGGAGGAGGAGGAGGAGGAGGAGAAGGAGAAGGAGCAGCGGTCATATCACCTGCAACAAAAACATCTTTAGACAAACATATTAATATAACAAACAAATACGAGTAAAGTGAGTACAACTTGAATGCGAGAGAGTGACGCCGCCGCGGCGGTGCTTATATCACTCTCCCCATGTCTGCACCACACCACCGCTTATGCAGATCAGGCATGACCGGAGAGAGATTATGGAAGAGTGAGGCTGCGATGTGCGAGCCCATCTCTCTCTCCCGCCACTCACTCACTCACTCACTCACTCACTCACTGATCATTGCTTCTTTCCACTCTTTGTTGTGTGTTGTAATAGTTGCGCCGCGTGCTTGACCTATGATGCACTTTGGTTTTATTAATGTGAACCTTTACGACACAGTTTTTTTCACAGTATGGATGCGCCCAAGCCTCCGCCGCTCTTTTCGCCGAGGGCGCAACGGTTCAGGATGGCTCTGATTATGATGGTATCGATGTATTGATTGATTATCGATTGATCCCTATAATCAGGTCGGTCTGTTCTCGTGTATGGCGATGCGGCTCAATCTCAGCATGGGCATGACGTGTATGGTAAGTAAGCAAACAAGTAAACAAACAAACAAACAAACAAGTAAGCAAACAGGTGAACACGACGGCAATCGTGGAGCATCACCGAAAGACTTCGAATCGGGTGGAGGTGGTTGATGAGCAGTGTCTGTATGCGCACCAGAACGCCACCATTAAGAGCCATGGCTATGAGGTGAGTCGACTCCGCCCCCTCTAGCCCCGCCCCCTATTTGCAGGGCACGCTGCTCTGGTCTGCCTCTCAGCAGTCCGTCCTCTTCTCTGCCACCTTCTATGGAAGTGTGGCCACCATAGGCTTCTCTGGGTATCTGGCCGACCGATTCGGACCCAAGAGACTCTTGCTGGGTGAGAGTTTCAATATGTAAATGTAACTATTTGCTGACTGCGATATGCAAATGCCGTGGAATCAAAGTGATCAAGGATTATCAGGGATTATTCACTGTTGAAATGATTCGGCAGCAGAGAACGCGAGTGTGAAATCAGAAAACCGCGTTTTTTATGTCAAACGGATCGAAGCGATCAGAAACTGTATTGAAGGGGCGACTCGAGTCACTCGAGAACATTTATCCAAGTAGCACACAATACCGATCACATAAATCACGGCGGAATACGGTAAAATACAGTAATTGAGTAATACAATGCCTACTGCGTGTTCCAGCACATGCTTCGTTGTCCAATAAGCCCCTCATTGACTATATTCACGACCTCTCTTGCGAGAGAGAGGTTGCCGCCAATAAGAGTGGATTCCAATAACACTTGATGTTGGTAATGTATGTCAGGCGCGAGTCCGTCCTCTCCCTCGCAACCACAATATTATGCCTACTTTTCTAAACATGACGTTTTTATATCATCCATAGACTCAACAACAACATTCAACGTACTGCGTGCGCACAATGCCCAATGCCTTGTCAGGCGCGACCATCGTGGAGTCCGTCCTCTCCCTCCTCTCTCCTCTCGCAGCCTCGGAGTCGTACTACTGGTTCTTCGCCGTACGAGTACTCATCGGACTCGGAGATGTGAGTAAGAGAATAAAATAGTAGATCTGATCACAAGTAGCAAGTAGTCTAAAAATTTGGTAAGAAGTGTATCGAAAATAAAATAGTAGACCTAGATGAATTAGTTGAAAGTTACAGTTTTATCATCATTGCACGTCAAACACATTGAATATCGTGGAATCACAAGTTTGCTATGTAATGCGTCTGAAACGTATGTATGTTATGCGAGTTATGTTCGCATTTGAAGGGTTTCATCAACCCCACCCTGAATTCGATGGCATCGCGATGGTTCCCGGCCACCGAGAAGGCGGCCGCCATAGCCATATACACCAGTGGACAACAGGTACTGTAATTTTATTGTGTGTTGTTATTATTGTGGTTTCATATTTCATGATTCATGATGAGCACCAGTGAATGGGTACGATATGCTCCGAAGTATGTGAGGTAGTTGGACGGCAAGTCGGAGGCGTTCCGCGAGATATTGAAAGAAGTTTGATTCACTGACTGATTCTGTCGACAGGCCGCGGCTGCGTTCGGCTCACTGATCAGTGCGGGGCTGTGCGCCTCGCCGCTCGGGTGGCCCAGCATATTCTATGCGTTCGGTGAGAGAGGGAGAGAGAGGGAGAGAGACAGAGGGAGAGAGGGAGAGAGAGAGAGAGAGAGGGAGAGAGAGAGAGGGAGAGAGAGAGGGAGAGAGAGAGGGAGAGAGAGACAGAGAGACAGAGAGACAGAGAGACAGAGAGAGAGGGAGAGAGACAAAGAGAGGGAGAGAGAGATAAGAGAGAGAGGGAGAGAGAGAGAGTTTTCCAGGCGGCTTCGGTCTGATGTGGTGCATCTTGTGGTGCGTCGTCGCGTCCGACTACCCGGCCGATAACAAGTGGGACGATTTATCGATTTATCGATTTTTCGATTCATTGTCAGGATTACATGAATGAATTCAATTGTGGCGACGACTTCGAAAAATCGCACTTTCCAACCACAGAGAAGGCAGTTCTGAAAGAAACTTGACTTGAACTCTCCCTACATACTCTTCAAGCATCCTTATTCGTTTCTGTAAATTATTTTTCACGTGACTTACAGCTTACAAGGTAATATTCATAAACTCCCCACTTTTCCAGGTTCATTTCCTCCGCGGAGATCCTCTTCCTGCAACAGAACGCGCAGACCAGGGCGTCGGTACGTTTCAGGCTTAGTAAAACGTGCGATAAGTTTCAAGTGCACCGCATAGATAGACAAACGTCTTTTTCAAACTAATCCCGTTGCCATTCGCAGTTCACAAAAATAGAGCAACACATATTGTACTGAACGTTCACTTTTCCGACATGCAAAGCGCAATGTCGAAAAGGTGAACGAACAAAATATATATTAGGATCGGTGCGAAGCGCCGATCGTTTGGGTTTTATCCAGCGGCGCGCAGAGCCGCTCGGACCGCAGGGCCGCTCGGACCGCAGGGCCGCCAATATCGCTTGTAAATCATTCAAATATCAAATGTTTCAGAGTTATATCATGATATTGTCTTTGAATCGTCCGTTGAACAACTATAAAGCAAAACAAAACCATAAACAATATTTTGAGACCCAAAAATATGTTCGCTGGTTAGGTCTGCACGTCTGTGAGGTATGCTGCTGGTCGCTGATTCGCAAAAAGACCCGCTCACTATCCCCACCCCCGCGCGCTCATTTTTCGTGATGCGGGATGTGTGCGGGAGAGCGCGATTATGTTTGGGGTGCAAGCTCGCGAAGGACAGCAGCACCACTGAAAAAATGCTCGAAAAACCCTGCTGCGTCATATTCCATGTGATCGTGTTGATATTGAGAAGGGGGACTCTCTCGACAGAAGGGACTTTACTGAACCACCACACTTACAGTGGGTGGGCAAATCAGTTAGTTGCCGCCAGTAGAGAGCGCACAGATTGCGGGGCGGTAAAATCGATAGACATGCGAGAGCACGCGAATAAATTCACTTTCAAACATTTGCGCGCGCGCAATTTTCAAATGAGGAGTGGTGGCGGAACTTCCCTCAATATTCCCTGGACTGTACATGTCTCTTTTGCCGGAAAATGTCTTACAATCAGAGACCGTCGCAAAGAATGGAGACGGACAGTGACCAACGACCGCCGAACATGGAACGATCTCATTTCGCAGCGCTAACAAAACCATCTCGCATGCGTTCAATATGTATAAGCGATTCTGGATAAACATTCGATTTGATGTGATTTGCAGAGACCGTCGCACGTGCCGTGGCGTCGCCTGTTCTCCTCGCCCGCCGTGCTCGCAGTGTATGTGGCCATGTTCAGCTACTGGTTCTGCGGGGGCATCCTGCAGGTAGGCATCTCTCTCGCCATCTCTTTCTCTCTCACTCTCACTCTCTCTCTCTCTCTCTCTCTCTCTTTTCCTTCCCCTTTCTCTCTCCCCCACTCTCTTCTCTCCATCTCTTTCTCTCTCTCTCTATCTCTATCTCTCTATCTCTCTCTTTCTCTCCCTCTCTCTCCCTTTTTCTGCTTTGTCTCTTGCAATTTGATAAGTTACGTTTCAACACAACTTTTCGCGAAGATTCATACAATCGCTAATCGTCTGATACACATCATATTGATTCAGGTGAAAATAAATTCAGGCGTTCTTGCCGACCTACTTCAAAGAAGTGCTGATGCTGCCGATTGGACTCGTGAGTTGAATCAATAAATCGATAAACCGATAAATCAATAATCCCTCGCAGAACGGTCTGTACATGATGGTGCCATTCTGTGCACAGCTGCTTTCCAAGAACACCCTCGGGCCATTCTCTGACTACCTCAAGAGAAGCGGGAAGCTCAGCCACACCGTCACTGTCAAAATCTTCCAGAGCATAGGTGGGCGGGGCTTGAAGGGGCGGGACTAGGAGGGATAAGGCGTGAAAGAGATATAAAGGAACGGGACTACTTGACTTTGGTGCTCTAGGACTCCTAGAAGGTATGTGAGCGTGGCTTGAAGGGGCTGAGTGTTCAGGTTCTTTTGGCAGCGCCCTCGCTCTTGTTGGAATGGCGCTCTTTCCAAGCTGTCGACAGCCAGCGATCGCCTGTGTATTCCTGGCCATGTACGGTCAGTCACCAGAGTTTTGTATATTACATATAATGTATTATGTACAAATAAACGAATAAGTATAATCAGTGTAAACAGCTGATACGTTTCAGGAGTGTGTTTCTCGGCCGGTATGTCTGGCTATTTCACGTCGATGCTCTCTATCGCCCCGCCTTTCTCCGGCACTATCAGCAGTATTGCCATGTGGGTTGTGAGACATGGTTTCACAGTTTACTTGCAACACTTAATATATATATATATATATATATATATATATATATATATATATATATCTTTATTCATACATAGTTATGGTAGCGATACAATATGGTTGAAATGCGCGGTACAGAACTAAGAGGAGTTTCGACAGGGTTCTGAGGCTACTCGATCCTTGTCCAGACGATGCGCAGACAGACCAAGGGATTTCCTGCCCCCAGACACTGTTGATTAGAGCAGCGTATGCGGGGGAAGGAAACCTTTCATACCACTTACCAGGATGGGGTTCGCGGCCGGTGGGATAGACCCTCCCACTGATTCACTCCCCTCTCCACTCTACAAATGATGGCAAGAGCACGTTTATGACTACATTAGAGAGGGCGCGCCAGCGCCCTCTCGTTTGTACTGGATGTCCCCGCGCGCTAGAATGCTCAAAAACGACTTTTCCCGGATGAAGCACTTTTCCTCATTTTGAAGTGATTTCCATTGTTACATTGCATTCACATCTCTATTCGATAGAGTTATAGAAAGTTGTATTGAGTTTGATTGAATTTGAAGCGAGATACGGAGAGTCCGCATTCGAGTGCGGATTGAGATTAGTGTCGGGCGGGCGGGCGTCGGACAATCGCTTTCGCCCCGCCCCCTCTGTGTGTGAGTGAGAGAGAGAGGCGAATAGCGGGTGCGCGTCGGTATCCTCGCAGCGAATCGCGAACGTGTATGATAATGTAATTTTGTGAAACAAAACTTAAGAAAAGGACAGATATTATCTTTCAAAAGTACTTCCAAGTAAAAGTAGTTGGTTTGTACTGTTGTCTCAGTTGAGCAAAAGGACTGACATGTTTTCAATGGAGACATGTGCAAACAGGCTCTCAGCATTATTCGACGTGTTATGTTACAACAGAAGTTGTGCTTTTAGATAATAACTGCTGCATAACTTCGTAAACGCGTTCATTATAATATGGCCGCTTTGCACTGGTATGAGAGAGAGAGCCTGTTGGCACATGTCTCCATTGAAAACATGTCAGTCCTTTTGCTCAACTGAGACAACAGTACAAACCAACTACTTTTACTTGGAAGTACTTTTGAAAGATAATTCTAGTTGGATCTACAATGTTCAGTTGATTTATTTGAGACTTTATAAACTTGGTGACACCGACTTTGAATGCGCTTTTGTCTGACACAAGGACAATGTGACTAGGCAGCTTATTCCATAAATTGTGTACTCGGAAGAGGAAAGAAGATTGTGATAGGTGGGTGCGTGCACTGCTCACAAGTTTCAGACCATGTCCGCGGTTTGTTCCCCGACGTCCACTATTCGATAAGAGCAATAAAGGAATAGGATTCACGTAAATGTAACCGTAAATATAACTGTGTGTCAGAGATAAGTCAGTAAACAACCGCCTCATATACAAAGTATCCATTTCCAAAATGGCTAATCTTGTTGAATAAGTCTCATGGGGTAAGAGGCATTTCGTGAAACGCCTTTGAACTTTTTCTAACATGTTCACATAACCATTATTCATATTACAATATATTTCGCATCCAAATTCTAATAGCGGTCTAACTTTATATACATAAAAGTTGCGCCAGAGTTCAAAGTCTTTCACGAAGACCTTCTTCACCATTGTAGCTAATGAAGCCGCTTTTCGTGTTTGTTTCTTTACGTGGGCCTCGGGACTAAGATCATACATAAACTGAAATCCGAGATCACGTATTGTTCTAACAGACTCCAGCTGTTGTCCACCAACATAGTACGTGTGTTGCAAGTTATTTTTACCGAAATGCATGATTTGGCACTTAGAAACGCTCAATGACATCTGTCGATTACAAAACCATGAAGACACAGTTTTTAAATCAGATTCTAAGCGCGTGACGCTGTCGGAATGTTCACTGGAGATGAAAACTTTCACATCATCGGCGTACATAAGAAATTCACAATTTTGTATGGCTTCGCCTATATCGTTCACGTATATTAAGAATAACAATGGTCCGAGTACGCTCCCTTGTGGTACGCCAGAAGTAACTTTTAACCACGAGGACATACTGTTATTGATTCGTACACATTGCAGTCTATCGGATAAATAATTTTTTAACCATTGGAGAAGTGGGCCCCTGATACCGTAAGAGGAAACAATTTGTATCAACCTCCTATGTTCAACGACATCAAAAGCTTTAGATACGTCTAGATAAGCAGAGTCTACAGAATATCCCAGATCCAATTTAGCTATAAGATATTTGTTGTATTCAATTAATTGAGCAGTGGTGGAGCGGTTGTTCAGAAATCCAAACTGTTTCGGCGATATTAGATGTGTTTGCCAGAGATGATTTCGTATTTTATAAACAATGATCCTCTCAAATGCTCTACACGAAGTACACGTTAGACTAATAGGCCTGTAGTTGCTGGTGATATTGGGGTCTCCTTTTTTCATTACCGGTACAACTACTAATCTTTTCCATAGACTTGGTAGCACACCTGTATCTAAGCTCTCTTTGAATATAATACTGAGCGGCTCGGCGATAACTAAGGCTAGTTTTTGTAACAAGATAGAAGGGATTCCATCTGGTCCAGACGATAATTTACCCTTGAATCGCCTCAAATACTCGTAAACTCTCTGGGGAACTCTAATGTCAACACCATGTCTCAGAATTTCTAAGAACTTATCATATTTGTCATTGATAGAAACACAGTCCGAGAAAGATGTACTCCAGTTAACATTAGCGAGATCACATAGCATCCCAGAAAAATCGGCAGACCTATAGTCCAGAAACGTACTAGGACCATTGTTACGCGAAGCCATGCATATATTAATTTTGGAATACAGAGACTAGCGCTCCGGCGCGCTGTCGCGCGCCTCCGCACTAGGAATACAAGGATAGAAAAATAGAAAATTAGTTAATGTCAATTTTATTAGTTGATTTCTCTCAAATGAATCTTGCGAAGAGACATCCGCGCGTGTTCTACATATATGTACATATATGTATGTCTTTTTATTGTCTTTTCTAACTAAGTATCTCTCTCCTACTTTTCTCTCCTTTACTTTATATTTCATAAACTTACTCTCCCCTCTCTTTTTCCTATACACATTTCAGTCTACTCTCTTTCTCTCTCTCTCTCTCTCTCTCTCTCTCTCTCTATCTATCTCTCTCTCTGTCTCTTTCTTTCTCTCTCTTATATCTCGTCTTCTCTCACGTCTCCGTGGCGGTGACAACAACTTTCTAGAGACAGCACTTACAATGGTATCTTCTGTCTACTCTTCTGCTCTCACGTCTGCACTAGTCACTGCGACTTTCGAGAGGCAGTTCTGTCTATCTGTCTACTCTCCCTCCCTCTCTCCCTCCCTCTCTCCCTCCCTCTCTCCCTCCCCCTCTCCCTCCCTCTCTCTCCCTCTCTCTTTCTCTCCCTCTCTCTCTTTCTCGTCTATTCTCACGTCTCCGCAGCGGTGATAACAACATTCCAGAGACAGTACTATGGTACCTTCTGTCTACTCTTTTACTCTCACGTCTGCAGTAGTCTCTGCGACTTTCGAGATACAGTTATGTCTGCTCTTCCTTCTCTCTTCTCTCTTCTCCCTTTTCCCTTCTCCCTTCTCTCTCTCTCTCTCTCTCTCTCTCTCTTTTTCTTTCTCTTTCTCTCTCTCTCTCTCTCTCTCGTCTATGCTCACGTCTCCGCAGCGAAGATAACAACATTCCAGAGACAGTACTATGGTACCTTCTGTCTACTCTTTTACTCTCACGTCTGCAGTAGTCACTGCGACTTTCAAGAGACAGTTATGTCTACTCTCCTTCCTCTCTTCTCCCTTCTCTCTCTCTGTCTCTCTCTCTCTCTCCATCTCTCTCTTTTTTTCTCTTTCTCTCTCTTGTCTATGCTCACGTCTCCGCAGCGGTGATAACAACATTCCAGAGACAGTACTATGGTATCTGTCTACTCTTCTACTCTCACGTCTGCAGTAGTCTCTGCGACGTTCGAGATACAGTTATGTCTACTCTTCCTTCTCTCTTCTCCCTTCTCCCTTCTCCCTTCTCCCTTCTCTCTCTCTCTCTCTCTCTCGTGTACTTGCACGTCTACACTGCGGTGACAACAACTTTCTAGAGACATTCATATGCTCTGTTCTGTCTATTGTCTTATTTTTTTCTTACAGAAAGTACTATTCTCTTCTGTCTACTGTCTACTCTCTCATCGGTCTACTCTATCACGTTTAAAAATATATATAACTCGACCGCCCGCCTGTGCTTGCAGAATGACATGTGGTGACATCGATTCTCACCTCACCTCACTTCCACTCGCCACTGTACCGCATCACGACATTGATAGAAACACAGTCCGAGAAAGATGTACTCCAGTTAACATTAGCGAGATCACATAGCATCCCAGAAAAATCGGCAGACCTATAGTCCAGAAACGTACTAGGACCATTGTTACGCGAAGCCATGCATATATTAATTTTGGAATACAGAGAATAGTGGTCACTTATTTTAGGTCCTGATTGAATATCAAAAACAAGGTGTTTATCATTTGAGAAAACCAGATCTAGAGTATTTTCTAGCCTGGTAGGAAAAGTCACAAACTGATACCATCCCTGATCTATAGTATAATCTAGAAATACCTTAGAATCATTACCGTTGGCAGTTAGGGAACTCCAATTGATCTTAGGAAAATTGAAATCACCAGTAACAACAACCGGGCAAGAGATTTTCAAAGATGATATAAAATTCTTACTTGGGTTCAAAGAGTGGTGCTGACTCCGGTGGTCTATACACAGCACAGATTACAATTTTCTCACCCGTTGAGAAAGTAACCAAAACACAAACTGCGTCAAACTCGATACAACTCTTCTTACCAACCAAGTAGGAACCGAAGATAGATGGTACCACTATCAGTGCTCCACCCCCACCTTTATGAGATCTACAAACTGGATAGCTGAGTGAGTTAAGAAATATAGGAACTGATGCGTCATCATAAAGCCATGTTTCAGTTAAAGCACATAAAGTCGGTGTCTCAGATAGTAAATCGGAAATAATTTGGAATTTCGTGTTACTCAGTGAACGAATGTTAGAACAGAATAACCTAGGAAACGTGCTCTCGTTATCACTCATTAGAATGTGGAGGGAACATCGTCAGCGTGAGAATCTTCTCCACCTACCTCCAACTCCTTCCTGGTGAGCGAGCTGTTGCCCTGTCCATGCACGGCCCGGCTACGACTCGAGCGCCACACAGCCGATGTCGCCACTACCTCGAAGTCCCGCACCACGTACTTCTGGAACAAAGTGCGAGAGTTTACAATATCTACAAACTTCCTGAGCTGGAAGGAACGCTTGCGGTCCAACCAACTCATATCTTCCCTGCAGAAGTATCCGATGCGTGCGCGGCCGAGAGCGATCTTCACGCGCAGCTTCTGCTCGAGTGTCACGTCCTCTCGTTGTTGAACCTTGATCGGCCTCGCGTCCAGCATGTTGGTCGTTGTCTCAGGAAAGCGGTAGCACTTCTCGATTAGTCCCTTGGGCAGACCAGCAGTCTCCAGCGCACTCGTCGTCAGCTCCTTCAGATCCTCGGGCGTCTCTCCTTCCTTTTCTTTCCGGCTCACAATAACTAGTCGAGTGTCTCGACCTTCTTTCTTCCTCTCCTTCTCGCGGTTTCCGGTGTTCACGAACTTCTCCCACTCGTGATCGCGGGGCACCAGACGCAGCACTTCGTCCGGGTTCTCAAAGTTGATCTGCTTCGACTCGGCGACCTTGGTGGACTTCTTCACGGGCATCCAGTCGTTATTCGGGGAAATAGTAGTCGCAGTGGTAACCACATCAGCGAACGTCTTCTTCGGGTCGGGTGCGGGGATTACGGTAGGTACAGTAGTTTTTCTTTCTCCAGTCACCAGTTTGTGAATCGTCTCTTGCTGGCTCGTCACCAGCTTCATCAGGGTCTCGATCTCAGTCTTTCTCTCGTTCAGCATTCGCTTCATGGTAAGATAGTCCAGCTTCTTTATACACACCGTTTCGTCTTCTGTGTCGGCAGCCATGTTTTTCTTCCGGCAAGCAAACCGCACGGCAGATGACAGGGAACGGGAATGACGTATCGTTCAGATAAAATTAATCCATATCCATAAAAACCATATCTTATAACCATATAACCATTAACCATATACAATTTTATCCATAAAAACAGTCAAGTACTAAGTTGTCTTAGGTGTTTAGACTCCGAGTTTAGACTTGTCTTATGTGTTTGTGTTAACCTCTGATGGACGTGGTCATCTCCGATGAGTGCTCCGCCTCGTATGAGACTGTCCGAACAGTCCAGTCAGGTGATAGGTGCCGAAGCTGGGTTGTTCACTATTACATTCTTAGCACAATTTTCACTTTCTTCAACACGTGACTATCGTTTTAGGTTTTGTGGCAACCTTGCCTCCATTTGCGGACCAATGTTTGTAGGACTGGTTTCATCCACGGTATGTTGACGTTTCAACCAATCGATAAATCAATACATCAATTCAGGGTACTTCCGCAAAGTGGCCGATCGTATTCGGATTGATAGCCTTTTTCAACACTGTTGCGGGAATAGTGTTTCTCATTTGGGGCAGTGGCCGGGAGCAGGAGTGGGTGAGTGTGGGGGCGGGGCGAGAGGGGCGGGGCGAGAGGGCGGAGCTTATCAGTGACTACAGGTTCGCGAGCGGGAGAGAGAGGAGCGAGAGAGGGAGCTTCCGAAGACTTCCGTGCCCAGCTATCTGCCCTACACCGATCCGCCACAGCCAGAGACGAGCACCTAGTCTCCAGAGAAACAGCGAACTCAAATTGCTCAAACATTGTTGTTTCCTATGTTAGCGTTTATAAACGAGTGTTAAGAAAAGAGAAACAGAAAACATCTTGGTCATCATTTTCAAACACATTTTTTTGTAGTGCTGGTATTTGAATAACTATAACGTTTAGAGCACAGCATACATTACTGAGCGTGAACTAGAACAAACATGTTTAAAGCCAACAGTTCCAAAATCAAATCTTAAAATTCTTTATTCGCAACATCACAATTACGCATCTAGTACAACGCATTCGATCGAGTAATCTCGGAGAGGGGAAAGATAGCATAGGAAAGGCGGTGCGTTGTTGGTGGAAACGTAGACAAACCCGAGATTTGCAATATGTAAATTTGTAAGAAGGGAGTGGCTTAAAGTGGCAGAATCATAAACGCAGACTAGAAAAGAACACGGAGACAAGAGAGGAGCACTTTCTGGTGTGACAGACACGACCCTGCAGAAGGCATGGCGGAGACGATGTGACGTCATTGGTGACGTCATAATGACGTCATGTGTGACGTCACTCGATGTTGAACCCGAACGTGTTCACCTTGGCCTTGTTGAACTTGGGGTTCACCGTCTTCGTGTGCCAGACGAGCAGCTCGCGGTTGCGCTGAAAGAAAGATGTGACGTCATGGTCCATGATGACGTCACGGAAAGACAAAGTAGTAATGAGCGTTGTATATAAGTACAGTGTGCTGTAGATGCTTTGTTTGATTGTTGCTTCGAATCACGATGTGTTTGAATAGATGCAGTGAAACGTAGGGTCAAGAATCTTACTCGAATTCGCAGTTTGCTTTGTCCTATTATTAAGTAATGCCTCACACACATGCACAAGTCAAACGTTCACAATTAGAATCTGATAAAAAATAATGATAAGATATCAACTTCTTCCACAGCGAAACGTGATTGCAAGGTATAATCACGGACGTATTAAATGCCGCTAGTGAAACGTATGCGTGTGTCTTTCATCAGAGAGAGAGGGGGAGAGAGGAAGGGAGGGAGGGAGAGAGAGAGAGAGAGAGAGAGAGAGGGAGAGAGAGGGAGAGAGAGGGGGAGAGAGAGGGAGAGAGAGAGGGGAAGGTCCCACCCACCGGCTGGTCTAGTCCGAACGCCTGCAGGTCGCTGATCTGTAGTCCATGGTCTTCGAGGATACACGTCTCCGGCGCGCCGCCGCCCCTCTTACACGAAGTGCCGAACAGCGCCTGTGAGTTACTGGTAACTTACTACTTACAGGTAATTCACTACTTACAGGTAACTTACAGGTAGCTTACAGGTAACTTTCAACTTACAGGTAACTCACACGTATTTTTCTTGTTTTCTCATTTCAAATTTTGAAGACCATCAAGTTATATTCAAGTGTTTGCACTAAGTGCCGAACAGCGCCTGTGAGTTAAGTACTGGTAACTTACTACATACATGTAACTTACTACATACAGGTAACTTACTACTTACAGGTAACTTACTACATACAGGTAACTTACAGGTAACTCACAGGTAACTTACTATATACTTACAGATAACTTACAGGTATACAATTTACAGTTAACTTACAGGTACGAAGTACCGAACAGCGCCTGTGAGTTACTGGTAACTTACAACATACAGGTAAGTTATAATTTACAGGTAACTTACAGGTATACAACAAACAGGTAAGCGTGATCTATGAGATCTATGCATCTATGAGAATAGCGTGAGCAAATGTCAAACCAAAAACGTATTTTTCTTGTTTTCAAGTTCTGAAGACCATCACGTTATTCGAGGATTGTGTTACGAAAGTGTTTATATTTCATTTTCATTTTCATTTTACACGCTTGAACATGAGCTATTAAAATATGCCTATCGTATTGCAGTTTAGTGCTTTTCGAAACGTGCATTTGAATCGCGCGCGCTGGTTCTCACCGCGATCTATGCGACCACTACAGTAACCTAGCCGACCCACATTGGGATGCCTGATGACGACGTCGAGTCCGATGGCGAATCCGGCCATGTCGGTGGCGAACTTGCGCCGCGGGTTCCACGACACGTCCCACGAGACGACACGACCGTTCTCCACGTGCGGCGCTTCTACCACCGTGCCGCCGACTAGGCCTGCAAGGTGGGGTTACGGTAAACGAATAATTCGATCTGCGACACGGCTTTAGGATTACGGTAAACGAATAATTTGATCCGCGACAATTTCTTAGAAACAGTAGGAGAATAACGCTCTCACTGACCGACTGCCCAGACGCCGGCCTTGTCGACTCTTCTGATGTAGTCGTTGAACAGCCGAAGGTCGTACGCGTTGTCGTCGTCTCCGAAGTAGACGACGCCCTTCTTGTGCTCCTAAGAGGACATCTCTCTCTCTCTCTCTTTCTTATTTATTGGGGTACGCACTCACCCCGAGCACTTTCCTCCAGTTCTTCCGAAGATACGTGAGCGCCTGGTCTCGCTGCCACCAACCGCGTTCTGCAAGTGGGTACGTTTCATTCACAGGGGATACGTTTCATTCACTCGCAATACGTTCGAAAGAACGTAATACGGTACCGAAAACGTCAATACGTTCACTAAAGACTGATTTCACTTAAAACTGATATTAAATACGTTCACTAAAGAGTTTGAATATGTAATATGTATCCGCGTTATTGAATTGAGCGCAACACTTTACATCATATACGTTTCTTCATTACGATAGCCAGCTGTAACTGGTAAAAAATAATAATAATTCGATGATTTTCTAGTATCAGCCACCCAAAAATGTACGAAGGGTTTTGATCTCGCTGTCACCAACCGCGTTCATACGATCACTCATGTTGACTACCAATATCGTAGGAAAAAAACTCCAGACATAAGTATGTACGTTTAGGGACCACAATGAGATTTTCAAATATTTGGATATGGTAAAGCAATAAGTTCACTAATGTAGTTCATTTCAAGCTGATTTCAAAAATATATAATGTTCATAGGGTTCATCGTTCACATTGCGCTCTAATTCCGCACGGCGCCGCGCCCCAGAGCGCGCGCTCACATAGGGAAAGTGCGACAGAGGGCGGCTAGATCAAAGCACTGATGACGTCATCGATAGTAAAATAATGAACATATTCGTTTATAATAGTATCTAGGGTTTGTTTGACTGTAATCAATACGTACTCGTTGAAATACGTCTCTTATGTTGGCATTTTTCATTACTCACTTTGAGCGATGGCGGCTAGATCAAAGAAATATGACGTCATCGTATCACTTTTTACCGATTTTAACTACTTTACAGGGTACATGAGCCCATAAAAAATATACCGTTAGAACCAGCGCGAAATGGCGAATCGTTCTATGCTAATTAGAGCACGTCATGTGTCCAGTGAGAAAATGTTACATGATTTCGCCGGACTCTCTGCAACTCACGTTGTGGTTCCTAATGTACGTTTCATCAGTACGATAACTTGCTGTTTGTGGTAAAACAAATAATGATTTGAGCAGAAGTATTATGATATGAAAACAAACGTTGCACCCATACTAAAACTTTCTACTGAAACGGAGCAACCACTGGTTTTGTTTCATTGAAATTGAGGAAACCTTGATATTGATGTTGGATGCAGACGCGACAATTCGTGTGTCGTTCGTCATATTTCGAAGTCTATGTAACATTTCGATTTTAATGTCTGAGACGATTTTCGGTGAATAGATAGGCAACTTTGTGATTATGGAAAATGTTTTTATTTTAGATTTATTGCACACAAAGACCCACTGTTGTCATATGCTCATGTGATTATATCAAACACCTGAAAACAATGCAATATTCCAGCTGACGGGGTACGATTGTATCATATGAACGGAATGAGTGACACGTTTAAAAAGTAAAACATTATCAAAAGACTATAACAAGAGAGAATACAACTCACTAGGATAGCCCTCCTTTGTCTTGGCCGGGATGTAGGTGTAGGGAAGACCTGTGCGGTTCAAGAGGGCCTCCACCTGAACGAGGGACATCTCTCTCCTCTCTCTCTCTCTCTCTCTCTCTCTCTCTCTTTTCCCTTTCTTTCTCTCTATCTCTCTCTGTCTCTCTCTCTCTCTCTTCCTCTCTCTCTCCTCTCTCACTTCCTCTCTCTCTCTCTTTCTCTCTTTCTCTTTTTATCTCTCTCTCTCTCTATTGGTCTCTTGGTCTCTTGGTCTCTTGGTCTCAATGTCTCTTGGTTTCTTGGTCTCTTGCTCTCTCTTGCTCTCTCTCTCTTTCTCTCTGTCTCTCTCTCGCTCTCTCTGTCTATCTGTCTGTCTGTCTCTCTCTCTCTTTCCCTTTCTCTTCGTCTCTTGGTCTCATGGTCTCTTGATTTTTTTGGTCTCTTGCTTTCTCTTGTTCTTTCTCTCCATCTCCCTCTCTCTCTCTCTCTCTCTCTCTCTCTCGCTCTCTCTGTCTCATGGTCTCTTGGTCTCTTGCTCTCTCTCTTTCTCCCTCTCTCTCTCCCTCCCTCCTCTCTCTCTATCTCTCTCCTCTCTCTCTCGCTCTCCCTCCCTCTCTCTCTCTCCTCTTTCTCTTACCATGGAAACTCTCTGCAGCCCATCTTCGATCACTATCCAATGCAGGTGAGGCACTTGTCGCAACGTATTAGACATTCTGAAAACGAAATCCGTTAGAGATAGAGAGAGAGAGAGGGGAAGAGAGAGAGAAAAAAAAGAGAAGAGAAGAGAGAGAGAGTGAGAGAGAGAGAGAGAGAGAGAGAGAGCTCACCTCGTCATATCTGCCATTCGCGTATTCCTCCGATACGTGGGAGTGATCACAATAATCTGCAATAAAAATATCGAACTTCGATTCAGCCGATCAAACATCACACCCTCAGACCACAACAAAACGTCACAAAAAGTTCCACGTCATGGTACGTGTAACAGCCGAGATCATTCTTCAAAATCCATTCAACGGATATCAATTACAGAATCCTCGTCTGTATTACATTATCACATGTGAATTAAATGCTACGGAATGACAAATTACAAATGTACGAACCATAGGCGGCAGTCTGCTTCCTCGCCTGCTCGCAGCGTTGAAGACTCGTCGAGAGATGGTGTCATTCCTAGAAAAGAAGTACGGTACTTATGATTATAACTACGGTATAGAATGGAACAGTAACAGCCCAACGTATTTCGACAATATGTAGGTAGGAAGCCATGCGGGATAGAGCGATTGGAATTGGAAATCGATAATTCGATAATTCGATCGATACCAGGTACCCAGGAACAATTTCCTCACCCGCCACCATCAATGTACTCATCAATGTGGTCATCCGAGGGAGACACGCGCCGCTCTGAGCTACCGTATACGTAGGAGAGAGGGGGAGAGAGAAAAAGAGAGAGAGAGAGAGAGGGAAAGAGAAAGAGAGAGAGAGGGAGAGAAAGAAAGAGAGAGGGAGGGAGATGGAAAGAGAGAGAGAGAGAGAGAGGGAGGGAGATGGAAAGAGAGAGAGAGAGAGAGAGAGAGAGGGAGATGGAAAGATAGGGAGAGGGAGAGAGAGGGAGACTCACCCAAACACTGCGAATTGAACTAGCAGTATCAAGCATCCGGCTACAGCTAAGAGTTTTAGAGTGCTCGGCCGACACTGTCGAGAAATCACGCGAAGCATCGGAGGCGGCGCTGAAACCAATAGATAAATCGATAATTGATCAATATTCAATCAATAATCACTGAATTCCATTGTGTTGCAAACATTCGATTGTTTTTCCACGATAAAAAAAACAAGTCGCAATTGTATTCGAGAAATTTAGCTGTGAGAAATCAAAATTTGAAGAGGATTGAATGCATTGTTAGAAAAAAAACTACGTTTCAGACAGAAGATCCAAAAACCCAGAAACCCAGACAAAGTGACTCAAGAAATTGTGTCACAAGAGGGGAGACGACACATCATTCGAGAATCGTGATTCATTTGAGAGAGAGAGAGAGGAGAGAGAGAGAGAGAGAGGAGAGAGAGAGGAGAGAGAGAGAGAGAGGAGAGAGAGAGAGAGAGAGAGAGAGAGAGAGAGATGCAAAACATTATAATAATCCGATTCTGTACTCTGTATGGACACATGTTTACAACATTTCAACCATCCGTCGTTTGTATGAGTGACTCTTACTTACTTATGGTCATAGTTTTGATCGTTCGGATTTAAATAAACGAAATCGATGAAAAACGACAAATGATATTTTATCGTAAATGAACTCACCTATACTCGCATTCTCTGCGTGCACTTTCGCAGTTTCGGATTCGGCTGTCACTGAAAATGAAAAAAAAAACTACATGAATTTCCGAAATATCGCAAAGAAACGCAAATGTGAGTTAGCAAAAAGGTTAAAAAAGTAGTTAGAGAGTAGAGGGATGTTATAAACTTCACACATCAATCATTAACATTCTTAGACGTTATTGAAAAGAGACGACAGCGACTGTAACCATAGAGAATGGCTTTGAAGGTGTAGAAGAAGTTAATAAACGGTGTGAGCGAGCAATCGCGTTCGTGTGTGAATAGAATGAGGGAACCCCTCCCCCTTTCCCTCCCACACGCAAACATATACACATAACATTATAAAAACGTTTCCAGTGTTCTGGCAGCACTCAGGTTGCCTAGCAAGATATGCTTAGCCCGGCTTCAGAGAGCTTGGCATTGTTTCGAAGAGCTTTCACTATGTTGTTTCCTTCTTCTCTCTCTTTCTCTTTCTCTCTCTCTCTCTCTCTCTCTCTCTCTCTCTTTTCTCTGCCCAATTGTGTTTAGTGGACCACACCTTACGACTAGGACTAATGAAAAGAAATAAGAAACACGAAAAAAACACCGACAGTAGTTTTCTTCTACCACACCGTGCGAAAGATGGTGCGGGATACAATACTCTTCATGTACTATTATGGATATCCATCACACACTGTACATATTGTGAAGAAAGCGAGATCAAGCAAAAAGCGTGAATGGCAAAAAATAGTGTTAGAAGAGGGACATTAAGCGAAACAACGTGTTAGAAGCGGATGGCAATCGAATCAGCAAAACGTGCGGGGTGTGACACGATCGAACGTGGTGGGCTCACTCGTGTCTGTCCAGTGCGCCTCTCTCTCTCCCTCTCTCCCTCTCTCCCGGTAATCCCTCCGGGGCGCTCACCTGAAAAGAGAGCAGTGCTATTGGAACTGGATGTTAGAGAGAGAGAGAGAGAGAGAGAGAGAGAGAGAGAGAGAGAGAGATTAATCACAAAAATATGAGAGCGACAGAGAGGTAGAAAGGTAGCGCGACACATACACACGAAAACATGACGATTGACGTTTATATCGCTGTTTGAGTTGAAGTTTATGAATCGGGGAGGTAGAGTCGTTACGACAAAAGTTGTAGAACTGCTAGAATTTTTTGTCACAGAATCACAGAATCTTTAAAGTTTGAGGACCAGAATAGAGAAAATAGTCACGTCACTCCGTCACTCCTTTTTACGGGCACGCTAACACTTTTCGCCGCATAGCGACAACACCTTTATACCAACCGACGAGCGCGCGACTCTATATATCTTGTACTGTGTAATTCAAAACAGAAATTTCTAGTACCACGCCAAAACAATTCCGGTAGGTACAACCTCAACCCACTTTGAAAAGTGACGATGTCTGTCTGTCTATTATGATGATGTATGTACTTGCGCATTACTCAACAAGAGTGTATTGCGAAAAAAAGTGTTTCACTCAAAACTCACTGGGGGGATTCCCCACGCGGTAACCATGTGTACACGTGAACAGTGATCGCTGGAGAACTAGACGCAAACCGGCAAACTATGTTCAAACATGTGCCACCTCTTTTAAAGAAACCTCAATGTTTGTTTGGAACACTAATAGAGCACGATAGCAGCTGGAAAATGAATATGGAATTAGGGGCAGATAATCGTCACTATTGAACGGTATATATGACGCAAAAAACGGAGGTGTCGCAGCAATAGAGCACACCTGCAGCATCCACATCCCTCCCTCTCTCCCTCCCTCTCTCTCCTCTCTCTCTCTCTTCCTCTCTCTCTTCCTCTCTCTTCCTCTCTCTCTTTCCCCCCTCTCTCTTCCTCTCTCACTCTACCCCTTCCCACAGAAACACTGCTTGTTAGCGGCAACCACGATATGGTACCCGCATAAGATAATAATGTTTCTAGGCTACAAGGCTACAATACATTTTATATGGGATTATGCATCGGAAACGCAGCTGTTCGCAAGTTCAGTTATGACTTTTCGAAAAACACGGCGTCTAATGACGTCAAATATTACACGACGACTAAAATAGCAGTACTGTAGGCTTCAATGATCGTGCCTATTACTTATTTGTTGAAAGTTGCTACAGAAAAATTCCACGCAAACAGCATAGAAGTTTCAATGATCAACTTATTACAAGAATAGTACATCATATCATGTTTCTCCATCCCACTCACTTTCTTTCTACTTTTGGGAAGCATCCGGAAACAGAGGAATAGAGTGCGTGCGCGCGAAACCGAATACCCTTCCTCTGAAGAGTACCGCAGAGAGAGAGAGAGAGAGAGAGAGAGAGAGAGAGACGGTTCAAAAACGTCTCCCTCCAAAAAGGGCAGGCACAGAGAGTGGTGGGTAGCGTTGAAGACATAAGTATAGGTGTGAACAAGCAAACACAGTGAGTGCGGGTGAGAACGTGGAACATAGACTACTCGCAACTCGCAGACAACCAGTAACCAGTTCCACTGATACGGATACCCGCTTATAGCAGATTCCGAGAGGCGCACAATGGAGGATGGAATCGCGGATGGATGGGGGTTGCGCCACAAAAGCGCGGAATTCGGAATCACGTCAAAGGATTGAGTAGACGGTTTTTGTTCGCAGTTGCCACATGGTGTGGAATATATTGGATGCGCGCGCGCCTGAATGCGCGCACCGCATTTTCAATGACTTTGAATCCACGTAATCGTGTATATTGGTGTAGCAGAGTGTCAAAGCGATATATGCATAGAAGAGAAAGAGAGAGAGGGGTAAAGAGATAGAGTAGAGAGAGGAGCAGAGGCAGACAGGGTGTTAACCACCACTTCTAAACAATAAACAAAAGGAGGCGGTTTGAAGACGATTCACTAAGCAATGGCAGCTGCCGAGGAAGACAAATTAGAAAGAGAGAGACAGAGAGAGAGAGGGGAGAGAGAGAGAGATTTTGAAAAGGGAAGAAACCGCGCGCGCGGGCTTATAGAATCGGATAGTGGGGTGATTGGTAGTTTGTGGGGTAAGGAAGAGATGAAATGAAATGTCAACAGAGACAGATTTGGCTTTATACAGGCCCGCCAAGGTTAGGTATGCGGGAATGAAGCGATACGTGTGGGGAACGGCGGGGAAGAGAGAGAGAGAGAGAGAGAGAGAGAGAGGGGGATAGAGAGAGAGAAAGAGAGAGAGAAAGAGAGAGAGAAAGAGAGAGAGAGAGAGAGAGAGAGAGAGAGAGAGAGAGAGAAAGAAAGAGAGAGAGAGTAAGAGAGTAAGAGAGGAAGAGAGAGAGGAAGAGAGAGAGAGAGAGAGGGAAAGAAGGAGAGAGAGAGTGAGAGACAGACAGACATACAGAGGTGATACTATGCGATTTGGCAGGGTCAAGACTAGATGGTCATTTCGTCGTTTATCACACACATTGCATGAAGCGAACGGGGTTAGATTGCAGAGAAAAAAAACCACCATTCGTCTCCTGGCCTCCTTTCACACAAATTAGAGAAGAGCTGACTGGCATCGAACCTGACTCACTTCACATGAATCGTTTAAGTTTAAGCGATCATAAATCAAGCACACGATCTTGCAATAGTGCAGGTGGGACAGGTAACGATACAATAAGGCAATAAGTGCAACTGGAAAGTGAAACACACTACGTACACACCCTCTCACGTTTGCGGGAGGTGTTTGGTGTTCCCTTCTCGCAGAGTGTGAACAGAGCGCGCGAAGGGAAAGAGAGAGAGAGAGAGAGAGAGAGAGAGAGAGAGCGTGCAATAAACCACAGAGCCGGTCCGGCCGTGTTCCAATGGTCCGCGCGCTGGTCTTAGCGGACCACGGGGCTTGTACTATGCACTCGAGCCGCGAACACTCGATGTGGAGAAGGGAGTGAAAACAGACCGGAAGCAGGTGTGTGGATTGGTTTCTAATCTGGATCCTCGAACTTTTGGAGGTTTGGACAAGATGTGTATGCAGATGTTGGCAAAAAAGTCAGAAGGAAGTGATCAACAGAACGAAAAGCATAAGTAGTAACATTCAACTAAAATAGTCATTGAAATGCATAACTGTGGAATGTTGCAGTGTTGTCTGGGAGTGAATGTGCGCTTTCCAAGCACAGCTGACTCACACAGAATGTGTACATAGACAGAGTGAATAAGAACGCAAAGACGATACACTTTGTGAACATGCACAGCACATAATTATCAGTTGAAAAGTACAAGAGAGTCAGCTTGTCTTGACCCAATTCAACAAAAGCGCATGCAGAAAACGTTTACAAATACTAACACAGACCTGCACCCCCTCTCTTATCTCTCTCTCTCTCTCTCTCTCTCTCTCTCTCTTTCTCACTCACTGTCGGTGTCAACAGTACCGTATGCGCAGCTTTGTGTTAGTCTTTGTAACCGTTTTATGTATGCGCTTTGGTTAAATTGGGTCAAGACAAACTGATTTTCTTTATGCAAGTACTTTTTTCAACAGATATGTGATTTGGTTGAATTTCATGGAAGTTTCGTCTCTTACTGATTTCAAAGCTCTGTCGTTCATTAGTACGCACAGAGCACAGAACTACTTATGATGCGGCACACTTTAACAGCGAATAAATCATAGAATATACTACAAACAGACTGCAGGTCGGGTTATTAATGCAACTATATTTTTCCTTAATATTGTAACGCTTATAAACGCTTTCAAACTCAAACGCTAAAAACGCTTTAAACACAAAAAAACGCTTGAAACAGTGGCGACTTATTTTCGACTCGGAGTAGCATTACAAAGCATTATAAGAATGTGAATAAGAAAGCCAACAAACTTTGTGAATAAGCACAGCACAGTTATTTGTTACAAAAAGAGAAGGCGCCGGATCGAGGATAACAGTTTCGGCATCAATGCGCACTCTGGTTTGAGGCGAGGGTTTCTCTCTCTCTCTCTCTCTCTCTCTCTCTCTCTCACTCTCTCACTCTCTATGGCTATAGGCCTATAGGCTAGTATAAACCAGATCATGGCGGCAATATTCCCGAGTCACTTCACTTGAGGCGCGCGCCGCGAAACTGTACAATGAAACGTACAAAAGAGGGGGGAAAGGAGGGAGTGTTGCAGACTTGGTTTCGCGCAACTGAACAGTCCAATTATATACAAAACACGGGAAAAGGTCACTTGATTGATTGGTGTACCTGTTTCCTTTAGTGATTGTTTCTCAAAAAATGAAAATGACGCAACGGAAATGAGTTCATGCATTTTTGAGGCGTGTATGGTTATTGCCTTGAAATTCACGTTATTTTTTGTGTTGAAGCATATAGGCCATTCCCCCTTTTCATCGTACGGCAACATCGCTGGCTCGCCAGACAGACGAGAATTTTTTGCGAATATGCTTCGATTGTGTGTTGTTGTGCTCAAACACGGTGAAAATGACGGAAATCGAAAAATAGAGCACTATAGATCCCTGAGCATTCTATCTGGGCGTCTCCTCCAGTAAACTGGGCGCTGTGCGATAGGTTTGAAGAGAGTTGATAAGTTTCGGAGCGTTTCCATTGGAAATCAAGCTTTCCCATTGGAAATCAATTGACTCTAATAAGAAAACGGAGGGCGAATGGCGCGGTCGAAGGGTCTCGCGCGGGCCGATAACGGGCCATTGATGCCTATAATGCTATCTGGTAAAGATTCGGCAAAAGGACTGCCGTACGATGAACGGGGGATGCCCTATACGTGTCATTAGGAATGAATATTCATCTACACGTTCTGATGGTAATAAATAGACGGGCATTTCGGATAACATAACTACGCAAATATGAATAGCTAAGGTTGATTTACTTGCCGGTGTACCTGTTTCCTTTCTCAGTATCCGCTCGTATGTTTGAGTCGATCGGAGAGCTCATCAATCCATCAATGAATCAATCTGATCAAACGTGCGCATTCCCCTCTCCCGCCCGCTCGCCGCTCGGTCGCCTCTATTCACTGAGTGAGGTTATATAGGGTATCCCCCATTTTCACGGTACGCGAATTATCGGCGGTCGGCCAGTCATGGGCGAAATGACGAGCTTTTTATGCAAATTGGAGAAATTTCGAGGTTTTACACCAAAAACACGGCAAAAATGAAAGAAATCGAAAAATCGAAAACTAGAGTTCTGTGCAGACGCTATCAAAGAACCTTTTCCCTCAAACTGGGTTCTGTAGCATGGGTTTGAAGTGAGTTATTAAGTTTTCTAGATTTCACCTATTGAATAGCCTCAAAAACGTGGTTATCGATTGATAACAAGAAAACTAGATCAAAGTTCAAAAATCGAAATCTAGACTTCTATTGGAACTGTGGATTCACACCACATATCCAAAAATTGGAAAAGTTCATCAACTCCGGAAAGAGTTATTAGCTCTGGAAGGTGAAGAACTATGCTTCATTAGAATTGCAAATCACCTTCATTTCCCTAAAATCAGACCGCAAAGCGCGCGATTCGCGCGGTCGAATGATCTTGCGCGGGCCGATAGCGCGGCTAAATGCGATGAAATGATGTTTGGAAAATATGCGGCGAGATGGCTGCCGTACCGTGAACCGGGGGGATACCCTATAGGCACGCCCTCCCTTTCCATTCGAGAATAGAGACTCACTCATTCTTCAAAAACCAGGCTCACCATGAGTCTCTCCTACAACTACGCTGTGGTTGATATGAGGCGCGCACAGAACAGGCTGCTGGAACAGATCATAAAGGTACAGTAGATCTTTTTGATAGTGTGTTATAGCTATGGATAGTGTATCGCACCTCACAGCAAGTCAGTAACTTGTACAAGGATCAGTATCGTTCCTACGTGTACAGTATTCGATAGCTACATTTGCCCTGTCGTGCCTAGTTATACGGTAGCTACAGTACCCTGTCAGGTGGCGTCAGCCAACGGCGGCTACGTGTGGTTCACCAACAACGATGTGGTGCAGAAGGAGGAGGAGGAGAAGGAGGAGAAGCAGTCTCTCTTCAAAGAGGATCGGGCACTCTCCGACCGCCCTGCCACATCCACCGCCAGCCAGTCTTCTGTCGTCGACGACGAAAAGGTGAAGGTACGGTACACCGTAGCTCTTACGGCAGAGAGTTACTGTTAGTACCATTTCAGCTGGATCTGGATCCCCCGACTGTGAGCTACGCGAGCTCCACCGACGAGGAGAAGGTGAAGGTACTGGAAACATACCGTATCTATTGTATTGTGAATGTTAAAGTACACTAGTTCTTGTACTATCTTTCTGTATTTGTAATGTTAGATGTGTTAGGCCAGGGACCACGAGTGTTGAAAAATACTTTCTGCATTGGTTTCAGCTAGACATGGATCCCGCGAGTGTCTCGAGCTACGCCAGCTCCACCGACTGCAACTGCGAGGCGTGTGCGAAGGCGGGCGACTCGGAGCTGGTCACTCGCCTCGGCGCTATTGCCGATGCGATGTTCAGGGCGTTCGACCGGAAGATGGGGGAGGAGGAGAAGGAGAAGAATGAGGAGGAGCAGCAGGTGTCCTGCTCCGTCGTGTCTTCTAGTGAGAAGCAGTCCTCGCTGGATTCCGAGACGGATCTGAACACTGCTCGTTCCGCGGCGTCTTTCTTTGAGAAGAACGACAAGACTGTCTGTTCCAATGCCTCCTCTGGAAAGAAGAGGAAAGACCAGGATCAGTCAATCACTTTCCGCAGGCAGCCTACCCGCACTGCCACCGAGCCCTATGCCTACATTGGAGACGACGGCAGGATCGTCTGTGTTGGTGGGTGTACTGTACCTATCGTACTTTACCTTATTCCTACCGTATACCTTGCAGCCGCCACTTCCACCATCTCGAAACTGCTCACTTCTCAGCGCGCTCTTCTCTCCACCCTCGACACGTATAATCATCCGACCGGAGACTTCGCGGTTCTTGAGGTACGGTAGACTACGGTAGTTACAGTATACCTATATTACTTTATTATTTTCAGGCGGCTATCCGCTCTGTGTGCAATGACATCAACGTTCTCATCAAGAGGGACTACAAGTCCACATCTACCGACAACTGCTGAATCCGTTTCCATTTCTTTTTTTTGATTTTTTACGTAAAACTCGTACTCGATTTTTGAAACTCGATTACAATCTGATTTGCTTGACAAGATTACTTGAGAATTGAATAAAAAGGTGTTTCGAAAAGAACATCTTATTCAAAAGAAATAATGTAAACCCGGCGCGAGTTGCACTCTGCAGATTCTGATATGCGCTTGATATTGGAGACTCTCCAACTGCGATGAACGGGAAAGGATCGGGGCGCGAGCGGGAAAAAAGCCCTAGGCTTGAGGACCGCGGACGACTTTGGTTGGCCTGCGCCCCGCTCATATGAGCGGTTTTCATAAAAGTTTTCATGCAAACAAATTACAAAGATATACCTTATCATTCATTCATCTTCTCGAGAACCGGTTTAGTGTGAAGACCGCTAATGGGAGCGGACAGTCTCGGAAGGGATATCGATTCCATCGCACCGTTTCGTTCCTGCTGACTGACTGATGTCTTGCATCGTTTCCGTGCACCAGTTATTTGTTATGAAAACCAATGAGTTTTGATTCTTGTACGGGTCTAGATGTCGTGTGTGTATTGCAATGAGTGTGTAGCATTTTTTTAAAAGTCTCTGTCTATCTTTCATTATCAACCTACCTACCTTGTGATCTGATACTTATTTAAACGAGATAATCTGATAAATACCACGATTCCGCAATCAATATTGAGCCCTTCTTTATCATATCACATCAGACATGTCGATCCGTCGTGTGGTATTCTCGAAGGAGGAGCCGGGAGTAGCCTACGTGCCACCTGTACAGCCAACTGGCGGAAGTCTGGTGAGCGGATCAATCAGATCACTATGCGGAAAGTCATTCTTATGGATTTGAAAATGATAATATTATGACAATACTGCACAATATGAAAATGCAGAAACAAAGGGGAACACGGGACATCTCGGATACTTGAAGATGACGTCATCCTCTTATCGCTTACTGGTTACTGTCAGGTGGCCGACCTGTTCGCCTCGGCCCTGCCGCCGCCGCACCGGGAGGACAACTACGAGATGGATGCCCACACTGCGGCCAGTATCGGGGACACCGGCACCCTGCAGGTGAGACCTCTCTCTCTCTCTCTCTCTCTCTCTCTCTCTCTCTCTCTCCTCTCTCCCTCTCTCCCTCTCTTTCTCTGTCCCTCTTTCACTCTCTCTCTTTCTCTTTCTCTTTCTTTCTCTCTCTCTCTCTCTCTCTCTCTCTCCTCTCTCCCTCTCTCCCTCTCTCCTCTCTCCCTCTCTTTCTCTGTCCCTCTTTCTTTTTCTTTCTCCTTCTCTTTCTTTCTCCTTCACCGCTTCACCTTTTTTTTCTCTATCACGCTCTCACACTCTCTTTCTATCACAGCTCTCTCTCTATATCTACCACCATGGTACAGCATATATATGAACACTCATCTCCGCAGACGCTGCTCTCCCGCTCCACCGCCCCCCTCTCCGTCAAGAACCGCTCCGGCTGGACGCCCCTCCTCTACGCTGCCTATCTGGGACACGAACCCGTCGTCCAGATACTGCTAGACGCAGGCGCGCAGGTGAGGTTCGGGTTGTTTGTTTGTTTGTTGGTTTATCGTACCTCCGTTTTTCACATAAGTTTCACGCTCCAGTCAAGTGCAATACCACGTTTTTCCATATAATACTGTCCGCATTCGACGAGAGATTGTGAAAAATTATATACCATAGTTCAATTCACTATTAGTGCATACTCTTTACAAGCAAGCTAGGCGTTTCCCCTTTACCTTGTCCTTGTGAAAGGTTCAGTGACTTGTTAGAGTTTGTATCTTTACTTTTCACATAAGTTTCACACTGCGTTCAAGTCGAACATCACGATTGGCTGTTTAACTAATCTGAGGCAGCAGTTCAGTCAAGTTACTACAATATATACCTATATAACAGTTCCTTTAGATAGACGAGTGCAACTCGCGCGGGCAGACGGCGCTGATGCTCGCGTCGGCGTGCGGCAACCTATCCACCGTCAGACTGCTCATCAAGAGGTCGGCCCCCCTTTATCTTTCTTTTTCCCCCTTTTCTACCCTGGTCCTACTTGTCTAGCTCGTGGCCTTCTTCTTCTTCCGTGTTGTTTGTTTCGACCTCTTGTTACAATTTCCTAGATATGTATGTCCCCTCCTCTACATGCCTAGCTCGTAACGTAATCCGCTACCTCTTTCTCAACAGAGCATCACGTACATTCCTATTTTGTTCATAGAGTGAAGTTGTCTCTTCGAAGCACTCCCGAATGCCTACGAAACACTTCGGAATTGTCTTTCGAATCGCCCCCAGAACACTCCCGAATTGCCTACGAAATACTCCCAAACACTTGGGAATGCCTTGCTATGTCTTCGAAACACTCCCGAATGGCTTTCGAAGAGACTGACCACGGCTTAAAGGTCAGCACCATCTTCCATCGCAGGTCCGCCTCGGTGTCGCGCGCGGACGCCGACGACCGCATCGCCCTGCACTACGCCGCCAGCTGCAGCCAGAACACGGTGAGGGCAGGGTGGATTACGAAAGAATGAGACATGAGAGCCCGGGTACAGTAGGTTTAGTGTGTGTTTTTTCAAACACCACTCTGCTGCGCCATTGATTTCTTCTGAGTTAGTTAGCAGCCAGAACACGGTGGGGAAAGAGAGTTGATTGGGAGTGCATTTATCTCGCAATCGAGCCAATTACTGTAAAACCCACTGCGTCCACATAAACGAGACTTGAAACGTATACTGATAGTTTAACGCAAAACCTAAATTGTGATGGTGCAGCTGTGGTGAAAATACAACACTTTGCGTGTTGTGTGGTTCAGTTGACACACGGTGGGACATACGAAACGTTGGTTGAGAAGATGTAGCTTGAAAAGCTAGTACATATGTAGCTGTAGTCAAACACGGAATATGTCGACTGCAAACGATGCGAAACAGCGTTGTCTTTCCCGAACGAATGAAGTAGTCCATCAGGCCAGAGGGGACGGAAAGGAAGCTAGTCCCTTGCCAAAGTACCAACTATTCTACCTCACACAAGCCCATTCAAACAACCCGCAAACCGATTTTGTTACAATCCCGTCCTTTTCAGGTGGTGGACGCTCTACTGGCCGCTGGCGCCGACGCGAACGCGTGCGATAGGTGAGTATCTATCTGCTAAGAGATATTGGAGACACAGTAACACAACAGGAACTGTACAGTGCGGTAAATATTGAACTGACCCTAGGCTATGTATATGTATAAAACATGGAGAAATCGATTCGTAATGATTTTCAGCATACAAAGATAATTTTAAAATGTGCTTTTGTTGTAAACTCAACCGAATCCTACTTACTGATTGGTGTATCAATGTACTGCGCTTACATAAGCGAGACGTGAAACGTATACCAAAAATCCGAAAGTATACGTCAAATAGAAGGGAAATAGAAGGGACACCTTCAACTCTTAAACGCATCATGACAACATACCCTAGAATTGATGAGATGAGTCGGTTAAATTCGATGAAATTCACTAAGTACTTGTGGAATATGAAAAGTGTGAGCAAGGGTCCCCGCGCCCCGTATTCGATCATATCTAAACAGTTTCGTATGAAATGTGGCATACAACATACAACTTTAGAAAAGCAAGTTCACAGTCTCTTCTCAGCCGACTACCACAGAACTAAAGATATGATACATAAACCAACTCGGACTTGAAAGTGATAAATGAACAACGCAATCTCTATTCCGTCAGGCGTGGGATGACTCCCACATTGGAAACGTGCGCGAGCGGCCACGAGCTCACCTTCCTGTCACTCGTCGAGAAGGTATGACGCGTCCGTCTCTTATTTGGTTCACACAATTCTACTCTTCTTCCGTGTTGTGAGGATTTTTATACATTTCACACAGAATTTATTACGTAGAATTTATTCGTCGATTAGGTATGAGGAATCAGGCACGCATGTATGATGTTTCACCGACTTCCTCTCTTTTTGTGTGAATTTTCGTGAGTGATTATTGATCGCTATAATCACTCGTCGAGAAGGTATGAGAGCACATCCGTACATCCGTATCCTATTTGGTTCACCCATTTCTATAGTCTGCGCCAGAGCGATAGTTTTCTACCTCGCTTGCAGTTCGAAATACGGTACCATAACCGTCTGCCTCTCTTGTTTTGCGCGCTATTGTCGAGAGCTGACTCTCCGTCTTCCTCTGATCTATCTCACCGCGCGCAACTTATTGCGAGCATATAACTATAAAAGAGCACATCCGTATCCTATTTGATTCACACATTTATACTCTCCTGCCTTTTCATATGGGTTTTGTTACGTTTCACGCAGTGTGTATAACGTGTTTGTATCGTTAATAACAATCTAGTACCGATCTCGTTTTTCGCGAATATAATCTCAAGCAACTGTTTCAAGTTTCAACCACATCATGAAATATGTTTGCTCTATATAATAAACTCTGAATCTATAACGACCCTAATTCGAAAGGAACTCAAAACACAATAAACAAACAAACAAACAAACAACTTTCTCAGGGTGGCGACCCTTCCCTCCGCAACAACGCCGGCGAGGACGGGGTTGCCCTCGCAGCCGACTGCCAGAAGATGCTGCAGCTCATCGAAGGTGCGGGTGTCTTTGAATTTTCAATAGAACGTATGAAATGTAAACATGTGAAACGTAGACTGGTTAGCAGATTGCAACCCTCTCAAAAAGAGTACCTATTATTGATTCAGAAGCTTCCCTCATTTTGTTTACTGGGTGAAACTTATTTATAATAAGTTTAACCTATTCATTATTATAGGGGCGAAAAAAGACGGCGGCAAAGGTCCGGCCACGCTGGCGCAGCTGCTAGATGAGGTGGGTCTGATTATCGATTTATCGATTTATTGATTATTGATTTATCGATTTATATCGATTTATCGATTTAATGTGCTAATCAAATTGATAGCAGATGCGTTTTATTGATTTATCGATTGATCATCGATTGATTGCCAGATGAACCTGTCCCGTCTGGCGGAGAAGTTTGAACGGGAGCGCATCGATCTCCCACTGTTCTTCGATCTGGAGGAGAAGGTACATTAGTGTTTTCGATTGTTTCATATCAACCATGTTAGATCTCTTTGAAAAATACGGACTGCTTATTTTTCCGCACATCGTTAACATACTATTCTCGATTCACGCAGTGTGTATAACGTGTTTGTATCTTGTTCTCTGCTTATGAGATTGGTTTCACTTTTTTCAAGCATGAAATAACTATTTTACTTTTTCGAAAGCCTCGATACACATTACTTCAACTATACCCTAATCTGTTTCATCTTCCTACTGAGACGTACCGTGAAACATTCGTTGCAGGACCTGGAGGAGATGGGAATTCCCTACGGTCCGAAGAAACGCGTGCTGGCTGTGATTGAGCGATACAAGAAGACCGGACAGGTACGGTAGCCAGTACGGTACTAATTAGGTGTACGGTATCGTGTTATAAACTACGGTACTACAGATCTGCACGGACACGTTCGATCTTCCCTCGGGCGGCTCCACTGCGTCGCAGCCCCAGCCCGCACAGGTTGCTTTGTGAAGTACCGTAACCATTTAAAAGTGCCGTATACCTTGCAGCCGCCGTCGGATCACTTGCGTGAGCTGTTCTCGTCTCTTCGTCACGTGCACGGAAGGGCAGAAGACACAAAGGTATACTACTCCCGATATTTGCAAATTCCATCTAATCTAAACAAAATACGTGATTGTTTGATCCAATATATATGACGTTTTTCGCATAGTTTTGAGAGACAGAGTGATTTCCGAACTTTTAGTCGGCCGCACTGTCCGCTATCGATGCTCTGCGAGGCAGCGACAAAGAAGCTGAACTGCTCCCCCTCCTCGCAAGGTATACGGTACTCAAGTTACGGTACTTTCAAACACAGTGTATTTCCAGAATCATCGACAACTCGGAGCAGATGACGTCGAGAATCGTTCGTCACACCGTCTGAGGATAACTCTTGCTCTTTTTTGAGACTGTGATACATTATTTGTTTTCTGTTGTGCAAACTCCAACCACCAAGCCAGCTAATATTTATCACACAAATTCGATCACAAATCACAATAATGAAGGTTGAAGGTATACTTGAATCTTGTCGTCCCACTCTTTTCTGTCTCCTCGTCCCTAGATGATCGTGCAGCAGCAACATCCCTTCTTCTGAAAAAAGTACAGTAACCTACGGTACCATATTCCACCTACCTTCTCTTTTGCGGGAGCCGCGCCATCCTTGCCCGAAGGCTTGTCAGAAGGGGCGGGAGCGGCGGGGGCGGCACCGGCCGTCGGAGGAACCGCGCCCGCCTCGCCAGCCTAGGTATACTGTATGTTACCGTACCCCGAGATGACGTCTCACCTTCTGGGCCATCTTCTTGAGGTCGTCGGCCTTGTCGGGCTCCTGGTTGCCGGTGGCTCCGGTGGTCGTTCCGCCCGTGGCTCCCGTCTGAGAGATCTCTTCGTCCTTCTTCTCAGCCATTCTAGAAAGAGAGAGGGAATAAGAGAGAGAGAGAAAGAGAGAAAGAGAGAGAGAGAGAGAGAAAGAGAGAGAGAGAGAGAGAGAGAGTGAGAGAGAGAGTGAGAGAGAGAGAGAGAGAGGGAGAGGGAGAGGGGGGAGAGAAGGGAGAGACAGGTGGAAGGGAGGGAGGAAGAGGTGGCTCACCCGACTATCTCCGGCGAGGGAACACCCTACGAATGGCAACATCCCGATTCGCCGAGCCGCATTGACTTCTCATCTTCCGAAATTTGCATATTCTAACGAAAGATTGTCTGGATCAAGATCTTAGTGTATTCTGAAATCCATGATCTCATGATTTCGCACGCTCCATGAATCTCGAAAATGTACTCCAGATGTGCTCGAAACCACGGTCGAAAAACTGATAATTGCTTCTCTCTGTCGTTTTTCTTCTCCCATGTTCCTGACAACAACACGCGTGTTGTTCTTTTCGATCAGCTGTCGCCGGAGCTCTCTCAGATCGCCACGCTCTCTCGCCGCTCTCGCGTCTGCTCTTCCTGCTACTGCACAGTCTCTGCGCGTCCGCCCCCGCGGGCATACACTAACTCAGAAACAGAGGGAGGGATCAGTTGTGCCAGTATCACTCTATCCACTTTCACTGGAGAGAGTTCATTCATTATGTTGTTCATAATATGTCTACTGCATCCGCTGTTTGTCGCTTTGTAAAGTAGCATTCAGTCTCCTAGAAACTTCGAAACACGCTTTTTGGTCGTTTTTTATCGGCGAAGTTCGTGGCTGAGGATGTATCGATGAGACAGACCACACCATCAACGTTGCGTTTATATCATAATTTGCATACTTGTTTCCAGTCATGGCCGACCTCTCTTCCGCTTTCTCTGCCGCCGAACTGGTGCCCAGCATCATTCCCGAGGCGCCCAAGAACCAGCTGCTGGTGCGTGGGGAACCAGCGTGCACCAGCGTGCACCAGCGTGCACCAGTGGAACCAGTAGCACCAGTGTATCTAACATTTTTTTCTGAAAATCCGATCGCACTGGTTCGATTTGCTCGATAAGTGAAATAGCTTCTGTCACACAGTATTATCTCGACGCTGAAACGTATCCAATATAGTCTATTCAAAAATCAAAGTGGTTCAAATAACGAAGCGTTCTTGCAGTGCACGTGGGACGGCATCCAGGTGCAGCCCGGACAGCAGATGCAGGTAATCGATAATCATTCGATTAGATCAATCGATAAAGGCGAGGTCGGACTCGATTATGTATCAAAAACCGCTTTATGATACAAAAAGACGCGTTCTGAGATCTTTCTGAGGATCTTTCTGCGGATTTTCTGAGGGTGCGCGGCCGTTCTTGAGATCTTTCTGAGGGTCTTTTGCCAGCAAAAGTTGAGTCTAACCTCTACTTAAAGGTAGTGTACCCTCTGAATCTGGGTGCATGTGTAGATACAACATGTCATTGTTTACGACTCAATGAGTATATTATGATGATGCAAACATATATTCTGAAACAATTTAGTTTTAAAAAATCATTTGAATATTGGAGTGAGAAATCGAAGAAACTAATAACTTTTAATCAGCTCGGGAGTGTGTGCACAACTGCACGAAGTTACACAATTTGACCACACTAACGGCTGTTTCATTCAAGACATTTTGTTTGCATGTGTTTATATATTGTTTCTTATGTCATTCTTATTTTATATAACATTTCTACTATGTGTTTCTTTTACTAAACTGGCGAAAACAGCTGATGGGAAATTATATGCTAAACGCAGTAAGATATGTTGAATTATGTTAAAAATCATAACTCACAACGTTGCGCAAATATGCGTATTATGTTGGATTAAAATAAAAGTTTGATAATTTTTAATTTCATTATTTTTTTTATCACAAACAACCATAAACGACATAAAAATACCTCTAAAAGACATTGATAATACATTCGTGATATTTTTTTATATTTGATTCAGAGGGTACACTACCTTTAATCAATCGATCGTTCAGGCGCGCAACCTGAAGAACGCGCCGCGCTTCACGTTCAAGGGCGCCGATCCGGAGGCCACCTACTCGCTCGTCATGATCGGTGAGAGATATTGATTGAATATCGATTTATCGCTTTATAATAACATTCTCATTTCGTTTTTTATAGATGACATGGGGTTTCTGTGAGTGTTGTTCATGACCATAATACAAAAAAAACGTAATATAAATTTTCATTAGGCTAAAAAAAGTTCGGTTCTTACAAAGCGTGGGAGAACACGAGTATTTTATCTCTCTTTCTTTCTCTCGTTAAAGTGATTCACACGTGGGCGAGGCAAACCTGGGAACCCGAGAAACTCCCTCAGAAGATCAGAGAGCAGCGAGAGAGAGAGAGAGAGAGAGAGAGAGAGAGAGAGACGAGTCTGTTGCGAGTGCAGTAATTGATCATCCCGCTTGGCAAGTAGGCCGCGACAAGTGAGAGGCGGGGGCATTACACTGTAGACAGGGGGATGTAGGGGTCAGGCAGATGACAGCTGCTGAGAACTGTTTCAGAAGCTCTTGAATAGTCGAATCGATCGAGGTGAGCAAGGTGTTATACATAGGGATAATACATACAACTTACTGGAATCTTTGAATAATCCTTCAGTTGCATGCGCGGAGCCTATCTTTTACCACAGTATACAGTCTCGAGCTCACTTCTTGTAATTGTTCTTGCGCCCATAGAACAGCTTTCTTTTATAGCGGACAGAGGCCGTCCAGGTTAGATATTGGGATAATATCATACTCAAACTCTCGATACGACAGCGCGTGGCTTTCAATACAGTTTTAAAGATTTGTGAATCTCCAAACATGGACAATTATGTGGCAAGGTGAGTGCATAATAAAATCAATATTAGAAACGTACTTCGATTGTTGTGCAGTTTAGTGGGTTTAGTGCAATTCAAAACACTATCATGAGTAGGAATAGAACCTATTAAGACAGCTCGCAGCTCCATACAGACAGTGGTTAGGCGATCGAAAAGAGACCCCATCTAGCCTCTTCAGTGTACAATGATGAACTGTAACAAGCAAACATATCTTCGCAATCGGTGCGAGCTGCCCACGGGTTCGATTCCTCTCATGAAATCGTTTTGGCTATTCAGACAACCTCTTGAGCACATAACAACGTGTATATAATACTTAAATTGTATTACAAAGTAATGGAAACGTATGGGAAACTGATGTGCTTTTGTATATATGTCTTTTCGCAGACCCCGACAACCTTTCTCGCAAGAACCCGTCAGTGGCCGAGTGGCTGCACTGGCTCGTGTGCAACATCCCCGCCAGCAACATCATCGAGAGCATCAACGGAGGTAGGCGGATGTCTCTCTCTCTCTCTCTCTCTCTCTCTCTCTCTCTCTCTCTCTCTCTTTCTCTCTCTCTTTCTCTCTCTCTCTCTCTCCCCCTCTCTCTCTCTCTCTCTCTCTCTCGCTCTCTCGCTCTCTTTCTCTTTCTCCCCTCTCTCTATTTCTCTTTCTCTCTCTCTCTCTCCTTGATTGAGTAGACAGAACCGCAGTCCCTTCACAATCTGTGTGATGACGTCACTGTTATCACGATGACGTCACTCATCGCTGACGTCACTTTCAGGCCAGCACCAGATGGCGTACGGATCGCCGGGACCGCAGCCGAGGACCGGAGAGCACAGATATGTGATCCTTCTGTGGGAGCACGCGGGAAGGAGGATTTCGGTGAGGGGGGGAGAGAGGGAGAGGGAGAGGGAGAGAGAGAGAGAGAGAGAGGGGGAGGGAGAGAGAGGGAGAGGGAGAGAGAGAGGGAGAGAGAGAAAGAGAGAGAGAGAGAGAGAGAGAGAGAGAGAGAGAGAGGCAGAAAGAGAGGAAGAGATTCCCTTCCTTGCAGGTCCCGAAGATGGACACTCGTGCCAAGTTCAACGTGAAGAAGTTCATGGAGAAGCACAACCTCGGTGAGATTTTTTTGTTTCTTTTCATTTTCAGAGAAATCCGGTATTCTTGTTTTTGTGTAGTTTGTTGTTGATACATATATGTATATGATATGTTTCACCAACTGCTCAAATTCCCCAAATATTTTTTAGAGTAATATTCGACACAGCTTATCGTGAAAGTTCCAAAAACAACATTTATAATTTACAAAAAGAGTCGTGTCTGTTCTCTGTGTGAGGAGAGGTGGCTCTGCTGAGCGAGTGATTCAGGTGTGCGTGCACACCGGTCCCCCAGTATCCCCTCTTGTGTGTGATCTCCCCCTGTGGGATTGATTTATTGATTGACCACAGTCTGTGTACGCAGTGTGTGTCGGGAGGAGTGAGATAGGCCACCGTCTGTGTTAAGCGGGTGTGACCTAGGAGGAGTGAGGCACTGTCTGTGTACGCGGGTGCGAGATCACTTGATAAGGAGGAGGCGTGGACGGCCCCTGCCTGGCGAGAGAAAGACAGTCGTGTCTGTTCTCTGTGTGAGGAGAGGTGGCTCTGCTGAGCGAGTGATTCAGGTGTGCGTGCACACCGGTCCCCCAGTATCCCCTCTTGTGTGTGATCTCCCCCTGTGGGATTGATTTATTGATTGACCACAGTCTGTGTACGCAGTGTGTGTCGGGAGGAGTGAGATAGGCCACCGTCTGTGTTAAGCGGGTGTGACCTAGGAGGAGTGAGGCACTGTCTGTGTACGCGGGTGCGAGATCACTTGATAAGGAGGAGGCGCGCACCGCCCCTGTCTGCCGCTGTCGACGCACGCGAGCGTAATGGAAAAAATGGATGGAAATGGAGAAGGGCCGGGAACAAGTGCAAGTTGTGCAGTGTGTATGGGTGACTTGGGGGAGAATGTGATTGCATGTGCAACATGCTGGAACAAAACACATGGGAGGTGTACGGGGATGACGAGGGAAGAAAGAAAGAGGGTTGAGGAGGGAATGACGTCATGGGTGTGTTCTGAGTGTGAACTGCATGGCAGTCACTCAACGCTTCCCGACCTCGATGGACTCTTCTTTGACAGTCCACTCACTCGCCCTAAGGGGAAACGAGCTGTGCTGCAGAGTGTCCTGGTAGAGACGGGAGAGAGTGAGCCCCATTGTGTACGCATGATATCACTGAACATCAACGGATTGAGAGGAAAGATAGACGATCTGAGGAGAGTGGCGGACACGTACAAACCGCATGTTATTGGAGTACAAGAGACGAAGTTGGACAATGGGATCGAGAGCAAAGAACTGAAAGTGGCTGGATATGAACTGTTTCGGAAGGACCGGACAGCGGGAGGAGGGGGAGTGGCACTGTATGTGAACAGTGCGTTGCGACCCTCGTTGGTGAGGGAAGAGACTTCTTTGGAATTGGTGGCTGTGAGGTGCAGGGGAGAGAAAAGGAGTCAGTTCGTGGTGGCCTCGGTCTACCGTAGCCCGACTAGAGCTATGTCGGCAGCTAAGATTGAGGAGTTTGTGGATGAGCTGGACTCGTGGTTATCTCAGAGAGATACATCGATGGATGTGATTATCGGAGGAGATATGAATGTGTGTTGGAACAATAGTGAGTCGGCGAACCTCAAGGAGGTGTGCGCTGAACACTCGATGCAACAAGTCGTTTCACACGTGACACATCGAAACCGATTGATTGATATTATGATGGTGAGCCGGCGAGTGAGGATAGCTGGAGTGAAGCACCTCGCTCCTGTCGAGAAAGAACATGAACCCATCATGGTTGACACATGCATTCGATGCGAGAATCGAAAGGAGAAGCCAGTGAAGGGCTACGATTTCAAGAAGGCAAACTGGACGGGTCTCATAGAGTTTCTTGGAAAAGAAGTGCGATGTGAGTGGCTAGAGGATAGGAGCCTGTCGATTGATGACATGTGGAGGAAGTTTGTGGATGTGGTTAAAGCGGGTATGCAGAAGTGGATCCCTCTCAAAACATTCCGCAGGAAAAGAGGGTGCGAGTGGATGAGCGAGAATGTCAAGACTTTGCAGCGGCGGAAAGACGCACTGCACAAGTTGAGCAAGGAAAGGGGAGACAGTGAGGCAAAAGCTGCTTTTAGATATGTTCGAAAAGAGCTGGCTAAAGAGACAGCCAACGAAAAGAAAAATTTCTTTGATAAGAAATTTGCCTCTGTGGAGAGTCCTACAGATTTCTGGAAGACTATTGAGTGTCTGACAGGAAAAACGAAGAGCAAGGATATCCCCGATCTGACTGACTCGAATGGAAAGAAGGCTGTGTCAGATCAGCAGAAGGCAGACATGCTCATGGAGCAGTTTGTCAAGGTTGGAAACACAATGGAAAGTGAGATGCCGGAGATTGCATCGGATGCGGAGAGAATCCCTCCCTGCTCGAGAGAGTTTGTGGAGAAGTACATACGAGAGGCATCCGAGCAGAAGGCGAGTGGAATAGATGGAATAACTGTGCGGTTGTTGAAGAGGTGTGTGAAACCATTGACTGCGCCAATCGTGGCTATGATCAATCGGTGTCTACACGAGGAGAAGTTCCCTCGGGAATGGAAGGAAGCGGTGATATCACCCATTCAGAAAGTGGAACACCCACAGCACCCAGTCGATTTCCGACCGGTGTCACTGCTTCCTATTGTGAGCAAGATGGCAGAAGAGTACGTGTTTGGAATGATGGTTGGAGAGGTTGACCGGAAGCTATCTCCGAATCAGTTCGGATTCAGGAAGGGAAGGAGCACTGTGGATGCGGTACTGAGTTTCCAGTATGGAATGAGCGAGTGCCTGCAGAGTTGTAAGAGGAAGGCTGCTCGGGCAGTTGCAGTGTTTTTCGATATTTCGAAAGCATTCGATACGATCCCTCTTGGACATTTGGTAAATGTTCTAAGACATGAATTCAACCTTGCCGATTCGTACCTCAGATTGATGAAAGATTATCTGTCTAACAGGAGGATGCGAGTGCGAGTGAACGGGACTCTGAGTGAAGAGAAGGAGGTTGTAAGTGGAGTTCCGCAGGGAAGTATCCTAGGACCACTTCTATTCAATTGTTATGTGAATCGTGTGGGGTCGATACAATTGAATGAAGGGGCGCGCATTGTTCAATACGCCGACGATACGGTGTATGTCTCTCGGTATCTTACCGATAGAGACAAGGAGAATGCACAAGAAGATGTGGAGAAACTGAGTGGGCTCTTCTCAGAGATGGGAATGAAGCTGAATGCGGGAAAGTGCAAGGTGATTCGAATGGGAGTGTATGAGAAGGAACCAGATTTCGAGGTAAATCTGCACATTGGTGGAACAGAGCTCGAGTGCACTAGCCAGTACAAGTATCTCGGAGTGGCAATTGATCCTCTGATGAACTTCAGTGGTCACGTGGCTGAGAGAGTGACGAAGGCTCGCCAAGCCATTGGTGCTTTGGTGCGAACTATGAGGAAGTGGGCTCCTCGAAGCGCCCTCGAGAAAGTGTACAAGGCGTGTATTGAGCCAGGACTGCTATATGCAGCAGAAGGATGGTTTCCTGCAAACGAGACGGACAGGGCAAGACTCGAAAGAGTGAATGTGCATGCAGCGAGGCTGGTGCAGAATGATTTCACGTCATCGGATGACCGAGTGCTAGAGAAGGCCAAGTGGAATACGGTAAAGAAGACCGTGAGCGAGAGAAGGAGGGTGCTCATGTGGAATTATGTGCACGGAATGAGAGCCCCTCCAGATGGAATGCTGGTCCTGGTGTCGGACAGCGGAGTGAGAAGGACAGCACGCGGTGGCCACTCACTGAGAGTGATGGAGCCTGTGGTGACAAGTGCGAGATTGCACGACTACCCGGTGAACGAGTTGAGAAGGCTATGGAATGCCCTACCGGAGAAGGCTGTATTGGAGGAGACCAAACAGTCGTTCAAGCGTGCTGTCAAGAATCTGTGAATTGTGACCGTCGGAGACGGTGTTTTATCCTACTAACAGTTGTTTTTATCGACTAGCGTGTTTATATAGCACGTTGGTTGAACTAATCTAGTTCTCACAGTCGTTATAATCCAAGGCTCTGTCTTGTTTTCGGCTGAGAACAATTGGTACGGCTATATCCTTGTTACGCTCTATGAGTAGTGAGATAAACGCAATACCAACAATAATAAAAATAATAAAAAGTAAATAAACCAATAAATCGATATTTCAGGCGCGCCGATCGCCGGCAACTTCTTCGTCTGCCAGAACGAGCAGCAGTAAACTAAATCAATCAATATCACTTGTCTAACTAAAACTATTTTGTAACAATGTAACTGTATAAATATTCTTTCCTATAAGAAAACAAAGAGTGAAAGTGCCAGGATAGGCAAAAAAGAGTAGCCCAGACACGATACATCATACATCAGACACATCTAAGTACCAGCTGCTATGGCACGTTCGTAGTTCTCGAGTGTAGCGCATCGAACTGTCGGTCCCAGTTGGCTTGGATTGTGTGGAAGTGGGTCTGTAGGCGCGAGGTCGAGCCAGCCACGTCCAACACTGCGATGCTTGACGAAGACTGAAAAGTTATTATCATATAAAACTTCATAAATTGTGAATGTATGCGATACTCGACGAAGACTTCTACATAGTTATTAGTTTTATTAAACTTCATAAATGTATGTACTTAGTCAAAAACGATTACCTTGTTGGAACAGAACCTTCCAGTGAGATAGCAGCAGAATGTCTGCACTCTAGCGCTTTTGAACACAAGGCAAGCGACAAAGAAGAGACGTTCATAGCCGGCGGTCTGAAAACATTGTTTGTAAGTACATTAAAATGTATGTTAAATGTATGTATATGTATATGTTTATTAAAATGAGTTGTAGTTAGCAATGTTTCGAAAAGTACTGACAAAGTGGTACAGTATCTGCAGGGCTTCTGACTGTACGTATTCCTCCGGGTAAGCAATCCGATACGTTCCAATCACAGCCATAACTAGACGACACACTGACTCATTCACTATTATCGGCATTATGTAGCGAATCGCTCGAAGGTTTTCAGCCGTCTGATATCTGAAAGTGCATTAGTACGGTAATCATGGCACTATCAAGTAAGTACTCACTTTTCACTCAATTGCAGCATTTTCGAGTGCCTGTTACGGTAGACTCGTTCGTTGGTTTGGAACAGTTTGATGCCGATTACGATTTGGAAAAGAACGAATACGGAGACAATTGATATCATGAACAGTTGAAGCTCACTGCCTAGAAATAGGCAAGTTAGAAAAATACAAAGTTAGTTTTATGAGTCTTACTGAAGAAAAATGTGATCGACATTGTGAACACCATAAATAACTGAAAGCATTTTCATTGATATCACTGAACATATTCAAACTCGAAATAGTTTTACCGCGATAGCAGCAAGTATAACTGTTGATAGCTTTGCGTAGTGTTCGTATGTCTTTCTTTTGTGAGTAGCAAACAGTCGTTCCACTAACAGAAGAAGGAATCCAACAAAATTCATGAGAAAGCCAACGAGCGTCGTATATCCGTACATCATTGGAACATCTTCCAATTCATTGTTCTCAAATATGTTCAGGAGTAGAAACCACATGCGAGCTAGAGAATTGACAAGAATACCGACGCATGAAAATACCAACAAACATCTAAATTAATTCCTTTACATCAGACTTTACAACATGTTTTTTATTGTTGGTATTGCGTTTATCTCACTACTCATAGAGAGTAACAAGGATATAGCCGTACCAATTGTTCTCAGCCGAAAACAAAACAGAGCCTTGGATTATAACGAATGTTTACCTGAAATTTCGGTGAACAGCTTTGGTAGAAATCGTAGAGTGTATGTAAATTGCAATAACACCTAGTGGCACGGTCCACACATTCAGAACAAGTTCCAATATACGGTGGACGTTTTGTGGAATCATAGCAGAAACGAGAGCAAAGTAAAACAACTGCGTGAATAGAAATAGACACTATATTCAAGCAGTTCCGGTAATAGAAAATGATTGACTATATGACACAAACGTAGTGTGTGTATATGAATGTTATATGAATAAGCAGGAGCAGGTGATTTGTTTATTTACAATGAATACGTACGTGAAACATTCTCAGCCGAGTTTCACAAAACGAAACAGACGTATATAGAAGTCCTCGAGAACGCTGTCTGGCTGTAAATTAGAGACGGAGGTGGTACTTACGATTAGAAAAGGTGTCAGTAGTCAGCAACAACTAAGAGTTATATTTTTTATAGTTAGAGAAAAAATAAGCAGTTAAATGAACAAAACACTAAAATGTATGTAGAGTAAACTCTATCAGTTTCACATTTTTTCGAGAGACATTAGTGTGGTCAGAGAACTATCATAAACCCTTGAATATTGTTTTCCTTAAAATTATTATGCTAATACTTTGCAAGTGTACATATAGTGGGCCCGCAAATAAGTTCCACTCTTTTCACGAGAAACATTGGAGTGGTTAGACAAGAATCAGAACCATTTTTGTGACAAAACTTTACGGAGGTAGCCAGGGTCGAACCCACAAACCGTTGCTTGCTGATTGAGAGCGTTACCACTACGCCACTTGGTCATGTGATACAAACCGCGAAATAGAGATAAGAACGCCAAAAAATTTCTGCAGTATGTATCACTGCTTGGCATACGGTGCCAATTAGAGCACGATTATTTTTCGCTCGGAAAATGCTGAGCTAGTTGCGCGCTTAATATAATATCGAACCCGTGAACCTCAGCTTACTAACACTAAGCGAGAGAACATTATCACTGCGCTAACTAACCGGGTATAATTTTGGGACTGCAAATGTTGTTCATGAATCATGATGTTTCGGATAAAAAATGTTGACGAAACATGACATCACTGTTTACTACTATTGCAAGTATCACAATTTATGCGCATGCAATTTGGAGAGAAGTGAAAACAGATCCGATGTTTGGCAAACTTATAATCATTGGTTCTGAAACTATTGAACTATTGATTTTACTACAATGCTGCTCATTTACTGTAAAAACGTGGTGAGTCAGCTCCGGGAAACTGGTATAGTAGTTTTATATTTGCGCGCTTCTCTCCAATTTCTCCCACTAATTGCGGTGGAGGCGTTTGATACTGTTTGCTGAGCCATGGAACCCCAACTTATCACACATTAGCCGCCTCAGTTCTGGCACGCAGAGTTCACTCTTTTTTCATTGCAATTAGAAATCGATAAATTAATAAATCGATAATTGCAAATCGATAATCGCAATCGATAATCAGGTGTTGATGTACACCCATCGGCGTTCTTCTTCTTGCTACTCAAATCCCTCTTTCGATCCGCTGGAGTTGGACACTGTGGTATTTGATATTTTACTATTTATTTACTATTGGTTTATTTTTCTCTTTTGTAACTTGTAATATAATATGGTACAGCATGCAAATTCACGATTTCACATGATCCGTTTCTCAATCATGTGTAGAGGTTCATACTGTAGTATTTTACATGTCTCCGCTCTCTCCAATCCCCATTATCTCTCATCCATCTCTAACCTAGGTGGAACTCGCCGAGCTCTCCTCCAACAATCCCTCCGAAGAGGACATCCCCGTCGTCATCGTACAGGTTTCTCAGAACTTTGAACATTTCAGCAATTCGGTCAGAAAATGTTGCGTCTTAAGTGCTTTTTGAGCTTGCAGGAATCGAAAATATTTGTGTATTCGCAACCAGATAAATATTATTATGTATATCTGGTAACCTGGTAATTTGAAATTCAGGGCGACAATGTGGAAACTGCGATGGAAATTGTCGTGGACGAGGTTGAGGGTCACTTGCGCGCGCGGCTGGCGAGTGATTCTATCGAGGCACTGGACAGGACGGACTCGCATCTCACCCAGCCGTCTAGTGACCTGTCCACTGTCGCTGTCGCTGCCCTCCACGTAGACCCGCCGAAGAGGAGTCGCAGCCTCGTGCAGCGCTTCCGAGCGTCCGGTATGTTGATTACTTCCATCAAAAAAGTTTTCCCCTAAGAAATTTTAAAGATCGAGCGTTTTCGATTAATATTCTCATACATGAAAAATTCTTTGAACTTAGAATCCCTGCGCTTTCGAGCGTCCGGTATGTGAACTTCTTTTGAAGATAGTAGATTAATACACACGAAACGTTATGTTTATGTTCATCTGCACTCTGATGTGCTAGTTATTTTAGATTTTAGCTTCTTTTTTTGTTTCTCAAGGGCGCAACGCGGAATCGCCACTGATGAAAAAGGTGATCCGGTCGAAAAAACCAGTGCAAACTGTCCCTCTTCACTCAGAGTGCGTTGTTCCGTGCGGAAACTGTCAAAAATCTTCGAGTGAAGCGCGCGTGCCCCGAGGCGATCGTCTCGCCACGCTGCGCAATCTCACCCGAGCACACTCTCTAGTAGCAGGCGTTCTGCGCCCTCTTCTGTTTGCGCACTCCCTCGCCTCTTTCTATAGCCTGCTGTGTTGATCTTGTCTTTCTCCTATCACGGAGTGAGTGACTGCATCTCCACTTTTGCGCCCTCACTCTATGTTTTCCTCTGCTGATATGTGGTTGTACTGATTATGTGATTGTGATAGGAGATTATCGCGAGTCGTGAGCGCTCTCGCCCTCGGGCGCTCTCTGTCTCTCCTCGATCACTACACTCTCTCGCTGGAGGGCGCATGAACAGCAGAACAGCTCTCGAGTGACTGTGTCCGAGACATCGTATTGTTTCACTTCAAATGTGCACGTCCGCTAGTTTCAGTGCGACCACCGACTTTTCTTCGGTCCGTTTCTGTATCCCACGCCCCTTCTCCGCGACCTTCCAGACCTTCCAGGGACGATATACCACGTCTACGGACAGAGCTCTGGTGCCGGAATAGTCAATTTGAGTGAGTCTTCCGCTTGGAATAGATATGATTAACCGAAAAAGACTGCCTTTTCACATTTTCACAATCATTTTTCGATGCTCTGACCAGTCCCTCTCGAATGTTTGCCCCTATATGATCACACCTCAATAGAGCACTCAGTCGAGAGAAGAGAGAGAGAGAGAGAGAGAGAGAGAGAGAGAGAGAGAGAGAGAGAAGAGAGAAGAGAGATGGTCGTGGGCCGGATCTGACCGGAGGGAAAAGTGTGAGTCTCACTCTTTCCCAGTGCACTCAATACCCCAAACGTCTGGAGACCGTCGCCAAAATTGATTACTCACAGTTTTGTTTCGTTTGCACAGATGCGCCCACGTATCGTATTCATATTTTCACTGTCATTACACATACACTTCGCCAAAGCTATAGTTGTCGATCTACCTCGCTTGCAGTTCCAAATACGGTAGCATAATCGTCGACCTCTCTTGTTTTGCTGACTCCGTCTTCCTCTGATCTACCCCACCGCGCGCCATTTATTGCGAGCATAGAACTATACATAGATTGTGCCGACCGGAAAGCGACCCACTCGACCGCGAGTCAGCAGCAGAAGAGGACCCGCCCGACATGGAACTACCAATGAAGTCCGCGAGGCTACATACGGTACGTTGGGCACACTACTCTTATGATCAAAGACAAAATCAATGACTGATCGTTTTTATACTGTACTTGATATACTGTACTTGACTCACAACTTACAGTATACCCTACAGTAACCACGTTTGCAGAAAGACATTCACGAACCGGACGTCCGCTTCACAGTTGGCGAGGAGCGAAAGAGCGACGAGGACGCGGTTACGGTAGGGTGGAGTACGGTAACTGTACTCATAGGTATACTGTAGATTTCGCGGCAAGACTCGGCGTTTTCTGTGGACAGCGTGGATGAGGGGAAGGATGAAGGAGACAGTGGATGGATTCACAACAAGCATGCGAGGTGGGTGGGTTATGCAACGACTACTTTAAGAACAAGAGGAAATATTGGGATCAATTCGGGAGAAACAAATTATTAGATTCCGATTTTGTCGCGAGAAATTAAAGTAGCGCTGAAACGTATCGTTTTTTTTGCCACGACTGCTATACATTGCAATTTCTTTCCTTTTCGAGGTGAATAAAGAAAATAAACATATGAAAAATCCTAAACGAACCAAACGTGAAACATACAGGATGTGATGTGATAAAATGGTGTAAGGAGGGTGAGAGGGTGTTCAAAGAACATCGAAGGAGTTCATTTTAGCACTTGCTGATTTGGTGACAACTTTTAGAGCAGCACTGAAACTTATCTCATGAAACTTTGCGGTTATTGGGATGCACAAATTGATGTCATAATAATAGTTATAGGAATGTGGGTACCACAATAAGGTAAAGATGCGAGTATTACTTGCTGATTTTGTGTGGCAAATTTTTAAAGCAGCGCTGAAACGTATCGTAAATTGTAAAAAAAAATACCGGCTCATTTCATTACGATGACTGATGTACATTGCAATTTCTTTCCCTTACGACACTTGAATACGCATTGAAACATTGAAACATATGCAAAATAAGTATAGTTATTGTCTACAATATTTAGATCCTCCCTGCTGACCGCCCTGACGACCTTCTACTGTCTGTTCATCACCATTTTCGCCCTCGTACTCGAACTCTCCCATCTACTGTCAGGAGAGGAGGAAAGGAAGATCAACTCAAAGGATCTGGTGAGTTTATGATTGATGACGTCATTATCGGTTGATTCGAAGGCTGACCAGCATAAATCCGTGATGAAGCTGTGTCGACACGTGAGTGTTGGTGTTTGTGCATCAGTGTGTTCTGTTTTTGGCTGAATAGTGAAGTGACGTCACGTGATGTATGTGCACTCACAAAAACTTACAATGTATTTGTTTGTGTATAAACAAGTATAGCTAATTATGTGTGTTGTACGTTTGGTCCGAGGCCCAAGTGCACTCACACAATCTCATCGAGTATTCGTTTGTGATTTGCAAAACAATTGTTGATGAATTTCTATGTTAGTGATTTGTCCAATTGTACATTCATGTTATATGTGCCTGTGCCGGTCTATACCGTATGTGTACCGTATCTGTACTGTATATGTACTGTACTGTGTGGTCTCTATGGTCTGTGTGTTATGTGTCTGATTCCACGTATTTATGATTTACTCTTTCCTTTTGTAGATCTTTGGTCTGTACATGTACGGCTTCGGCATCGTCTTCTTCGTGTACATGTACGTCGTTCTTCTACTCAACCCGCGCTGGTACAGCACCGTTCAGACTATCAAGGTGGGTCAAGCACATCTGACACTCACTTGCTCCAGACATCTCCACTTGCCTCAATATGGTGTATCGAAACTATTTAAAACAAAGCGGTCAATTTCATATGTTTCAAGTCGAAACAATCATAACACGTTTTATGAACCGATGGGATACAACATTGCGCAAAGGATCTGTCTCAACGAATATAAGCACACCTTACAATCTCAGGAGCACTAAAGTAGAGCTTCGAGTCGTCCACTAACCCGTTTGCAGCGCGCGTTCACCCGCTCCTCGGCCGAGTCCTCCTCATCCATCTCGTCCGCCGCCGCCACTGTAAGGTACTGTACCTTGTACTTGTACGGTGTTTCTGTAGATCGAGTAGGTTTACGAACTGCCAAGACAATTATCGACAAAGAGAATGATCGTTTTTCATTTCACACTGAAACGTATGAACAATGTTTTAGTGTATACTAATTCTTCTCATTCAGACGCGTCACTCACTCGTCTCCCTCCGCCGGCAGTCTCTTCCTGCGACTTGGATGCGTTGGTACGTTTCGATCCAATACGTTTCTCTCCGCCAATCATTCGGATACGTTTCACCTTCATACTTCTGATCGGTGATTGTCCAGAATGCTGATACGTTTTATATATCACATAATCATCGGCCAAAGACATGTAGTTCATTTGCTTGTAGTTAATAAAACAAATGAACCTATTCATATTTCTACGTCAATCGAACCCGTTTTCAGTGTTCGGAGTGGTCGGAGTCGTGTACTACTCGTTCCTCGTATTTCTCTGCTTCGCCGATCCACACTGCTCCAACCTATCCGGTATCGATCTGTTGATCGATTATTAATTGAATATCGATTAATCGATTGCTTTCAGCCAGCCTCGACCTCTGTGCCATCGTATTCCTCTTCACGCAGATGCACTTTGTTTTCTGTAACTGGAAGGTAAGTCCCTTCTCCCCTTCTAATCCTCCTACTTTTCACTTCTACTTTTACCTCTTTCCGTCGATGAAAGAGGGATGAGAGATGAAGATACAGAGAGAGAGAGAAAGAGAGAGAAGGAGAGAGAGAAAGAGAGAGAGAGCGCAGACAGTGATACAACTCCCTGCATCAGCTCTCTATCACCGGTTCTCACACGATCGCCCGCCTGGGCACGATGCACCTGATCGCCGCCAATCTGTGGACGTGGATTCGATACGTACTCATGGAAGAGGGAGTCATGGAGAAGGAGATACGGTACGTGGGGTACTGTAGGTGTACTGTAGGTTACTGGAAGGAGATACGGTACAGGGTGTACCATAGGTGTACTGTATGTTACTGGAAGGAGATACGGTACGGGAGTATTGTAGGTGTACTGTAGGTTACTGGAAGGAGATACGGTACAGGGTGTACCATAGGTGTACTGTATGTTACTGGAAGGAGATACGGTACGGGAGTATTGTAGGTGTACTGTAGGTTACTGGAAGGAGATACGGTACAGGGTGTACCATAGGTGTACTGTATGTTACTGGAAGGAGATACGGTACGGGAGTATTGTAGGTGTACTGTAGGTTACTGGAAGGAGATACGGTACAGGGTGTACCATAGGTGTACTGTATGTTACTGGAAGGAGATACGGTACGGGAGTATTGTAGGTGTACTGTAGGTTACTGGAGGGAAATACGGTATGGGAGTATTGTAGGTGTACTGTAGGTTACTAGAAGCGCACGGGGTACTGTAGGTGTATTGAAGGATACTAGAAACATACGAGGGTACTGTAGGTGTACTTTTTGACTACTGTACTTCCAGCGAGGTGTTCAAGAACCTGCATCCTCAAGACGGCATCAAAGGACACAACTCGAGTGGGGAAAGGGATTTCTCGGCGGAGAGTGCGGAGAAGGAGTTCGAGGGTAGAGAGGTGAGTGAGAGAGAGAATCAGAGAGAGAGAAAGAGGGAGAGAGGGGAGGGAGAGGGGGGAGAAGAGAGAGGACGAGTGGACAGGGAGGGTAAAAAAGAAATGGATGAAGAAGTATACTTTTGCCATACGTTTCACAGAGTGTAAGTCATGTTACTCCATGTGTCAACAATACCGATACGATTTTTCCATGTTTTTCTAGGTTTCCCTCCTCGGTGGCACGTGTCACGCAGCCGAATGCATACTAGGTACGGTAACTAAACTACGGTAAACCTATATTACTGTATTACAGTACCCAATACCGTACCCATTCCAGGGTCCCTCTCCGAACTCATGTACACTTCGATCGTCGAGTACTCGTTGATCGGGGCGGCGGTCATGTTTATAGGTGAATATTTAGAAAACAATTTATTTCATTCACTGAAAATGAACATCGAAGAAATCGTGATACGTTTCTGCTGAAATTATTATCCCGAGCGATGCATCTGTCGCCAATTAATTATTGCCATTGTTGTCAACCAGTGTTCAATTGTTCAATATACAAAAAAACATAACTCCTTCTGCATGAAAACTGTTGGATTTTTTTGATGGTGATAATTTGGCAGCTCGATATTCGCTGCACTTTCTGTTACTTATTTCTCATACGTTCCAGTGTGGCGCAACGTGGGTCGGCAGATGAATGGGGCGGCGTATGTGAGAAGAAAGCACCAGATCAGAGTCGACTGCAGCAAGACCACCACTGGTATCAGATAGTCACTTTCTTGTAGTAATCTATCTGAACACGTATCATTCATTTTCATCAACTAGTCAAATACGATCCCCACTCATTATCTTTTTTGTACAAGAAAGAAAGAGAGAGTGAGAGTGAGTGAGAGAGAGAGAGAGAGAGAGAGAGAGAGATGCCTGCAGGTCTGTTCCTCGGTCTCGCCTTCCTGGCTGCCACTTTCACCTCAATGGTCGTCTACTATGGCTACTCGATGCTCGGACAGAGCGAGAAGGCCGCCTTCGTATACGCATTCACCGACATATTCCAGGTATCCCTCAATGTCCCCCATAAAACAATTGTCTCCACATAGTTGTTTATAGTATGAGTACAACATATCATTCAGCAGTTGCAAATTTACGCATTCACTGATATTATACAGATATCAACAATGTTTGCATGGAACCAATAGCCGTTTCCTGTATGATATTCGAATCATCACTGGACTGGAAGAAAACCTGAACAATATTTCGGGGTTTCCTTCAAACATCCATAAATGCCTGATTCGTTAAAAAAAAGTTTGTGTTCTTTAAAAGGAGTGTACACTCTGAATTATGAAGTTGAATTAAAATTGGGATGTGAAAATATGATGAAAACATTGCAATTTTTGCCAATACAACCACTTGCTGAAAATGCTTGCGAATCGATGAAAATTGAGCGCAAAAATGTCGAAATACAAAAATTGGTGCCAATTGGTGCCAATTCTCAATGTTTAAATGAATTTTTCACCGATTTACAGGTATTTAGAAATTCAGAGTGTACACTCCTTTAAAGTATGATTTTTAAAGCATGTTAAAATACTTACTCTGTTCAAGACATCATTGGATGACTATCAGCGATATCGATGTTATAAGTGAAATGAAACATATTACGATTCAAAACGCAGTAGCTTCGAAACATACAAAGTAATAAAAAGTTGTGTATTTGATAAACTTTCTTTAGTACATCTGCGCTTCTCTGGGATGTCTGGTGGCCATCTATCAGATACGGAAGCTGCGGTACAGAGAGGAGGAGAAGGGGCCGAGGGATCAGGTAGGGGAGGGAGAGGGAGAGGGAGAGGGGAAGAGAGAGAGGGGAGAGAAGAGGAAGAGAGAGGGAGAGGGAGGGAGAGAGAGGGAGAGAGGGGGAGAGAGAGGGAGAGAGAGAGGGGAGAAAAAACAGAGAGAGAGAGAGAGAGAGAGAGAGAGAGAGAGAGAGAGAGGAAAGAAGAAGAGAGGTAGAGAGAAGTAATGAAAGAGAAAGCGATATGATAAGGCATGATACGTTTCTCATTATACCCAAAGTTCCGCGAAAAAATTCAAGTCTAATGCGACGTATATTTCGTTCTCTGAGAAAAATAGCTGATTTTCTCACTTTTCTGGTTCCCCTCGGCCGGGCTCTGGCCGAACTAAATTCTTTTTCTCGAGAATTTCTTGTGCATTTCCATACATATACTGTCAGAATCTAGTAAGAGTAAGCTGGATTGGAACGGGTCGGAATCCGCGTTGGATATAGTGTTGGCATTGTGAATTGCGACTATTAGACTAGAATCGCACAGTAACCAAGTATCTGAAAAATCTGAATGTGACCACACAATCATGGTGATATGAGATATGAAGCATCAATCAATCAATCATTGATCCGGAATCGTTATATGACAACACAAATGAATCATACCGTAGTGGATCGCATAGTCTTCCCTTCCCAGGAGCTGCTCGACCAGATCCTCCTCTCTGTCGGTCTGGTGGGCGAGCTCATCTACTCGGTCGCTGGACTCGTAGGACTCACCGGTAAGGACATCTACACACACTGTTGTTGTGCATTTCATACTGTATGAGTTTATACTAACTTTTTTTCTTGACAAACTACTGATGCACGACTATTATGTAATTCTATGCTCGTTATAAGTTGCTCGCAGTGGGGTAGATCAGAGGAAGACGGAGAGTCAGCTCTCTGTAATAGCGCGCAAAACAACAAGAGAGACAATGGCACCGAATTTCGAACTGCAAGCGAGGTAGATCGAAAATTGTCGCTTTGGCGCAGACTATTTATCACACACAGTTGTTATGCATTACAGATTTAGGTGTCAGTGTTTCACTATTTGATTATACAAGCATACATCAATGAACAAAGCAAAACAGAACGATGTTATTAGGCGCGAGAAACGTACACGTTCTCCTGAAATGAAAAAGCTCACATTTGGGAAAGCTTGTTTTGATCAGGCAAGTGATGCATTTTGATTCAGCGATGGGTGCTTGACGATTAGAATCGAGTTCGAATTGAATCGTTCAACAGTGTGCTATAATATTATGTTCGTAAAACGTAGTAGATTTTATAATTCTCTTTGATTGGTTCAAAATTGTACTTGAACAAGCGGTTGAAATGGAATTGAACAAAGTAAAGCAGGTCGATGTTAATATGCGCGTGAAACAAACTGTTGAAATTCAACTTTTTAAATCCAAATTATGAATATGATGTATATGGCGATGAATCAATTTCACAATCAGATGGTGTTCTCCTAGGACCTTGCCAGTTATTGCGTAGATAATGTGAACATGAAACGTATTTGAATTTGACAAAAAGTGAAGCTAGTGGTATGTAGTTATAGACTGGTCAAGTGTTTAGTGTTTGTGATTGCGACTGTGCAAGTGTGAATGTGGAATAATAATGATCAACTTTGCTATTTGATTCATCATTGTTGCTAATGAACGAGATCAACATTGATTCATTCAACAATACGCAATAATATTATGTGTGTGAAACGTAGTAGTTTTTATTATCTTGATGTTGATTATAATTCTCTTCAAGACGGCGAAACAATGATTATCTAATTATGTGCGATAAAAAGTTATTTCTTAATGAGAGCTTGCGTTTTTCATAATTGCACAATCGGACGAGGCCCATTTGAACAAATCGAAAGTGTGCCTCGATAAATATGCGCGTGAAGCGTATTGCAATACTCACCCCCGTGTGTCTAGTGAGAGAAAGAGCAAGGGGGTGTGGGTGGCAGTGCGCCCTCCTCGCCCGTTGCGTAGCTGCCCTGGTCCGATAAAGATGTGTGGCATTTTTGCCTTTATTTTGATTGATGTGCAGATTTATTGATTTATAAATATCATTGAGTTACAGGCGACGGCGCGTGGCAGCCACTGGCGTTCGTATTGCTGGCAGTTCACGTGTTCAGACTGATACAGGTGGGGGAGATCTCTCTCTCTATCTTCCTCTCTTTCCCTCTCTCCCTCACTTCTTCTCTTCCTCTCTTTCCCTCTCTCCCTCACTCCCTCTCTTCCTCTTTCCCTCCCGCTCTCTCTCTCTCTCCCCCCCCTCTCTCCCCTCTCCCTCTCTCTCTCCCTCCCTCCCCTCTCCCTCTCTCTCTCTCTCCTTCCTTCTTTCCCCCCGCGCTTCCTCCCTCTCTCTTTCTCCCTCTCTCTCTTTCTCTTCCTATTTCTCTCTTTCTCTCTTCCTCCTCTCCCTCTATCTCTTTCTTCCTCTCTCCCTCCTCTCCCTCTATCTCTCTCTTCCTCTCTTCCTCTCTTTCCCTCTTTTCATCTTTCCCTCTTTCCCTCTTTCCCTCCCGCTCTCCCTCCCTCTCTCTCCCTCTTTTCATATATCTATCTCCCTCCTTTCTCTCTCTCTCTTTCACTTTCTCTCTCTCCCTCTCTCTCCTTCTCTTCCTCTCTTTCTCTCCCTCTCTCTCTCCCTCTCTCACCAACTTTTTATCTCCTTTTCTCTCCCTTCCTCTCCCTCTCTTCCTCTAATAATAATAATAAGTTTATCGCATGTATGTTTGATAGAGTATGCAAGAAATTGCGGATAGACACTGGCGAAATATGTGATAATACGATTGTGTGACAAAATTAAAAATGGTAAAACTAAAACAAAATGAGGTACTACTGCGCCTTGTTCAAGGGTACTGGCAGAGTGATGGTCACATATAATACACGTTGAAATTGAAAGAGACACAAGAAGTGCAGGTGAGACGACGTGCGAGAGACGCCCTGACTCTCCAGTCATGATGCACGAATCCGAGACGACGGGAAACCGCTAGAACTAGCCCTGACGAGCTCTCTAAACCGCCCCGCATCCCTCACTCCCACGACTTCAGATGAAAGGCTATTCCAGAAACTATGTGCTCTATGAATGCTCGTGAGTAGTCTGTTTGCTGGATCAAAACAAGGGACAATGCGCAAACTGTGTGAGTGTCTGGAGGATGTTGGAATTACATTGAATACACCATCAGATTCAAAAGGCAAAACTCGGTGAGTGACTTTGTATATGAACGTGACGTCATTGATGAAACGACGGGACTCGAGAGTTTCAAGTCCCAGCAGGCGGAGACGCTCAGAGTATCCAAGAGATAGGTGACCAGCTCGTTGGCAAATGCGACGGGTAAAATACCTTTGCACGCCTTCAAGCAAATTCACCAAACGCACGCTAGTTGGGTTCCACAACTCAGTACAATATTCCAACTTGCATCGGAAATATGTAACATATGCTCTCACTAAGACAGTGAGATTTCGCGTGTGATATGCCCTCAGAAAGTTATTGATCGACCACAGGGCGTTGTTTGCTATACGAGAGATATGAGTTTCAAAGCCAAGACTGTCAGAGATCCATACACCTAAGTCTTTCACGCAGACAGTGGCTTCGAGAGGTGTGCCGCCAGCACAATACACAAAACGCGGATTTCTTTTACCCAAGTGAAGAATGTACGTTTTAGAGGTTGAAATGGTGAGTCCCCACTTGCGCGACCAATTGTTAACCGCGTCTACTGCTGCCTGGAAGGCGGAGTGCGCCGACACATCAGACGGGTCAAACGAGAAATAGACCTTGAGGTCATCCGCATACAACACGCAGTGCATACCAGTTGGAAGTGATCTCACTATGTCGTTTATATAGATGTTAAACAAGAGAGGGCCAAGACAGCTGCCCTGAGGCACACCACAGTTCACTTGCCTGGGGGCAGACAGTGAATCTTCAATAAGAACGTGGGTCGTCCGGTCACACAAAAAGCTCTTGATCCAAGAGAGAGCATTGCCGCGGATACCAATAGAGTGAAATCTCTCTCTCTCTTCCCCTCTTTCTCTCTCTCTCTCTCACACACACACGCTCTCCCTTCCAGGTCGGCATGCAGACCTTTCTCCTCTACCTCGCCAATCGAGTCCGCGTCGGCGCGCGCTTCAAGGAGAGCCAGCCCGGCAAGCAGGTAACCAGTCTGGTACCGGAACTGGTGCCAGAGAACCAAACTGGCACCAAACTGGTACCAGAGAACCAAACTGGTACCAGAGAAACAAACTGGTACCAGAAAGCCGAATTGGTACCAGAGAACCAAACTGGTAACAAACTGGTACCAGAGAACCAAACTGGTACTGGGAGACCGAATTAGTACTAGGAGACCAAACTGGTGCCAGAAAACCAAACTGGTACCAGGCGACCAATTTCATCTCTGCCTCCTTTATCACCTATGTTAAACGAAGGAAGCAGTCTGGTACCAAACTGGTGTACCATAAAATCAGTCTGATCTCTTCCTCTGGTACCACGTAGTGAAGGAACCAGTCTGGTTCGGCATACACTGGAACCATCACTGGAACCAGTCTGGTTCGGCATACACACCATTCTCTTCCAGGCGATCACGTTTCTTCTGACCGCCAACCTGGCCATCTTCCTTATGAATCTCTTCGAATCGGAGAAGGCGGGGGTCAGCGAGATCATCATAGGTGAGGAGAGGAAGTGATACTAACAGATTTGTCAACATGAGAGCAATGACATATGGTAGTAAAAGAATATTAGTAATTGTATACGTTTCGCGTTCAACGTATGTATGAATAAACCTCTAGAACACAATGCCGTGTTCATCGTTAATTGAAAAATCAAATTTAATGTTTATCCAGAATCGCTCATTCATGTACATATTGCAAGCATGCGAGATGGTTTGATCGGCGCTGGGAAATGAGATCGCTCCATTTTCAGCGGTGAGAAGTGATGATAGAAGACAAAAGGAGTTGAGAAATGAAATGTGGAAGACTAGAAAGTTATGGCTGCAGTGAGTCTGCGTTTTTGCGACATTTTCGTTTATCTAGAAAAATACAGGGTGGAAAGTGGGGTTCGTATAATTCGAATACGTTTCGCAGTCAACGTAAGAAAAGAAAATGCGTATAAAAACAATTCACTATTCAATCGCAAGTCCTTTTCAAAAAAACATACAAAAGCAAAAATGATTACATTGAAGATTTTGAACTTGAGTGCAGTTCATGTTGATTCAATAACAGACTTCTACGGGAAGCGTTCGTGGGTGTTCCTCGTGCGGTCCTTCTCCCCACTCACCATCTTCTACCGATTCCACTCCTCCGTCTGCTTCGCCGAGATATGGAAGAACGTGTACGCGTCCAAGTCATGAGTCTGTACCCCTCATAGCCCTTAGGGTGTTTATGCAAATCATGCATGTGTGTAATGTGTTTTGCTCATTTAGAGTGCTTGTGTTTCGTAAGTGCCTTTCTGTTGGTCAGTCCCTCCGAATTTCCAGAAGTGATCGAACTACAAATACTCACCACGTGGTTTGCATAGCTCCTGGGTGTTTTTTTTCTATGTTACATACGTTTCGTGTTTCGATCTCAACTATGATTCATATACTAGTCTGTGCTTGATTACTCAATAAAAGGTTGTTGTTGGCTTGCCATGCGGTTGTAAATCAGACACCTTGTCTCGGTATCAAAATGCGGGTGCGGCATTTGATTACGGCACTTGATTATGTTGATAAGGTCGTCTGAATCAAGAAGTCCCTGGCTGGATAGTGCCAGTGTTGGAGATGAGACTGTCACTCGCTGCCTTCTCTGCGCTGGCTCTCTTACTCTTTCTGGCGGAGGCCCATGCTGTCTACCAGGTTAGTGCAGTGAAGCGTGTAAGTTTCAATTTCAATGCTGCACTTACGTTTCAATAACGCATCAAAACTTCTTTGTGGCGGTAATAGTTTCATGACCCGCAATCACAAAACACATACATCCTCTGAAAGTGTTCAATGTGTACAGCAATATGCGACACTGAATAAATATTTCAATTTATTCGCTCTTTTCACAGGTGCCGATCATTCGGCGGCCGACCCTCCGAGAGAGATTGCGAAATAGCACACACTGGACAGAGTACCTGAGGGCGAGGGAGAGAGGCAAGGGAGCGAGGTGAGGGGAGAGAGGGAGAGGGAGAGGGAGAGAGAGAGAGCAATCCCTTCCACAGATCCCTCATGGCCGGCCAGCAAGTCTCCGACTACGACGACTTTGCCTACTTTGGCTATATCCAAGTCGGCACTCCCGCGCAGAAGTTCTTTGTTGTGCTGGACACGGGAAGGTATCGACTTTACTATTCAATAACAATGAATATTGTTTTATATTATAGTTTTTGAATATCGTTTAGTGCTAATCTGTGGATACCGGACGCGAGCTGTGGCGCGGCTACTGCAGGACACAGTGGAATCGAGGAGAGGTGGGGAGAGGGCTGAGTGAACGAGCTGGTCAAAAAGTCAAGAGTCAGGTCAAAAAGTCAAAAAGTCAACATGGTCAAAAAGCATAGCTCGAATACATTTGCCAACAGTTTCAATGGTGGAAAAATGGAACAATTTCGGTGGGGAGCTGAGGAGGAGATTGGAAGGTCTCGTAGCTTCGTCACAGAAGGGATTCGATAGGTTGAAAACAGTGTTTGCAACAGCCCACACAAACGGATTCACTCATCTTTTGAAACTTCACGGAAAAAGTAACATCACAAAGTATAGAAAAAACACAAGAAAAACACAAGAAGTTAAGTTAAGTGTTCATGCCCTTTCTTAGAAAAGACGCGTGTTCGACGAAGGCCAAGTTCTCCTCCTCTTCTTCTTCCACGTACGAGAAGGACGGGAGGGCGTTCGCCATATACTATGGAACGGGCAATGCAAGGGGGTTCCTCGGCACGGATACTGTATGCGTGAGTCAGTGAGAGAGAGAGAGAGAGAGAAAAGAAGGAGAGAGAAGGGGGACGGTTACTGTATGCGTGAGTACTTAAATGTTCTTTTTCATCTGCTTGTAGGGAGAGTCTATAAAAAAGAATAGTGAGAGGAGAAGGATTCTTCTTCTTTTCCCCGCGGCGTGCGGCCGGGTCTTCATTTTGTGGCGCGAGGAGATACCAATTGGCATGGAAGCAAAGAGACCCTCGGAGCTCTACACGTCAAGAGTGGTACTCTAATGGTCCAGGAATGATTATCGATCAAGTATCGTCTTCCCACCACTAACCTCGTCAGCCTACCTGTCTTTCCCCGGCGTTAGCCTATTATGTATCTAGCATCTTAGGCACTACTGTATGCTTCATATCATTATGATTGTGTTGTCTTATTCAGATATAACGATTCCGGATAAACGATTGATTGATTGATTGAGTGAGAGGAGTGAGAGAGAGAGAGAGTGTCTAGAGGGAGATAGCGGGGGAGAGATAGAGAGATAGAGAGAGAGGGGAGAGAGAGAGATACCTCGTCTTTGCAGTTCGATGGCACCCCCCTGTGCATCCCCGAGCAGACCTTCGGGCAGGCCACCCACATCGCTGACTTCTTCGCCGCAGAGGCTATTGACGGCATTCTCGGTGGGGTTGTGGCACATTTCCCAATGTTTCACTTTCCATGCTTGGTTCGATCCACACGTTTCCTTTACGTTTCATGATTCCTACGAAGGCAGATGACAGTAGTAGTGAACAATTTCTCTTCGCTGTGGTTAAGAATCAACGCAAATCACGTTTCACTTATAACTCAGAAGAAGAGGGACCAATTCCACATACGCATACGTGTCAATGGTTATATAAGTTCACCAGTTTATAAACGCTGTAATAATGTAATGTTCAGAATCAGATACATAACTCTGAGAAACATAATAAACATGGGGGAAGCAGGGAAAACTTGTTTCCGTTTTTGCCATGAAGGTTGACAAAAGTGGCGCTCCTTTTTCTTAGTTGATAAAAGTGGCGCTCCTTTCCTAGTTGATAGGCGTGAGACGTGGTGTTCTGTGTTCAGACGTATACCTCGCCATGTTGAATGTCGTCAAGCTACTCTCTGCAGTGGAGCGGACGTTCGAGAATCAACAGCTAACCCATAACGAGTTCATCTAAACCCAAGCAGCACTACACATTGAATCCGAACCCAACCCTCAGACTATCCCGAGTAGGGGAGAGCCACCAGCCATGGGCGCGTCCAGTGTAGGGACAGTCTTATCTCTCGTCAACGTCTTCTCAGATGCTCGAGAGGTAGAGGGGCATACACATGCATCTTCGTGAATGAAGATTTCTCCGAAAACGCATACGTTTCAATGCTCATACAAGATGCCGTATGTTCATTTATCCGCAATTGGTGGTTCGCATCTTTAGGTGATTCAAAAACACTCAAAAAATCATTTAAAAAGTTTTATCCAGGATCCATATATGTACACAAACACAATCCAATGGCATAATCCGCTTCCATTCGTGCCAGTCGTCATTTCTCGCTAGTCACTTATCAGAAATCAATAGCTTGGGTGAAATCATCGGATTCATTCAGCCATTCATCAATACATACATGATCCCTTATCTGTCAGGCCTGGCGTTCACGTCTCTGGCAGACAGCCACGTTGTCCCGCCGTTCATCAACGCCGTCGAGCAGGTATGGAGGGGAAGCATACGGGGACACTTGACGTGTACACATGACACATTTGTTGAAATATCGATTTATGAGTAGAAAATTGTATCACAGTAGTCCAATCCGATACTGTACATTCGCTATAAATCCAGTCGTATTTCGTACTATTGTTTTAAAAAAAAAAGTCGAACAAATCAGAAATGAATATGGGGAGTAATTATTCTATCATCAACTAACGTTGTATTATGTCTTCTCTGATACGTATTCATACTTTTCAATACTTTGTGTAACAGAAACTTGTACCCGCACCTATCTTCACAGTCTATCTGGAGCACCACGGAGAGGTTGTCTATGAGAAGGTAACTCTCCCTCTCTCATCTTTCTTTCTCCTTCCCTCCCCCTCTCCTCTCTCTCAAAATTCAAAGTGGGCGGGGCCTAAATGGGCGCGGTCTAGGGAGGCGTGTTCACGTACGGCGGCCTGGACGACGAGCACTGCGATCCAGTCATCGCCTACGAACCACTCTCCTCTGCCACCTACTGGCAGTTCAAGATGACCGGGTGGGGGCGGGGCTTGAGTGGGCGGGGCCTGAGTGGGCAGGGCTTATGATACACTTCAGAGTGCAGACCAAAGGCTACCAATCACTGGCCGGGTGGCAGGTTATCTCTGACACTGGAACCTCCTTCATTGGTGCACCTGACTCTGTTGTCAAGGGCCTCGCCAAGGTGGGCCGAGTCACAGTGGGCGGAGCTTCAACTCCTTACAGGTCTACGGCGCCAAATTCGATCCCTCCAACGATGCATACATGGTGAACTGCGGCAAGGTGAGGTGCAGAGGGGGCGGAGTCCAAGTGGGCGGAGCAATTACAGATTGACGACCTACCGGATCTGGTGCTGACCATAGGAAAGAACGAGTACGCCATTAAGGCTGTGAATCTGGTGACTAGGGTGAGTTTTTTTTCCGGTGCTGCCTTTTTATTAGAAACGTGCTATATACAGGAAAGATTAGAATCTTCTGAAACGTATGGTAATAACACATATGTACATGTAAGATGGGATGTAAGTAGCCTGTATATAAAACGATGTGAATGGATCTCGGCAAAAGTACATAGTAGCTTGCAAGACAAGAGAGATAGGTTGCTAGTCATCATATTCTGTCCATGCTGTTGGAAGCAAAGAAGACAACAGGCTATATGTTCATGGAATGAAATTGAAACGTGATTTAACGTAACTGTCCGTCTTTCCAGGCGTCTCCGTCTGAGTGCGAGTTGGCTGTGTTCTCGATGCAATCCGGTGGCTTCGGACCCGCGTGGATTCTCGGAGACCCGTTAATTCGACAGTACTGCAATGTACACAATGTACACGAGAAGACCATTGGGTTCGCTCCCAGCAAACAACAGTAATATGTGATGTGTTCACATCATACGAAACATTAATAAAGATGCGCTTCTTGTTCACCAAGGTTCACCTTATTTCACCTTGTTCACCAATGTTTATTCCATTCTTTTGAGTCTCACAAAATCTATGTGCTTGTTATGTGCTTGTTCTCAATTAGAGCGTGCAATTTCACAGAATTTTCCGCACAGTCAAAACAACAACAAAAAACGACACAATCAAGTAAAGACACGAAATACAGTGCGATACAATGAGTCAGCCGAGAGGGTGGAGGGGAGAGAGAGAGAGGGAGAAAGAGAGAGAGAGAGAGAGAGAGAGAGAGAGAGATAGAGAGAGAGAGGAGGGTTCTGGAAATGAAGGTGTCGAGTCATCACCGCGCGCGCAGTGAGTGTGTCTCGGCATTATTCACTCGACTATATGAGAAAAGGGAGAGAGAGGGGAGAGCAGTATTCCACATTCCACTCCCAGCATGTCACACCAGCACAAGGTCGTCTACCTGCCCAATCCCGGTGAGTTTGTTTCTACAAATTATTTTAACGATAGTACATTAGTGCACTAAGTTGTCCCGAAATTATTTTAACGATAGTACATTAGTGCACTAAGTTGTCCCGAAAAGTTTTCCTGAAACGTACTTGAACTACTGTTGCGAGAAAAAATGTTTTTTTCTTCGAACGATTCTTGAAGCATTTTTTTATAGAAGTTGCTAATGCTAATGAACAATTGACACAGATGATTCGTGTAGATTAAACAGATCCCCGAAACGTATGGTAATGAAACGTACAACAATCCTTTCATAGAACATTGTTTCAGTCAGCTACCCAGTCATTGACACAGATGAACCGTGTTTGAATTAATTGCATTACTGAAACGTATTCGAGCAATGTTCCCATACAACCACTACGTTTCAGCCAGCTACCCTGTCATTGACCCAGACAAACCGTGTTTGAATTTATTGCATCACTGAAACGTATGTTCCCATACAACAAATACGTTTCAGCCAGCTACCACTACTCCTCGCATTCCCGCGCACAACAGCAACAGCAGACATACGCCATGCAAGCACCGAGGACTGTATATGCTGCACAGTGAGTGAGAGAGAGGGAGAGAGGGGCGGGAGTAGAGAGAGAGAGAGGGAGAGAGAGAAAAGAAAGAGGGGGAAAGAGAGAGAGAGAGAGAGAGAGAGAGGGAGGGAGGGAGAGAGGGAGAGAGAGAGAGAGAGAGAGAGAGAGAGAGAGAGAGAGAGATGACCACCCCAGGACGGCCTCCTATGACCCGGACGAGGTGGACGCGGGCTGCTGCTTCCGCCGCTGCTTCAAGAGGATCTTCTGCTGCTGCTGCTAGTAGACCGACAACATGTTGAAACTCATGTTTGTTATCACATTATATGATTGCTATAGTTATATATCGAATAAATATTCATCGAAGAACTCGAAATGATCCAAGGCAACGGGCATCATTTTGTGAATAGGCGGACAAACGCGTCGTCTGAATGTTGTTCTTACGCCTTCCTCTCGTCTCCTCTCTTCCACCCCTCGTCATTCCACCTCTCTCCCCGCCAGTCGAACAGTCGCCCTCTCTCCCGCATCTCACGGTAAGCATCGGTCACACTTGTTTCATTGTTTGTTGCGGACTTGGCTTCCTAACTCCGTACTCTCCTCTTATTCAAAGTACCGTAACTCTACTCGCAACGTTCACACTTGTTTCATTGTTGCTTTCGTTGCATTTCTCACGCCGTACCCCGTACCGTAGTGGTATTGTTTCAGGTGAATACCTTACTGATTTCAGTACTGATATCGTATCTCCTTTCAAAGTACCGTAACCCTATTCATAGTACCGTATACGTAGATGTCGGACACGACATGGCTGTGCGCGGCGGCAGTCTCAGCTACAATAGGATGGAGCGTCGGCGCCGCTATCGGACAATCGGTATGCTTATCGATCGATTATCGATTGATTATTGATTTCCAGGTGGCGGGCAAGGTGAACCACGTCGTCGTGCCGATCGTCGATCTCACGAAACAAACGAGGATACTGGAGGTATTACAGAGGAAGAGAGATTAGAGAGACAGAGAGACAGAGAGACAGAGAGACAGAGAGGCAGAGAGACAGAGAGAGAAAGAGAGAGAGAGAGAGAGAGAGAGAGAGAGAGAGACTCGCAGGACGGTTCCCGAGAAGCGGCCTACATTCCCGCCGACACTGCCCCGCCAACTACTCTCTTCCCCGGCGTCACCACGCTATACGAGGCGGTCAGACAGTGCGTATCGATCGATTATCGATTGGTTATCGATTTATCGATCAGTGGTCGCGCGCGCGCCGGCGATGGACCGATGCTGGGCGTGCGGAAGAGCACCGCTGGGGGCTGGAACGACTACGAGTGGACGGGGTATAGGGAGGTGAGATGGCGTCTCTCTCTCTCTCTCTCTCTCTCTCTCTCTCTCTCTCTCTCTTTTCTCTCTCTCCTTTCTCTTTCTCTCTCTCTCTCTCTCTCCCCCTCTCTCTTGTTTATCTTCTATATCTTCATATCAATAGCAAAACAATGACTATTGATTGTAAATCAATCAATCATGTCCCCTAGGCGATTGCCCGTTCGGAGCGTCTGGCGCAAGCTCTCCGCGCCCTTGCCGTCCCCATTGGACAGGAGACGCGCATCGCTCTGTGCAGCCAGAACCGACCCGAGGTGGGCATTAAATTAAACCCGATCAGCCGATCATTTGGTTGTTTCTGGTCTGTTCTCTCCCACCTGCCAGAACACACTTGAGGTTTATGTACTTACTACCAATGGCTATGAGATGTTTTACCACAAATACCACTGTCCACGGTATCATTTGAATACGTTTCATGATCATGATTATGATAACACTAAGCTAATAAGGCCAATCAAATGTTTTACCACACCCACATCTCTTCACGTCTACAATTTGTCCGGACGAGGCATATTTGCGATTATTGTTCCAGTATACTGTCAATACGTTTCATGGCTATGATAACACTAACATTTGATGTATCCTCGTAATGTTTACTGCATATGCATATCGCTTAAATAAGTGAATCTAGGAGTCTAGTATAGGAAAAGTTTATCCAACCGACCGGAGATGGGACCAATTGAGCACTTTTATATTCTTAATGACCTAATGTCCACAAGTTGCCCGGACTGGCAATTTTCCTAGTAATGTTCCAGATTATTGTGCATACGTTTCAGACCAATGATAAGATTAGTAATCACTGCGCATGCGCAATGAACGCCTTGTAATGACGTATTCGATGAATTGGTGTGGAAGTTGGTACTATCATTGCAATCATTAGTGAAACTCTCGCTACGATCTTTTAAATGCAAACACGCTCGCTACTGCCTTGAAGACCAGCGAAATGGGAATTGCTGTCATAGTCCCGGTTGCGTGACTTTCTTGTCCCTCGCTTCTGATCAAATCCAGTGCTTGACGCGCGCATAATAAAAAGAAAACTTTACATTAATCCGGAGTATCCGGAGATTTCTGTAAAAATCAGGAAGCATTGCTACTCGATGACAGTGCATTCCTACACAAATCCCGAAAAAAATCGTAGCTTCCTGAATCACTCCCACCTGCCTTTCAGAGGACTCTTTTTGTATCTCTTTTTGTAACTTTCTGAGGATCTTTTGCCATCAAAAGTCTGGTCTCTACATAAATCAAACTTGCACATCAAACTTGCACAAACCGGATGTGTGTGTGTGTTGTGAAATCGCATGTATTAAATACTTCCTAGTTAATTGTGTCTAATTCATTTCAGTGGACCCTGGTCGACATGGCGACGCACTGCTTCTCCAACGTGCTCGTGCCCCTCTACCACACACTGTCACCAGACGAGCTCGTGTTCATCATTGGTGGGTGTCCATGTCCTACTTGGTGTCCTATTTGATGAGGCTATAAGTCGTTATCATTGGTCTGTTGCTGGGTCATTTTTCATCATTGTCGGGTGCATGCGACTTGTCTTGCCTGGTAAAGCCTTCCTGGTGAAGCTACGGAGTCGTCATCATTTGTGGATGATGTGACAGAGTTTGTGACTGGATGTCTGCCCATGTGCGCTAGTCCGCTTTTAGTGGTTGTGACATTACAGTTGTTACAATTCCGGATCAGTATGTGATTCTGTCTGAATTCTTGTTTCCAGGCCACACCGAGTGCGCCGTCGCTGCAGTAGACAGTGTGGCCAAGTGCAAGGGTGGGATTGTTGTTGTTGTTGTTGTTGTTGTTGTTGTTGTTGTTGTTGTTGTTGTTGTTGTTGTTGTTGTTGTTGTTGTTGTTGTTGCTGTTGTTGTTGTTGTTGTTGTTGTTGTTGTTGTTGTTGTTGTTGTTGTTGTTGTTGTTGTTGTTGTTGTTGCTGCTGCTGTTGCTGCTGCTGTTTGTTACTCTTCTGTAAACAACACCTCTTCAGCCCTGATCAAGGCGAAGAAGCGCAAACGCATCCCCCACCTCGATCACATTATCGTATTCGACGAGTTCAGTGAGTAAACGCCAGTCTCCTTCTCAGTTTCATTGTTCTCTCTGTTGCTTAAATTTAGCATTATTCTAGGTAAACCTTTTTTTCTTACCTCCGTTAGTACGGCAGGGAACATTCTAACGCTAATGCTCTCAACCTCGGAACTACGATAAAAGTAAAATTCCTCTTCTGATATTCAGAAGACGTGCTCGCCCATGATGGCCGGGCCGTCGACGTGGAGGTGCACTCGATGCACGCGCTAGAGGAGCTCGGTGAGTGACGTCATTGTCAACGTCATCGTCGACGTCATCGTTGACGTCATCTGCAGGTCGCACCGTGCCGCCGCTCACTCATCGCCCGCCCGCGTCGACTGATCTCTCCACCATCTGCTACACTGCCGGCACTTGCGGCGCACCCAAGGTGACAATTGTGACGTCATCTGTCTGTGACGTCATCACATATGCAAATTCCAGGGCGTTCTTCTAACACACGCGAACATGATGGCGAGTCAGGTGGCGCTGGCGTACATTGGAGTCGAGGAGAGTGGGAAGCCGGGGATACAGTGGTTCAGCCAGAAGGTGGGAGAGAGAGGGAGAGAGAGAGAAAGAGAGAAAGAGAGAGAGAGAGAGAGAGAGAGAGATGTTCTCATCTCGCACATGTCCAGGATGTTCTCATCTCGCACATGTCCCTCGCGCACACCCTCTCCCGCCTCATCGAGACCACCTTGTTCTCCATCGGTGAGACATGACGTCACTATCAAATGACGTCACAATGACAGTAACGCAGGAGGCAAGACGGAATCATTTATTGAGTGAATGAGCCACGAATGTTGCCGATTACAGCTTATAGATATACACCATCAACGCTTCTCACAACATATCCTGCCAGCGAAACTCTGGTCATTATCTGCATACATAAAAATGACGTCACTCAGGCGCGTGCGTGGGCTACTACTCGGGAAACATGCTGTATCTGGAGGAGGACATTCGGGTGCTGCGCCCGACCATCCTGCCAGTCGCTCCGATGATATTGAACAGGATGCGGCACACGGTGAGTGATCACACTGATTGAAGTAGCGGTCAGTCTCTTCGAACTACTGCCAAAACGCCTTGCGAAACGCCTACCAACTTGCTTGCCAACTATTCCCAATTATTTCCGAAATGCCCTCCAACTACTTCGAACTGCATTGACCACTCCCTGCCCAGGTGTACGAGAACGTGTCGAATCAGAACCGAAATAGATTTACAGAAGAAAAACTGTCCTCCTTAACAAACTTTTTTTCATATTGACATCCCACCACTCCTTGCCTAGAAGGACGTGTCGATGCGGGCGCGACGACGATTCTCTGTCAATCTAGTCAAACAACTCTGACACTCTGATTTGACAACTATGAATTGACAGAATTGACATTAATCTGCATAGAGTGATCTAGGAATTCCTCTTCCGAATCTAGGAACCACTAGATCACTCACCGTTCCTCCCTAGGTGTACAAGGACGTCTCCAAGCGGGCGCTGTTCAAGGGACTGTTCAAGACACTCTTCAAGATGGCAGTGTGGAGGAAGAAGCTGGAGAGGAAGGAGTGAGGGGAGGGAGAGAGGGGAGAGAGGGAGAGGGGGAGAGAGAGGGAGGGAGAGAGGGAGAGGGAGGGAGAGAGGAGGGGAGAAAGAGGGGAAGAGAGAGACAGAGGGAGAGAGAGAGGGAAAGAGGGAAAGAGGGAGAGAGGGAGAGGGAGGGAGAGGGAAAGGAAGGGAGAGAGGGAGAGAGGGAGAGAGGGGGACAGGAAAGAGAGGGAGAGAGGGAGAGAGGGAGAGAGGGAGAGAGAGAGTCCTTCTCCCTCACAAGGAGTGTCGTTTAGGTCACAGAAGCCGATGGTGACCAAACTGATATCAGAGATACCCTAGGAGGTCACTAGTCGAAAACCGTTTTCAAATCCACAGGACCGGCCATACGTTTCGAGATATTTACGTTTCAAATTTTGGAGCTAAACCGTGTGGATTGCTTTTGCGGCCTGTCACTCCATTCGCGCGAGCTGTGAAACAGCGGCGGTGGCCTAGGGGTTCGCGGGGGGTTCGCTCTCCGGATATCCTTTTCTTTTTGCCGACACTTTTCAGACATGAACTTTTTGGTGTCAATTGGGCAGTTGGTAGAAAAACTCATACCATCTTCTTTTTTTCAAATCCAACGGTCATTTGTCTTGTTGAAGGCTCATTATGAAATGTTTGCGTTCTTTACTCTTCATTTAAAAAAAACCAAAAATATTACCGACGAAGGTTTTCCACATGATCCCCTCACCATGCGTGACTCCAACCATTCGAACAAAAAAGTACAAGTCCGGAGAGAATCGGCAAAATGAAAACGCATATCCAGAGAGCGAACCCACAGCCTGCCGCTTGACAGACAGCCGCTTTATCCAGTAGGCCACCGACGCTGTTTCACAGCTCGCGCGAATGGAGTGACAGACCGCAAAAAGCAATCCACACGGTTTAGCTCCAAAAATTTGAAACGTAAATATCTCGAAACGTATGGCCGATCATGTGGATTTGAAAACGGTTTTCGACTAGTGACCTCCTAGGGTATCTCTGATATCAGTTTTGATCACCATCGGCTTCTGTGACCTAAACGACACTCCTTGTCAGAGGTATCGTTCGGGACGACGGCGTGTTGGACCGCTGGTTCTTCTCCTCGTTCCGTCAGATGGTCGGCGGTCGCGTGCGTCTTGTCATCAACGGCACCGGCTACCTCAACGAGAACGTACTGTACAAGATTACCGTACTTTCAATTTGACCTACAGTATACATTTTCAGACGGTCGCGTTTTCCCGAGCCGTGTTTGGCTGCACTGTGCTGGAGTGCTACGGTCTGGCAGAGTGCGGCGGTGCGGCGGCGGTGAGTGGATACGGTAGTGTACGGTATATTGAATTTCGCAAAAACTGCAAAAAGAATGCTCAGACAATGTAGGTAAACCACATGGGGCTTCAGTGTAGGTAAGGTTGTCTTCATCACACGTCTGTCACATGGGAATCGAACTTTGGTCGTGACGTGAGTGTATGCGATCGCTCGCTATCCACTAGGCTATCACTTGCTTGTTTCTTCATTCCATGGACTGCACTATGTGAATTTGGCATGAACCATTTTTCGAGCATTTCACATGTTTTTTTTTCGTGTACACTCCTTTCACGATAGCTACAAAATGTAAGACAAAATAACTTTTGATGGCGCAATGGAATTAATGCAAAACATCAAAAGAAGTGCTCAGACAATGTAGGTAAACCACATGGGGCTTCAGTGTAGGTAAGGTCGTCTTCATCACACAACTGCTTCATTGCGGAATCGAACTTTGGTCGTGAATATACACGAGCGCTCGCTATCCCCTAGGCTATCACTTGCTTGTTTGTTTTCGCCATAGACTGCACTATGTGAAGTCGACACGAATCATTTTTCGAGCATTTCCCATGTTTTTTCTTGTACACGTCTTTCACGGTAACTAAAAAAAAAGTAGGACACAATAACTTTTGATGGCGCATTGGAATTAATGCAAAACATCAAAAAAAGTGCTCAGACAATGTAGGTAAACCACATGGGGCTTCAGTGTAGGTAAGGTTGTCTTCACAACACAAGCAGCGCTGAGGGGATTCGAACCCGCGTCGCTGGATTGCTAGGCGCGCTCGCTATCCACAACGCCGCGCTGCCGATGTGGGATTAGTGGTAGACCACCCACGACACTAAGCGCGAATGAAAAGAGTGGAAAACGCGTATGATGTCAAACCAAACCTGTTGTAACCAAGCGTAGTGTTAGTTCTCTGATAAACATTGGTAAGTGCATGAAGACACACCGTTATCGCGGATTCTCAATGCTGGTTTTTCTAAAACCATAACATATACTACTTTACTGCATTGTCATTGTTCACAGACATTTCATGTGTGAAATATCCTTATGGTGTAATGCATTTTAATTTTAATTCCATCCAGATGACTCTTCGCGGGGAGTGGCGTTCGGACCACGTGGGCGCGCCGGTGCCGCATCTCCGGATCAAGCTCGTCGACGCTCCCCATCTCGGATTCTACGCCAAGGACGGCATCGGAGAGGTGTGTTGTTGTTTTAGTTTAGTTTTTATGTTGCCACTTTATTGTAATTAACAACGTTTTCGCTTTGAGTAGATGTGTGTTGTATGAAACGTAATAATAAAGTTCCTTTGCGATGACTGCCATGTAATGTATCAAGACACTTGCAGATCTGCATTCGCGGTCGCTCTGTCACACCCGGCTACTACAAGAACCCCATGATGACCGCCGATAACATCAGCAACGGGTGGGGGATCCTCTAAATTTTCCCTATTGAGCTGTGGCATCTACCTATGCTTATTGGTATCTTATGAAAGATTCATGTTACAATAATTTTCCCTATTAGGTTTCACGCGTTTTATATTCACGATTCAACTTTTGGCTATCAATCAATTTGGTTCGGTTTAATTAAAGTCAATATTCAATAAATCAATAAATCAATAACCAGCTGGCTGTACACGGGCGACGTGGGTGTGTGGGACGGAGACGGGCTGTCTGCGGTACAGCGACCGCATCAAGAACATCTTCCAGCTGGCGAAGGTAGTCCCTCTTCCTCTCTCCCTCCCTCTCTCTCTCTTTCTCTCTCCCCCTATCTCGTTCACCCACTCTCTCCCGCCTCTTTCACCTCTCTCTCCAGGGCGGCTTCATTTCCCCCGAGCGCATCGAGCAGATCTACACTCGGTGAGAATTTTCTTATAAAATAGTTACAAATTTTGCAAAACTACAAAAGACATGCTCAGACAATGTAGGTAAACCACATGGGGCTTCAGTGTAGGTAAGGTTGTCTTCATCACACAACTGCCTCACCGGGGATCGAACCTTGGTCATTATCCTAGTGCCTAGCGCGCTAACCACTAGGCCACTAACCGGTTGTTTTGATTTACGCTCATCTTACAGCTGTCGCTACGTGGAGCAGTGCTACGTGCACTACTCGTTTCAACAACGATATTGTCGCCCTCGTCGTGCCGGACAGAGAGGTACGCTCTCTCTCGTTTTCTCTTCTCTCTCTCTCTCTCTCTTTCTCTCTCTCCCTCCGTATCCCTCTCTCTCTCACTCTCTCCCTCCCTCTCCCTCCCTCTTTCTCTTCCTCTCTCTCCCCTCTCTCTCCCCTCTCCATCTTTATTGTAGAACCTCCGTTTTCTACTGCTCCGCTGAGGGCATTCCTGGCACCATCAACGAGAAACTGTCGCGACGAGAAGGTATCGATTTTCGATTTATCGATTATCGATAAATCGATAATTAATAATCCCAGGTGACAAAGATGGTGCACGCGGCGATGTGCAAGACGGGCGCACGCGAGGGACTCAAGGAGCACGAACAGGTATACGGTAGGGTACTGAAGGTTCTAGGTATACTGTAATTTCAGGTGACACAGATCCGACTGCTGCCCACGTGGTTCTCGATTGACAACGGATGCCTGTCTCCCACTCTCAACCTGCGGAGGAACAAGATCACCAAGAGATTCCAGGTGATAGTCGCTCGCTCTCTCTCTCTCTCTCTTTCTCTATCCCTCCCCCTCTCTCTCCCTCTCTCTCTCTCCCATGATTCTATTTCAGGATGAGATCGAGGAGATGCGTTGTCGCAACGAGGAGGAGAGCTATCTCCACAACCTCTGAGAAGTCTCGACAATCTTACAGAAACACTTGAAATTATAAAACAATACGGTTACAGATTCTTCTACAGAGATACGTTTACTTTCGCTTACATATTTCTTACAATATCATGATCGATTACATTTCACGAATAAACTTTACTGGAATGTTGGTTTTTGATTTTGAAAGTTGTTGCGAAAAAACGCGTCCAGTGAGTCTCTTTTCTCTCTCACTGGTGATTCACCCTAGACCTTCCGGTTATTGTGCAGTCTCACTGCTGTCTGCCGGTCTGGCTCTCTGACGGCCGCGTGCACTCTCGTCGCTCTACTCGTCTGGGTCTCTTGTTTGCCTATGCAGTCTTGTCCTTCTCACCACACGTACCTGCCCCCTTTCATTTCGGAGGACCCCACTGTCCCGACCGGAACGAGAGAGTGAGAGAGAGCACAGACACGTAAGAGAGAAGTGAGAGAGATCGACACTTATCGCCGGGACGATCCGCGTGAGCGGTCGCCCTTTCATGTATATTTACTATATGCGATAAAGTCACTTCTATATTACTGTTATGTATTTATTGGCGAGAGTATTGTGGCAACCCTCTCGACGGCCATGGAGACAGGTCTGATGTATTGTATTGTTATCACTGTAGATTACCGTAGTTACTATTACCATTACTGTAGTTATTAGTACCCTTACTGTAGAGTACCTTAGACTGAACCCTGCCCCATAGCTTAGTCTTGACATGGTGCATTAACCGTTTTAGAAACGAACACGGACTCACTGAACCACCTCAGTCTAATTCTAATTTGTGTGAATGTATCTAACAAATCTCACCCGTTACGCGCAAGCGTAGTCAAGGCACGGTGAATAACCCAGGAGTGGAGGGATGCACTAACAGCCGAGTGATTGGATTCCGCTCACGTAACCACGCGTGACGTCTGATATCAGAAAGGTCTCACCGAGTAACGTTCACTTATGGTATAGATTCGTCGATAACATTTGTATACACCCACACAGGTAACTTCACAGTGCTCTCTTGTATATTGTGTCAGCCTCACAGGTGTGTATACTAATAGTTAGATCTAGCCGCACAAGGCCAGATCGCACTAGATGGGAGAAACCGGATGTCAATAATTCGATGCGCACGAACATAACACATCAACAACAGGTCCCCTTTCTAGAGAATCTCCCTTCCTAACAGATGATCGCGGCGAGAGATAAACTGCGGGCCCGCATGAATAACCTGATCCTATTGGGAGAATAAGGTCACTCGCGGTGAAGAGACAGCTCATTCCCAGTCTGACTGCCGCGACTACACGTCGTTGCATCTACTTCGTACAGCGTCTACTACCGATCCCCTGCGTCAACTACATCAGAGGTACACAGATTTCGTTATCACCAGCACACAGTAGAGCTTCCTCGAGCACTACAGTAACACCTAGCTGTGCGTACCGTAACCCGTGATACCACCCGTGTTTGCACATCACCGCGAGCACTTGTAGTAAAACGCACCCAAGCCCACTCCACCCGCTTCTCTCGTAAAACAGAGAACGGCACATCGCCTGCTGAAAGCTTCACCGAAAGGGGAGCCTAAGCAACACACGGCCAGCTTGGAATAGCAAACCAGCTGTCCTCACATAACAGTAACATCAAAGCACGAGAGCGCTAACACCTAGTCTCGAAGTCGCGTGACGGACAGACAGGTGAACGGGACGCCTTCCCGTCTCTCACACCAGGCCACGCACCCGTGCAGAATCCCTGCCGGGCAGCAGCCTCTTCCCGGACACGGTCCGATCTCCCCGGACATAGTCCGATCTTCCCGGACACAGTCCGATCTCCCCGGACACAGTCCGATCTACACGGACACGGTCCGATCTACCCGGACATAGTCCCATCTACACGGACACCGTCCGATCTACCCGGACATAGTCCGATCTACACGGACACGGTCCGATCTACCCGGACATAGTCCGACCTACAAGGACACGGTCCGATCTCCCCGGACATAGCTCCGCTTGTCACGGACACAGTTCCGGCTGACACGGACAAAGTTCCGATTGCCGCAAGCACTCTCGGCTCGGCAAGCGAACCAGCTTCACCGATCAAGGTGCACGTCTGAGCAGAACCTCTGCCAGCGGCATACCCACCTGATCCGAGCCCCCGACGATCGATCAGGCACAACCTGAGAGAAGCTCGTACCCAAGCGGACAGCACGTCGTACACCGCCCATCCCCAAGCAGTAAGACCAGATCATCTGGCAGCCCATCCTACGCAACTGCCAAGTCCGCACCCGTCACGCGATAGTCACGCGATGAACCCGAGTGACCCTGACGGGAAAGGCGCGCCGCCCACTCAAAAGGGCGCAGTGTACAAGATCTACCAAGGGGAGATTATTGGGGATAGCGGATTGAGAGTCCCGAAGGAACTGTTCTCCCCCGAACAGCTGGCGGAGATTGCCGAGAAGGGGGAGACCCAGGCTGAGATAGTCGAGAGCCAGATCGCTCTCCTCATCGAAACCTGGAAGGAACAGTATCCAGCCGCCGCGGAGCTGGCGGAGAAAGCGGACATCCAGCGTCGTCTCTCTCTGAAGGTCGCCGACACGGCCACACCCTTCATCCCGATAAAGAATGAAGAGGACTGGAATCAAGCGGCCGACTTGATGAAGGAGATTCAGAAGCAAGACCGTAGGCAGTTCGAAGCCGAGGCGGCGTACTTTGAGAAGCAAGAGGAAATGCTGAAGTCTACTCTCGGCGACTCAGACGCCGCTCCAACCCTTCGCGAGTTCTATCTACAAATGAGCACCAGCATGAGAAGGGCGAGGAAGGCACTCGCACGCCAGAAATCTGGCATTCTCGCTGAGTTGAAAAAACATAACCAAAACGCTGCAAGAATCCTCGATTTCAGTATTCGACACTTCCCCGAGGGAGAGGTGTCGGACCGCGAGTCTCTCGAGGAGGAAATCGCCGCTGCTGAAAAAAGGACAGAAGAGGAAGGTGAGTGCAAGAGGGAAAAGGGTGACGAAAGCCAACCGAACGACGAATTTCAGATTGCGTTCAAGACAAACTCGACCGTCGAATCGTCTGCGCCTGAGCCGCCCGTGAGATCCAAGCCGGACTCACCGAGCAGCGCAGGAAAGCAAGTCACACCTGCCGCGCATCCAAATACCGAGATAAGTGAAATAGTCGAGAGAATGGAAAGCGAGAGAAGCCCGGCACATCACCAACCGATTTTTCAGGGAAAAATCGAACACACCCCCGGAAACGACCAGTTCATCACACCCAAGTCCGCCCTCCCCATCGCCAAATTCAATTCCCCAACAAATCCCGTGCAAAAAGCTTTTAACCTGGTAATCGATTGCTGTCTGGATGGGGACAAAAAGGGCGTGACATGGAAAAATGAGACAAACGAGAGTTATCAAACGTTCAAAACGGGAATCGCTGACACACCAGCAAATCCGAACCAGGTAATTACGAGCTCATTCGATGAAAACTGGGCAAAACCGTACTACGAGGGGATGGCAGCGAGGCAGACGGCGAGGTTGGCCAGCGACGACGAGTTCCGCGACTTCCAGAGAAGATTCGAGCGCCTGAAACAAACAAGTAGGAGCGCTTCGATCGCGGGAGAAGAAGACAACAATAACTGGCCCCTACCGGAAGTGAAAACTTACGGAAAAGAAAAGGCGGAGAAGTCGAAGAAAAAAGAGCGGACAAAGAAAAAAGAAATTGATTCCAGCTCAGACTCCGAGAGCGAGACAGATTCGGACAAGAAAAAGAAAGAGAGGAAGAACAAAAAGAAACAGAGGAAAGAGGCAAAAAAGGGGAAGAAGGACAAAAGGAAGAAGAGAAACAAGCGCTCACCGTCGTCCTCATCCACCAGCACCTCCGACTCGTCGTCCTCCTCCACTTCATCCGACGAATCCTCGGACTCCGACTCCTCATCCGACTCGTCCTCCTCCTCATCAACCACATCGACCTCGACCTCCTCGACGACGAGCCAGTCGGCATCTGAAAAGAACAAGGGAAGGAGGAAGGCAAAAAACAAGAAGAGGGAGAAAAAGAAAGAAAAGAGAGAGAGGAGGAGAGCCAAGTCCCGAGAGAGGCGAAACCGATCGATCGACCCCCGAATTTTCACTACCATGGCTCTATCCAACATCATCGACATGCCTGAGTTTGATGGGTCGGTCAAGCAGTGGAAACTGTTCTACCAGACCTTCACGGCACTGATGGAGGGCCAAAGCGATATAGTGAAACTCACGAAGCTCAAGCAGTGTTGCAAGAGAGAGGCGGCTGGAGTGATCAACCACTTCGGAATGAGCGCGGAGAATTACAAGCCAGCCATGACAGCCTTGAAGAGAGCGTACGGGAGCGAGACAAAATTGATCAAATCCCTCTGGGACGAGTTCAGGGCCACCCAGCCCGCCAGCGATCACTACGCCTCAGTGAAAGCGACATACAACACGATCAAAGCGATCATGGTGCAGCTCATGGAACTCACAAGGGTCCGTGGGAACGATCTCACAACCGAGATAACAAGAAGGTTTCCGAAAAGATTCTGGGGAAAGCTGATGGCAGCTGAGGTAAGAGCAGACGGAAACGTCAAGAAATTCCTCAAAGAGCTAGAAAGAATCGTGACCGAATACGAAGACACCGAGAAGAACTTCGAGACCTTTACCAGAGGCAGACAGATGATGGCAAAGGAGAAGGGGGGCCACAAGGGCCGCTCGCAGTCGAAGAAACCATACCAAAATGGGAAAAAAGGTGGGGGGAACGGTCAAAATGGCAATCAGCAAAACCAAGGTAATGGTGGACAATCCGGAGGCAATGGTGGATTTCAAAAGAAAGGGAAGTTCCGAAGAGGACAATCCCAACAAAGAAACCAAAACGGACAGAACCAGAACGCCAAGAGCAGCAACAACTATGAAAAGAAAAACCCCCAACAGCAAAGCAAAGGGGGCGGAAACCAGAGTAAAGGTGGGCAGAAAAACCAAGGAAACAATGGTGCCAAAGGCAACCAGCAGAATGGGTCAGGAGGCAAGGGATTCCAGAATAAAAAAGAATTCAAGGGCAAGAAGAAGGGAAACGGCAACAATAAAAAACAACAGGTGCAATTCTCCCACTCACCTTCCAGATCCCAATCCCCAACAATCCCGCGACCCTTCCACCAAAGAATGGCCAAGACCGACGCCAGAGAGAAGGCCGGCGACTTGATGATCTTCTCGCCGAACGTCAAAAACCACCGGAACAACGCTCTGCAACAGATGGATATCATGGTGGACACAGGCGCACAAAAATCCTGCATCGACGCTGAAGTCGCAAGACAATTGAACTTACCGATCATCTCGGGAAAGAGAAAAGCCGAGTTTCAAATGTGGAACGGCGAGACACACACCATCGATACCCACTACGTTCGTCTAACTATGTACCACAACAAGGTCAAGGTGACAGCAGACGTGATGGTGTGCGAAAACCTGGCATTCGATGAGCCGAGACCACAGATTAGACAAGAAGACGAGAAGGCGGTAAGGGATGCAGGAGCGAAGATCATCGGCGGTACTAGGAGAGTGGAGCTGATAATGGGAATTGACCAATGCTACTCGACATTCGGCAACCTGCAGCCCACAACCCTACCAAGCAGAAAGGTGCTGCTCCAATCAAGCCTCGGAGACACCATCTGCGGAAAGGCCAAGATGACGGTGTGGAAAATGAACAAGATGAGAACGACAAAGGAGGACAACGAACTCATGTGGAGAGTGGTAAACGTGGGTCTCGAGGACATCGATGACATCGAGATCAAGAAGAGGGTGCGACAGCACTTCCTCGACACGGTCGCCATCACCGAGACCGGGCAAGTGATGGTAGAATGGCCACTCAAACCCAGAGCAAAAGAGCCGTTCCATGATAACTATGACGTTGCAATGCAACAGTTCCTCCACCTCATCAACACATGCAACAAAAAGAAGCCAGGACTATTCCAGCTGATCCAGACACAATTCCAAGATTTGATAACTAAAGGAATCTTGGAGCCAGTAGACGTGGACAGGGACGGAGTGTTCATGTACCTCCCCTACCACGTGGTCTGGAACGACAAGTCGGACACTACGCCAGCGCGAGTGGTCTTCAACGGTAGCTCCCACAAAAGGGGAGAGCCCAGCCTGAACGACCTCGTCTATGCTGGAGAGACGACTCTCCCGGACTTGTGCGGAATACTCTTGAGAACAAGGGAAGCACCCTACCTCATGCAAGCAGACGTAAAGTCGGCGTTTCACACAGTCCTGATCAACCAGAAGAGTCAGGACCTGACCAGGGTGATATTCATCAAGCCCGGAACGGACATCAGCAAGCCCTTGAACAGAGAGGACATACAGATCCTCGCATTCACCAGACTTCCCTTCGGAGTGAACGCTTCAGGCTACCTCCTCGCCGAGGCGATAAAATTTTTTGTGAGCCACAACTGCCACGACCAGGCCCTCAAGGACAACATCGAGTTCAATCTCTATGTGGATAACCTCTTCATGACCTTCGGATCGCGCAAAGAATCCTACGAATGGTACAAAAAGTCGAAGGAGCTGTTCGCGGCGATGGAAATGTGTATCAGGGTGTACGCATCCAATGAAACCGGAATATACGAAAAGCTACCGGAGGAGGATCTGGCGAAGGGGAGGATGTCCAAGGTGCTGGGAATGATCTGGGATGTGAACGCAGATACATACTCAGTTCGCAAGCCCGATTTGAAGAAGTTCCTGTACCTCGACTACACTACGAAACGAGTCGTGTCCAGCGTCATCGGCAGCGGGTGGATGTGAGGCTGGACGAAGACGGAATATACTATCAGTATTCACGGATCAAGGACTCGGAGCACTGTTTCAGAAGACCAGTCATCATCCAAAAAAACAAGACTGTTCGAAGCACTGGTTGACGATATACACCAGCAAATGTTCCACGCCGGATTCGCATCAACCGTCGCCGAGTACAACTCCCGCTACTTCACTCCAAAACTTCGAGCATCGATGAAGCCACTACTGCGGAAGTGTGTACAGTGCCAAAAGGCAAAGGCAAGACCATTCCCCATGCAAACGAGACCCGCACTGCCAGAAGTGAGAACTATGAGAGCATTTCCATTCGAGGCATGCGGGGTGGATTTCGCAGGGCCCGTGTACTATTTGAACGAGACGTCGCAAGTGAAAGAGAAGGCATACATCGTGCTGTTCACATGCCTATCGTCTCGACTCATTCACATGGAACCTATTTACTCAATGGATACTGATCAATTCCTCTACAGCCTGGCGAGGCTAGCGGCGAGATACACTTTGCCACTTCGACTGTTCTCAGACAACGGAAGCACGTTCGTGCTCGCCGAGAAGTTGACGGCAGGCAAGGCGGGATCGAGAAGCCCAACAGCATACCTCGACGGAGAACTGGGAAGGAGAAATGTCAAATGGCACCGAGTGATCAGTATGGCACCGTGGAGTGCCGGAGCATGGGAAAGAATGGTGGCTCTGGGGAAGGCAAGCCTGTATGCGGCAATGAAGGGAATAACACCAGACAGAGTGCAACTGGAAACGATGATGCAACAATGCTCACGCATCGTCAACTCCAGACCCATCATCCAGTACAGCGAGACAATTGACGACTCTAACCTATTCGTCTTGCGACCGATCGATCTCACAATGCCAAACATCCCCACTGCCGAATACGACCCGCTCGAGGCGCCCCAACCGCGCCATCAAGCAATCGTCGAAAGCTTCAACAACTTGGAAAAAGCGGTAGATCGCTTCTGGAGATACTTCCGCGACCACTACATGACATCGGATCGCACATACAACGAAGTCCCTAAATATAGGAAGGTATACAATAAGCAACCGCTTCCAGAAGTTGGAGAAGTAGTGCTCATCATGGACCGGATGCTGCCGCGGAATCGATGGCGCCTCGGAAGAGTCACCGAGCTCATTCCGAGCAAGGACCAACTGGTACGCGCAGTTAGATTGACAATGTGCAGCGAGACGGGTCGAGTGACCGAGACGACACGACCGATCAACCTTCTGATTCCCCTTGAGATACAGAAAAAGGACGAGGACCCTGTGCAAAAGGCGATAGACTCACCACACGTTGAGCCTAAGAAGACCAAGCAACCGGCAACGAAAGGGCAAGTTCAGGACCAGGAGGAAGAGCCAGCCAAAAAGGCAGCACCCTCGGTATCGAGAGCGGGCAGAAACAGAAGGGCACCAAACCGGTTCACGTTCTGCATCATGCTGATCCTGCTATCCGGAGCGGCAGCGCACACACAGAACGCAGAAGTGAGGGAATACTCAGAGTTAGTCGTGGAACAGTACGCAATCGCTGTCGCCAACAACGACCTGAGGACAGTGGAAGGAATTGTGCAAATGGCGAAGCTGGATGGAATCCACTTACCCTACATACGACCTCCCAACCCCACTTCCAAGACTATCCCTACCAGTACACCTACAACGGCACCGACTACCACAAAGCCATACACTCGGAAAACGTCTACTACGATCAAGTCTACAACACTGACAGAGACTACCCGTAAGTACACGAGTGTAACAACCCCAAGCCCAACGACAAAAGCCAAAATAACCACATCTGCAACGACTCTATCCAAAGGGCGAACCTGGAAATCCCAGGCGTCAGCGAGGACGACGACGCAGAGCGCAGGCAGATCGGGGAAGGTGACAGCGAGGCCGGCGCTGATCACGGACGAACGCATCGCAACCGCGATACGGGAGGGGCTGAAAAAGGCAGAGCGTGAGATTAGTAGCATGAAACGGCAACCGAGGGCACGAGCACCCATGGGGCCTGGACGCTCGAGAGCACGTAGCCGAGGTAGGAAGAAGGGAACAGTGAAAAAACCAACAAATAATGAACAGGCACAGACTACGGTCTCACCGGAAAAGGAGACGAAGATCCAGAAACTCAGGAAGATGGCCAAGCAGGCAGCGAGCGAATCCCTGAAAAGCGCAGTTTCATCGACTATAAAAACGGCAGGGCAGGAAGCGATGGGAATGATAACAAACGAAGTGTTGAACATCACCATCGGTAGCGTGGTGGAGAAGCTAACTCAGTCACATGAATTGAACAGCGAAGAAAAGCTCGAGCTAAGTGAAATGACGCGAGAGGAGATAGAAGATCTCGCCGAGCAACAAGAAATCGAGTTAGAGTATGAAGAACCCACCTATGTGGACGAGGAGATGAAGCGGCTGTTCTCCGGAGCAGATGACGACTCCGAACCCGAAATGGACGGCATGACTGAAACAAACGAAGATAAGTTAGAGGCATCCACGGGAAAAAATGAAAGCACGCGCGTCTATATCGGAAATCATTACGAGAATGGATCCGTGATCCACCCACAAGAGCACTTCCTGATTATCGAACCAGCATACTCGGGATCAATACAGTGCACAGATGAGGGCGTACAACTATTCGATCACGCAAAGACCGATGAATACACAAAATACAGGGTTTGCATAGACGAGGACGAGAAGGCTTGCAATGATGAAGTGCGCGCAGCAATCGATGAGTTAGAAGGAATAACTATCCCTGTGGACGCACACGTCATTGTGCACCCTTTCTTGGTGACTTGGAGAAAATACAACGGCAAAAGAAACGAGGTAATCAAGCACACATGTCCAGGAATCGACCTATGCAGCGTAAACCACTGTACCATATGCATGTACCAAACCCTAGTCAACCCTCACTGCCACAAAAAGAAGGCGATACTGTTCCTCGCGCTCATCACAATAATCCCCGGTACGCTTCTGGCGCTACTGATTCGCTGCAGGCAACGCATAAAGAAGGCATGGAGGGATAGGACAATGTGCAGACGATCTGCTGGATGTTGCGCAAGAACCGCTGCGTGCTGCGTGCGGAGGAAGAAAAAGGACATTCCCCGACCAGCCGAAGAAGAGGAAACAACCGAAAACATGCTAGACGAGAGGGTAGAAGAGACGCAGGTTGACGTTGAAAGGAGAGAGTCAGACGACATGAGCGGAATCAGCAGATACACCCCAATCCCATTCAACGTGCAGCAACCAACGTGCATCATACGAAGCGACCGATCAGTGAGGTACTCTAAACGCCCACTGTCCATGTCACTCTCGACCCTCACCCAGATCGCGATAGCAGTAAGCTTTATCACAGCATGTACCGCCGAGACATGCGATAAGACGACCCCAATTACGACCGAGGCCATAACGTGCTCACGGGACTCATGCTCAACCCAAACGTCAATCAACATGTTCTTTACGAGTATCGATCGAACAGTGTGCATAAACATTGAATACCCCGGTAAGAAAATGCAAAAGACGATGATTCGCTTGAAAGACGTGACATGGACCTGTGGAGCCTCTCGCACTCTGTACACCAGAAACATAACGACAAAAACTGAGTCGATTAGAAGATGTGCGGGGAGCGGATTGTGTACCGGAGGCAAATGCAACGACATCGATCAGGACACAATCATTAGCGAGTTTAGCGAAGCGAACAAGTACAGCGGGGCAACATACTGTACAAACAAATGCGGATTCCTCCTGTGCAAGTGTCTCACACTGTCAAGCAGCTGCCTATACTACAGAGTATACGCTAAGCCAACGACATACGATTTAGTGGAAATTATCGAGTGCAACTATTGGGTGCCTGAAGTTTCACTAGAAGTAACAACGGTCCCACCCCACGGAGAAAAGACGATTGAGACAGTGAAGCTTGTCGATAGCATGGCCACGAGTATAAACAAAAAGGTATACAACGGATCGACAATGAAATTGATTCACTTCGACTCACCACGAGTTAAACTAGACAAATTTCTGCGCATAAACAAAGAAATCGCACACATCCGACAAGAAGAAGCGGATCCAGTTCTGCGATGCTCTAACGCAACTCACTGCACGTTTATAGATCGATGCAGGTGCGATTTCGCAGACGACAATGCTTTATGCCGATGCCCAGATACCGACTACTACTCGCTCCTCCGTGATCCAAACAACATGTTGCCAACCATAGGCGAAGGGTTTGAATTGAAGGTAACGTCGCAAGTGAAGCCGCAATTGATTACAACACGCGACGCGCTGCACATTCAATTCAACATCCAAGAACGACTAAACCTGTCATATTCCCAATACGACACTCCCTGCCGGGTGAGTGACGTGTCCCCCATAACCGGATGCTTCAACTGCCTCAAAGGGGCAAAATTCAAACTAAGATGTCATTCGGAAGTACCGGGAGCCGCCCAGATACAATGTACGGACAATTTTGTAGACACAATTCAATGTGACAAAACCGGTCACGTGACTAAGATCAGACGCTATTTCGAAGAGCGCGAGGTCAAAGAGTCGTGTACTGTGCATTGCGGAGGGAAATCGATCGCAATCGCAACAACCGGTGAGCTAGACTACATTGAGGGCAGCATACCAATGGCAAACACAGCCAAGGGCACAACGTACATCGCTCCAGAAACTATCGGGATATGGGACCAGCTGTGCGAAACAGTCGAAAAGACTATCAGGTTTCTGAGAGCGATGGACGAGTGGCTACCGATTATCCTCGCAATAGCAATAATTATCTTCCTCATCGTGCTATTCTCGCCCACAATATGGCAGCTAAACTGCATGCAATGCCTCAACAGGCAGCAGCCACAAGTACAATTCGCGATGCTGCCAACAGGAATCGCCCACCCAAACCCAAATGAAACCTACTAGTTATCGAATGTGGTGTACAAATTGTATATAATGTATATAATGTGTATAATATGTATAAACTGTCTATACAATTCCATAGTCATTGATACGGGTTCAATTTGCCAGTGAGCATGGGAGGGCGGGTAACCTAGAGAATACGGTAAACCATACCAGTAATACGGTTAATAACCTTGATCTCATAACCAAAAAGAGAAAACGAAAGAGGATAAGATAACACGCGGAGCCATAATGAATGATGGATGACAGGAGAAGGACGCACGCGCAGCGTATCTTCCCGCCCACCCCCAACGGCATTCATTCCCAAAGACGCCGCGCCGGAGGCACCTGCCCCGGGCATCTCCCCCGACCATCTCTCCCAGACCCAATAAGGGGTCATTGACCTCTCTCTCTCTCTCTCTCTCTCTCCCTCCATCTATACGACTCGCGGTATAAGCTAACCATAACAAACGCGACTAACCGATCAAACGCGATATCGTATTACGTCATTACCAAAGGTTGCGAGAGATAAATCGCGCATTGCAGGACCGTAACTGATCCCAATCGACTATGTCCAGCCACAAGCACAGCCATCGCAACGACGGTGCCTACCCGAGAAACCGCGCCCGTAACACAGCACCCGACTACCCCCCGACAAGGGATGTGGAAGGAGGACGGCGAAACGGTAAAATAGGCAGCGTCGAGCAATCGAGAAGAAATGAATTGCAGCCCCCGCGACAGCCCAGCAGCTAAGACCCCACTGCGCCGTATGCAGGAAAAACGGGCATGTGGCAATTTCCTGCAAGAGACTATCAGTCATGCCGACGCCAAGGCTCCAGGAGTATGCCGTCGTCTCCGACTTCTGTTTGCTGTGCATGGAGCCTGCACATCAGCCCTGGGCGTGTCACAATCGCGCGGAAAAAACCGTCCAAGAAGGACGTTGCAAGAACAAGCGGTGCATGGCCACTGGCGGTCACCATTGGGGCAGGGTATGCCCCCTCCTGGAGGATGGAGTCGGCGAGGAGGAGTTCAACCGCCTGGTGGAGGAAAGGATTCTCCAGATCGAAGTAAGTGAAGGAAAAAGAGAGAGCCAGAAAGAGAGAGAGAGAGGGCGGGCATAGGATAACCCTCAATTTAGTTCTTGATGACGGGAAAACGGGACGATGAGGAGGACACGACCGAGGACAAGAACAACGAGGAAGAAGCAACTGAGCTCAAGGTGAGAATGAGAAAGAGAGCGCGAAAGTCGACGATTGGGAGAGAAATAATAGACAAATTATAGGAGAAGCTGTCCGCTCTCCAACGCCAACAAGAGTTGGAAGAACGCGAGCGCAAGCTGCAGGCCAAGAAGGCCGAGCAGGCGCTCAAGGCCATGCGGGATGCAGTAGAGCGTGCGCAGCACGACAAGGAGATCCTGGAGAGGGAAAAAAAGGCGTTGGAGGAGAGGGTCAGCCAGATTGAGGCCGACCTTCTCGAGACGCCGACTCGCTGATAGCCCTCTCCAGATGCCAGTCGCGCCCGCCACAGTCTCCCTCCGCACCTCCTCGCCAGCCAGCCTACCGCCAGCCTCATCCCATCCTACCTCACTCCAGCTACCCCACCGACCAACATGCACCCACCACTTATATATCGACGGCGACTCAATAACACACCAATCGCCACCAAATAACACCACAACACGAAGCAAGCACAATTATATTCATATCGCACAGATAAAATGAACAAGTGAAGGCAATGTTGAATGTGTTATAAAAATGCGAGCAATAAAGGTTATTAGTTTGTGAATGAACGGAGAAGATCGATCATAGTGTTATCGGAAGGGGCGTTGGGAGAGGATGAGGCCGAGGTCACAGAGAGAGTAGGGGGAATAGAGAGACGCAGGCGAGTAGACTGAGAGGACGCGCGAGCGCGGGAGGCGCCAGGGGCATCGCGCTGCCCAGCGGCAAAATGAGCGTCACTCACAAAATGGCGACGGCGACGGAAGAGGGTGATGGCAGGAGCAAGGTGAAGAGAGGAACGCGCAGATTCACGAGCAGCTGCGCAGCGTGCAGAGAACGCATGGGATTTCACATTCACTTCCTCCAGCCTATCCACGATCAACCTATGCTCAGACCAAAAATCGTCATCCGACTGGTCCAGCCGGCGGAGGGACTTCAAGTGCAGCGTAGCCAGCGCGGAGAGCCCTTTGAGACCGCGCGCGATATCACGGGCGGACTAAAAGGGAGGCGTGAAAAAGTACTAGCCACGAGAATAGCACTCACATCTTCCATGTTGAACAGGCCCTCGAGTATGGCAAAAGCGTCGCGAGCATACTGTAATACTGTATGACGGGAGAAGGTGACAGACGCCACTTACCGTATCGCGAGCAGACAGATCTTGATCAGAGAGAGTAGCCGCCTGTCCAACTAACTCTTCCCAAAGCTCGTGAAGAGCACTACAAGACGAACGCGCATCGTCGAGAGCACTCTGTAGCTGAACAGTGACGCGAGCGCGGTCAGAAAGAAAGACAGAACGGTCAGCGACCCTCGCACTCAATTCCGTACGACGATCCGACTTGCGAGCGCGCAGCTGACTCATGGCAACTAAACAAAACAAAAATCAATTTATCTACAAAAAAAAAATGCGCTATCAATGCGATTCACGAGCGAGGAAAGGCGTACACTACATTAGCATAAGCAGACGCCGCCTCCAACTCCGAGGCTAGCTCACTGGGGGTCAGATATAAGCTCCCGATAGCCAGGAGGTGAACACGGCGTTCAAGGACGCGAATACTGGGAAGCAGGGAAGGGGACTCCCAATCAAGAGGGACGAAATGAAAACGAGTCGACCGCTCAGCCGGATGCACATGATAAGGTAGGGCGACAACCGGAAAGAAAGGCGATTACAAAGAGGATTAAAATTTTGTAATTGATATCCACCTTTTCGACGACAGCCGCTATCCCCGCAAACTGCCGCACGTGAGTACGCAGCAGAGCGAGGCCACGCCGCACCCCACGGCAATGATTGGCCACCGGGCGCCAAAAGAGACTCTGGTCAGACGCCGGCGCATCCGATATCTCAAAGGGGCGTGCGCGAAGCGAAGTCAGCCCATTCAAACCAACAAGGGAGAAAACAAAAGAATCCACAAGTTGAATGAGAGCGAGATCGATCAGAGCGAGCGGAGTGCGACTAAATGATTGTAATACAATCAAACGGATCAGCTACAGTATACCTGACGCGCGGCGGATCGGCAATGAATATAAGGCCGCATCGACGAGGGACGCGAGTCGGAAGGAATAGCTGGATCCATCCCAAAACCCCAGTGACAATATAATCTCCTTTCACCAGCACATACATCGAAACTTCTAGAGAGTGAAGCTCTCACTCATCAAGTAATAGAGATGTGCAGATAGGCGCACTCACCCGCCTCCAATCAAGGTCATTGCTTATCATAATTTATCGGGACAAGCAATTGAAATAAACAAGGATGAGGTAGCATGTGTGGATCGAGAAACGCAAGATTATATCATGAGCAATTGGACGCGACAATCGGAGAAAGAGTATGGCCTAGGCAGCGGATTAAGACGACAGGGCGCGCAGAGACACAAGGCGCATCTGAGCAGCCGCAGGAGGAGCATACTCACGCCTACCCGCCCCCTGACGATACAGAAGGTAAGCGACAGCAAAGGTGGAGATAATGGCGACAATGACAAGTACAATATGGCCGAGATCAATAGAAGCCGCGTCACACTCAACACACTCGCGAGAGCGAGAAGGGGAAGCGGATGAAAGGGGCACCGCCGAAGTAGTCGTAGGAGGCACGGGCTGCTGACGGCGACGATCGGTAGCATGAGACGATAGCACGCTCATCGGAAGACAGTGCACGATCCAAAGTCTGGAACAACAGATTCCACCCTCTCTCCTTGCGCAATACACATTGGATAGCAGATAAACAACTCACTCGGAAAGACGGACGATGCACAAGTGCCCCGAGGGACACCTCGGGCACGAGGCCGACACTTGCCACTCCCCGCAAGCCGACGGCGAGCGCGAGACGTACACACCAGCGACGCCAAGCAGAGCAAGAAGGAGAAGGACAAGAGAACGCATCTGAACGGGCAAATAGGCAGAGTTTCTAGAAAACAAGGAAAACGAAACCAGCCGCCCTCGCCAGCCGAGTTGGATACAATGTATGAGGAGTGTCCAAGCCATGTCCTGTGAAGGCACATGTGGCGGATTCAAAGGGATTGCAAAGGGCATCCGAACCGCCACGCCACACACGATCTGATACAAAAGATGTAAACAATGATCGTAATCAATTGGCGTCACTCTAAAAACAAAAAAGGAGAACTTAAAAGAGGTTCTCGGAAGAAGAAAAAACAGTAACGTAATCGGCAGCGCGCACTCACTCTACCGTCACTTCACACCAGACGCGACTATACCTACCAGCCGTCAGAAGAAGCCTTCATCGTCAACGACAAAACAACACGTCAACGACAACACGTCTTCAACAAGCGACAGGAGGAGACCCACTACCGAACGTAGACTGAGAAGCCCAAAAAACAGGGCAATTGTCACTTTATAAATTTATAAGTATCGATTATCTCCCCCCCGTGTCACATCACTCATTACACTCGAGATGTTCTCGCGTCCCCCCCGGAATGTCCCGACCGGAACGAGAGAGTGAGAGAGAGCACAGACACGTAAGAGAGAAGTGAGAGAGATCGACACTTATCGCCGGGACGATCCGCGTGAGCGGTCGCCCTTTCATGTATATTTACTATATGCGATAAAGTCACTTCTATATTACTGTTATGTATTTATTGGCGAGAGTATTGTGGCAACCCTCTCGACGGCCATGGAGACAGGTCTGATGTATTGTATTGTTATCACTGTAGATTACCGTAGTTACTATTACCATTACTGTAGTTATTAGTACCCTTACTGTAGAGTACCTTAGACTGAACCCTGCCCCATAGCTTAGTCTTGACACCCACCCAATGGCGGCGGGCGCATCAGCTGATCAATTCATTGCTACTGCATTCGTTGTGCTTCATTAGTTACTTATATTAAGTTGTTAATACTGTTTTAGAGATGTCTCAACCTCCGCCGTACTACAACCAGCAGCCGGGATACTACCCGAACGTGAGTTGTAACAAAATTGCTTCAATAAACTTCATACTTTCATTTTCAAAACACCACATCCTCTCGAAAATAGCATTTACCTTTTAATCCAATCATATGATTTCACCTTACAGCAAGACCCGTCCAACTACGATAACGTAAAGCCTACCGCTATTTCGCTATTCGGTTTGCGTTGCAAGGCTACTTCAAACTGCAGTCAGTCTCTTCGAAAGTGCTTTCGCAACGCGATCAAACACTGTTTCAAAGGGACTGACCTGAACGTACATACGTTGAAAAACGATTAGGTCAGCCCCTTCGGAGTGATTATTTTCGTTATCAAGAGACTGACCACTGACCTGAATCATTGTGAAACATCTCGTTTTAGAACGGTCCTCCGAACAACGGCTACTACCCGCCGCCCCAAGGAGGCGCGTACCCCCCGCAACAAGGCTACTACCCGCAACAGCCACAAGTAGTGTGAGTGATTACATAGAACGTGAAGTTCGATTATCGATTGTCCCGCTCACATATTTTCTACTTACCGCTGTAAAAAATTAGAGGTGTGAGTATCACATTTCATGTTTCATTTGAGACTACTGAATAAAGTAACGGCAAGGTTGTGTTATTTGAATTCAGCACGTTTCAATAATTCCGTTACCTGTTGACATGTGTCACGAGCCCGTCTGTCGTTTATTGTCACACTCTCTCCGATACCTCCGACAATCGATGTTGTTGTCGATAGAGCTAGCGAGTGGTGTTTGATGTCACTCCGCGCTAGAACCACACACGAATATTAAATCAGTAGTTCATTGTGGAAGAAAACGAATGCAAATCTATATTAGGGAGAGACGAATTTCTTGCAGGTACCAGGAGGAGCGTCGCCGGGACGACTGCTGTGACTCGCCTTGGTGCACCTCCATCGCCATGCTTCTCTGCGGCTGCTTCCTGGGAGAGGCCCTCTGTGACAGCCCCTGTCTCTGCTGCGTCCTTCCCTGCCCACTCAGACTGCCCAGGTTCAGATAGACCTTTAGGTTACAATAGACCAAACGTTTTCGGTTGCGTTGCGTTTTCCTATGTTCTTTTACGTCGTCTGAGTACATTAGATGCCTATGCTTCCTATTCATTCGCATTGCTCGATTTTTCATTTCGGTATGAATCCTATTATTTCCCCACACACGATGTTTTCAGATGACCATGGTAATCTCTTCTCTACTTCTGGTGTTTTTTATCCGTGTACATTCTTGTCTTCCTGGCATAATTGATTCGTCGCATATTGACTCGTTATCGTTTTCGATTCTGTGTAACATTACTCCATTCTATTGTTTCTTCCGTGTTTGCGAAATGTTCTTCCGACTGTGGCCGATTCACTTACACATTTGTTCACTTATTCGATGTAATAAATAATGTACGTTTCACCTCAACATGACATGTTGTTTTGCTAAAAACATCACAATAGCAGTTATGCAAGAAACCGATAACCCTTCAAATACACGAAACTAGTAAAATGGGAACGTCACGAGTTCGCCTACTGCATTCCATAACCATATCAAAACGCGCTGCTCCCCGATGAACTCTTTCTCACACACACACACACACACAGCCACACGCCGCATTGGCATTGCGCGCGGGAATGCGAGAGCGCGAGGCGAGAGAGAGAGAGTGAGAGAGAGAGAGTGAGTGAGAGAGAGAGAGAGAGAGAGAGAGAGAGAGAGAGAGAGCAGATAGAGAGTAGTGACGTGTTGGCAGCAGCGGCGGCGGCGGAAAGCGGCGGGGCATGCGCTCGAATGTGCGCGGGAAGTAGGGGCGACGGCGGGGTGAGAGAGAGAGAGAGAGAGCGGGCAACGCGCGCACGCGGCAGCCCCCCCACACACACATACACGCGACGCGCCCTACCCTGCCACTCTCTCTCCACTCTACCCCTCTGCGCGGCAGTTGCGCGATTGATCGAGCGCCGCCGCGCTCACTGCTCCCCTTGCCGCGCCCCACTCTATGGACGAGAAACACGACTCGATCATGGACGAGGAAGAGGCCGAGGCTACTTTGAATCAGGTACGGTTCGTAGTTTGTAGCCGGTTCAAGCCGTGAGCGTTTGTGGTGAGTGATGTATTATCTCATTATCTGATTACAGCTCAACTCGCTCTTCGCAACGCCCGGATTCAATAAGAGGGTGAGTGTGTTTTCTCATGTTGCATTGGAATAGATGCTTCCGATTTATTGATATGTGATCGGATATCATACATTCTAGTCACCTGAATGGTTCAATGTGTAGCAGTAAAAAAACTTTGCTAATGTAATTACGTAGTTTCAAAGATTGATCTATGTTCGCATTTGCTTCTCAAGGAGTGTGTAAAATACTGTACATAACAAACGGTCTTCTCCGCTGTTCCTTCTGAACCAAGGACGCGTTTTTTTTCACTTATCAATGATCTCTCAATTTACTTTATTTTTTCTGTTTGAAAAATCATGCATACTATTTGCAGAATTACGGTCCACACGGGAACAGCGGCGAGGGGGTGGAGTTCAACACGAGGCTCATAGCAGCCGTCGAGAAGAGAGCGCTGCTGTATGATCCGGTGGGTATCTCTCCCCCCTCTCCCTCTTCCCCTCTCTACATGTTCCTATCTCTCACTCACTTGCTCTCTTTTATCGGACTGTCTCCCCCTCTGGCAGTTCAGTTGGAATGTATAGTTTCCCTCTGCTCGCTGACCCTTCCCCCTCTCTTGCAGCGCGCCGACCACTATCCGAACGCGTTCGCGCGAGCCGAGGCGTGGAAGGACATCGCAGCCGAGCTGGGCGGAGACTGCACCAGTGGGTCGATGAGTATATGTGCGAGACTCGAACTTTTACTGGTAAAATACAAGTAAAAGATTCGCCCATATCTGTCGCGCATCCTTGGTAAGATCTTCAGAAAGTACCTTTTGGGTACGCAGCCCGCAACCCGTAGCATAGGCGAGGATAGGGCGAGGAGTGCAGCAGTCAGTCTTTTAGAGTTCTATTTCTATTCTCGCAGTTCTGCAGCTAGCGCTTTTGAGACTGTGCTTGACATGTGACATCGTGCACCAGTGGGCGGTTTCTAGAATCTCAAATCTGTGCCGATCTTGTAGCGGGCAGCCGCATCGCCGCGGGCAACGCGTAACACAAGTAGAGACTGGTCCCAACTTTTGCAGGCAAAAAATCAAATAAAAAAACCTATCTGCGCTTATGCTTATGTCATGAAGCGAAGCTTTGATTGATCGAGTCTCGCCTCGGCTGCAGCAGCAAAGCACGCGTTCATACTCGTTCGCTCATCCGCCAGTGTTCAGTGTTCAAGGTGCGGTCAGTCTCTTCGGAAGCCATTCGGGAGTGTTTCGAAGGCATATCAAGGCATTCCGAAATGTTCGGGAGTATTGCGAAAGCATTTCGGGAGTGTTCTGCGCCCGATTCGCAAGGCAATTCCGAAGTGTTTCGAAGGCATTCGGGAGTGTTTCGAACAGACTGACCACATCTTCAGTGTTTACTTCACGTTCACGGATGTCATTGCTCTATTTTAGTTAGTTTCTGGAATCTGATGTGTTGCAACCCAACACATGTATAAATTGATTTGCGATGTAGCCACTAGAGGTAATTTCTAGACGAAACCTATTGTTGCAGAGACGTTTGCGAAGACGCGGTGGAAGACACTGAGGGACAGGTTCAACAAGGAAGACAAGAAGGTGGGGGGGAGAGGGAGAGAGAGAGAGAAAGAGTGAGAGAGAGAGAAAGAGTGAGAGAGAGAGAGAAAGAGTGAGAGAGAGAGAGAGTGAGAGAGAAAGAGTGAGAGAGAGGGAGAGAGTGAGAGTGAGAGAGGGAGAGAGAGACTCTCCCTTGCAGACCCGTTCGAGTGGCCGCCGCAGCACGTGGAACTTCTACGAGCCGATGATATTCCTCTCGCCCCACCTCAAGGCGTGAGTCCTCTCTCTCTCTCTCTCTCTCTCTCTCTCTCTCCTCTCTCTTTCCCCCTTCTCTCTATCTTTCTCTCACTCTCACTCTTTCTCTCACTCTCTCTCTCTCTCTCTCTTTCTTTCTTTCTCTCACTCTCTTTTTTTTCGTTCTCTCTCTCTCTTTCTCTTTCTTTCTTTCTCTCTCTCTACTCCTCTCTCTACTCTCTCTCTCTTTCTTTCTTTCTCACATGTACGGCCGCCACAATTTCTTTTCTGATCACCACCGTCGGTGACCACTCTTTCTCATACGTTTCAGTCCCGTGTTATCTTTCGATGGTTTATTGTCTCGACAATAGACGTTCATTTCGGTAAGGGTTGTCGTAACATTAAAATGCAGCAAAAAATTATAATGATCTGGGAAAAAGGTCGAATACAAACAAACAAAAAAACATTTCTTTCAGCGATTTCGAGATGCAGCCACTGTCCACGCACCCAATGGACGAGAGCGACATCGCCCCACACCTCAATCTCAGTGAGTTGAAAGAGGGGGGGGGGGGGGGAGAGGGGAGAGAGAGAGAGAGAAAGAGAGTGAGAGAGAGAGAGAGAACAGAGGGAGAGTGAGAGAGAGTTCCTCCCTTCAGAGCCGATCGTGTCTCTGGCCGACCTGATCTGTGACGATCCGGACACTGCCAGCCCGTCTTCCAGCCACGACTCACCGGCCGAGAGACTCGAGCCGCTGCCCAGTCCGCAGGTGTGTCTGCCTGTCTGTAACTCTCTCTCTCTCTCTCTCTCTCTCTCTCTCTATCTATCTCTCTCTCGCTCTCTGTCTCTCACTCTTCCACGTAATCAGTTTGATCTCTTTCCTTTTTTTGTTCTTTTTTTACTCTCCCTATTTTCGGGGTATAGGTAAGTGTCTACTGTCACCTTGATGTATCGACAGAAAGGTTCAATTCAGTGTGCCAAGCTGTCACTATTTCTCTCATCGATGAATATTGTTAGTATTATGTATTTTGTTATTTTTTCATTTGTCTTAGTGAATCAACGTGGACAGCTGAACTTATTAGATGTGCCTTCGCAAAGTTCTTCTATGAAATGCGCTTGAAACGTATGCATTGTTTTTCATCGTCGAGCGCTTATCTGATTACATTATTTCACTATCCTCCATTTAGATTAACTCTTTGAAACACATGTTGTCAAGAGGCTTACTCAATATTTGTATGGTTGTTGGTTGAACAATCGAATAGGTAGCTAGTAACGATCAGTCTCTTCCCAACTGATTTTGCACTGGCGCATTGCCTTCGAAACACGAACAAACGAACAATGCCGGTTTCTAATACATAGTCTGTGACACCTTTCCAATCGACTCTTTCCTACAGGTGCCGGCGTCTGTTCCCCGTTCGGAAGCTCGGCCTGCGAAACGCGCCCGCGCCTCGCCCCCTCTCCCCAGGGACCAGCCCCACATACAGTACGACCACTACAATGAGGACGAGGTGAGCGAGGGGCGGGGCTGAATGGGCGGGGCCTGTCACTTGATCTACTCTCGAATACAACAACGGAGATGAAACTCAAAGGGGTTTAGACTGCGTGAAGTATCTGTTGGTGGTTCCTTCGAATAAAAAGGGAGGGGTCGTGTACATGTGTATGTTTTTTCAAGTTTTCACAATCCACTCGCTTGCAGGTGTTTGGTCACATGATCGCACTGCGGCTCGCCAAGTTCAGCGGCAGGCAGAAGGAACTCGCAAAGGTAGATTCTTTGGTTGGCTTCAGTTGCTCTAGATCAGCTTCAATATCCGTGATGCGGGCGTCAGAACCGAGACAGGGGGACCAACAGTTCTGCGCACCGATATGATATGTTGGGTGTGCACATTGCGCCATAAACCTATTATTACAACCTGCAACTCAGGAATGCATTTGCATTCGGTGTGAAACGTATGTGCATCAAACGACTCGAAACAGTCGATTCGTATTGTTTGGTTTACTAACTCCATACGCTGAAACTATAAAAACATCTCTCCAATTCGGACACATGATTTGTGTGTGAAACGTATTACTTTTCTGAAAAGAATTTAGTGAAACAACATAACATACATTGGGTGGGCAAATCAGCGTTGCCGCCAGTAGAGAGCGCAAGAGTGAGTGCGAGGCGGCTAGAAGTCGATACATCGAGATCACGCTATTCAATTAGAATTCGAAAGTTATCAAATGCGGAATGGACGCGCGTAGTGGTGGCGGAACTGAATTCCTTATAAAATTTTCGCGTTAATAGGAAACGTAAGTGGAACATTTAAGTGAATCATGGAAATGTAACGATCATTTTTGCAGCTTCGTCTCCTGTCGACACTAATCGATGTGGAATTCGACACGTAAACCACAGGGATACTACTATTTTTTCAGACTCACTCATTCACTCAGTCGTTTCGTTCTTTTTCTGTTTTGTTGTGGTGACACATTGTACACACGCGCGCTTGCCGGTTTTGAATTGACAGAAAGTATATAATAAGAAAGAGTATGTTGTTGTTTTGTAATAAATATAATATGATAGTTATTTTGTTCCTATTCACACGTTCAAGGAAATGACTACGTGATATCGCTGATATACTGTTATATACTCACAATGGGAACAGAAAACTAATATCCACTAACTACTCGTGAGATTCCCTGAAAAGCTCACTATCCGCGAGGCCGTTAGCTGCTCACTTTCTCCCTTCTCGCATCGGAATTGGCCCAATTCCCGACTTGGAGATTCCATACGAGCCTCTCTGGATGTGCCAGCAATTTTCTCCCGTAGCCTCGCTCGTTTTTGGGTCTTCGGCTCGATTCCGTTTCGCATTAGCATGAATCAAGCATCTGAAGCATCGCTCGCTTTTTGAACCACCACCCCATTCGGGCGGTGAGCGAAGTTGACATTATAGACTCATCAAAACCAGCTTCATTGTATTTATGCGCGTTAGAGCACTCTGGCACACGCACCGACGCGTGTATAATATGTATATGGTTTCGATCTTGAAAATGACCAACTGGACATGTGTCAAAGGGGGCATCGCGCCCTCTTCGGGCGGTCGCCGTGGCTCGCTCGAGGCAGTCACCGAGTCGTCCTCTCGCCAGTACCTCCGGTCATGACGTATCTCGAGGCTATCAAATTTCAAGGCACTATCTTTCACCGTTATCAACTCTTTTCTAACCGCCATTTTTCAGCAGAAACGTCACCTTTCTCGGCTCTCTAACTCCTCCTACAGACGTCGAAGCGACACCGAGTAGTCTGAGAGACGCGACTGTTTATGACCGGCCTAGTGCTAAAATAGTGGTCAGTCTCTTCGAAACAGCCCCTTCAAAATGGCTTCGAAACACGCTTTTTGAAACAAGCGATCACAAAATGACGCTTCGAGATAGATATGCAAATTTTCTCAAAATTCTGAGATTTGAAAAGACCATATCGAGATATCGATATCTCAAGATATCGTGGTGATAATCCAATGACGACTGTTTCCAAACCAGGTGTTAGTGCTCTTTTTCTGATGTTACGCTACTGAAAGAAATTGTTTGTGTACATGGTCGGAGTCGGGTCTACTGATGACTGACAAGTGATGACACTTGAACATCTCTCCTAGGCGCTTCTTCGTATGAAAACGTGATGATCATTGTCGAATGTCTGATCACTCGAAAGCCACTTCAGTCAACTCATTTTCTCAAAACATAATTTCTTTTCGAGGTGTGGTCAGTCTCTTCGAAAGCCATTCGGGAGTGTTTCGAAGCCATAGAAAGGCATTCCGAAGTGTTCGGAAGTATTCGGGAGTATTTTGAAGGCAGTTCGGGAGTGTTCTGAGGGCGATTCAAAATGCAAAACCGAAGTGTTTCGGAGGCATTCGGAAGTGTTTCGAAGAGACTGACCGCATTTAAAACACTTCCCTCATTCTCTGAAAAAGCTCCGTCTTAGTCAGTAGCTAGTCATTGTGAAAGCACATACATTGTTTGAATAACATAGTCGAGTTCAGAGGTGAACACGGAACAGCATGGATGATGGTAGACCTAGACATACATACGTCATAGTGCAGCCTCGGCGAATTCTGAATCGTGAATACGGCAAAACTCGGTGTGGAATCCGGGGAGGGCCATGGGAGGTGGACATTATTCATTCCCTCGCCGGCGGCAGAGCGAATTCAATGCCTTCCACGGGAGAAGACGAGGCGGCGGCAGTCATTGCGGATTCAACGAGACGCCCTCCCTGCCAGAATCCCCGAATCTTCGCCAGAACATTCTGACTCCTGAGCCTGACTTTTCAATCGTTTTCATCTCGTTACCACTGTAATCATCACTGTTTACCTTTTCCTGTGTGATCCATCCTCATCTTCAGATCTTCATTATGCAGTAACTGTTAGTATTTACTTTTTTTCACAGTAACCTGTAAGCGTCAGCACATGTTCTGTGTGTGTTTCGCGTTTTGTGCTCTGACGAATGGCGAGTCGTTCGAAATCCGATTCTGCTTCTTTTCTCTCCTGCCTATTCCCCCGTGGATGTATCTCACTCACTCAGCAGGCTGGCAGGGTGCATCTATAATCACAGAGAGGAAGCGTCAGAAACCGGGGTCGGACTTGGAATCACAAATCACTCTTTCACCCCCATGACAACGTATTTGAGCTTATTGTAGTCGGTTTAGCCAATTGTAGTCTGTAAATATGTATTCAATACTATAAATACGACACACGTTCACAAACTACTAATGTATGAACAGTAACTCTCGGTATATCTAATCGCTTCATGTGTTTTCGTACATCCGTGTGAATGCCCGCTCACACATCGTCTCTTTCACTCACACACACTGTGGTCCAATTAGGTTTTTTCCCGGCGGCTAGCGTATGTAAAAGTGAGCATCCCGCCGCTTCCGAGAGCTATAATCACTCCACGCTTGTTAGAGAGAGGGAGGAAGAGAGAGAGAGAGAGAGAGAGAGAGAGAGAGAGGAGGGCTGGATTTCACGGCCTTGGAATGGGGTGTTTCCATGGCTTGTATACGGCTGGCTGGTTGCTTCTCTCTCTCTCCTCTTTTGTCTTTTCCCAGGAGACACGCTTGTCCGGAGAAGGGGGAGGAATATTCACATTCCACATATCACCCCCTCCCCCCCTTTTTACACTCCTTCCATAGCTCTATTCCACGCTCCTCACTTCCTTTTGTGAATCCGTTTCCTCAAGCGTTTCAGTTTTCTGAATCTCTCTCTCTCTCTCTCTCTCTCTCTCTCTCCGTTTGATTCGGTCAGCTAAAGGTCCCATCGCTGATTTCGTTTTCCCTACTTTTCCAACATCTTTCAAAGTAGTTTTATCTCGTTTTATCGATTCCTTAACTCTCACCTTCACTAATAGCACAGTATGCTGCCACAACAGAGACACACGCGACACCACGAATTATCTCGCGGGCGCCGCGTCTTATTGAATCTCTCTCGTCCCGTGTTCCTTCGGACCCATCCCAGGTGTCCCCGTCTGCCCTCTCTCCATATCCCCCTCTCTCTCGCCGTGCTCTAGCCCGGTCCGCCGTCGCAATCAGCGGTCTATTCTTCCGGCGGCGGGCGTCGCGAAATCTGATTTGTCTTCTCTGCCGACGCTCGCATTCTTCGCCGCCGCAGTCGACTTTCGCTGCTTCGAAACGTCCCCGGGGATACGTTTCGGTCTAGCGGCCAATCTCTTTTGTTGTGTTATCCCTTTTTATGCGTGTATACAATTCAAGTGTACGTGAGCATCCTGGGTGCAATTCGCAACTAAGCTAATCGGGTTTCGTGAGAGTCCCCCCGGCGAGGTCCCTTTCTATGCTTACATGGTTAGCAACGACGACACCACGAAACATAGACCCGCCCGTAGAAGACAGGCTCATTCCCTTTTTTCCTTTTTTTCTTGTCTTGAAGCTGGAGACATCGTCTTGGTGAAGAAAAAAAACGGTGCTTGTGATTTATGAATTTCTAATTTCCTACGTTCTTATTCTGAGTCTCTCCTAAATTAGAGCATGTGCGTATTGTATACATATTCTCGGTTTTGTTTAATTCGCGAGTTTTTTTGCTGCAGTCTCGTCGACAAAGCGTTATTTATGTCTCCGGCAGCGGAGACTACGATTCCTTACGCTGCGCTCTCTCGCATACGCGCGCTCTCTCGCCTTTCTCTAGCCGCTCGAATTGACCAATGACGGCGCGCGGACACGCCCCCAACACCTCATAATAGGCGAATCATAATAAAAGAATGGCTGCACAACTCACGTAAGCTTTCTTCTTTCTTCTTTCTTTCTCACCACATTTATTAAAACCGGGTTTCTGCAATCATATTGTACAACATCAGAATCACTATATTCCCCTACCATCAGAATACCTAATGCGTTCTAATATGTTACACTCGACACAAAACGCCGCAGAATAAGTAATGTATCAGTCTTATGGTGGACCTTTTTTCCCGATTCCCGCGCGTGAGAGAGTCCCGGCCTGGAATATCTGCAATCTGCATATCTGAAATCGCGAGAATCCGAAATCCGCCGCCGCTTACGTATATCCCCTATCCTCTATCTCTTTTATCATGGCAGTTTTTGCGACACATTGATTTTTGCGGAAGGTACAATACAATATATTTGACACAAGTCGCTGTTTGGAAGTGCTTGTTGTGGTTTTGTTTGTATCGTGCAGTCTCCAACCGCAAAACTATGCGAGTCGAGGGCTATTGCTGAATAATTGATCATCCGCGCCATGTCGACATCATTGTTTTGTCTATTCCTCCCTCCTCTCTCTCTCTCTCTCTCTCTCTCTCTCTCTCCCTCTCTCTCTTTCGCTACGCGCAGTCACCATTGTACAGAAATTGTTTACGAATTTGTACTTGTCGATGAGTTAATTGTAGCAATTGATGCCTGTTTTTCTGTTATGGACGTTTTATAGCTTCCATCTCTAACGCTGACTCAATTGTTTCCATGTTCCTGATCAAGTCCGTTGTTATTTACAAACGTATGTGCGTTTCATCCACACGTTTTATCACCCGAGTATGTATCGGGTGTCCTTGGGTGCTGGGGGCACTTTCTGTGTGTGAGAATTCAAATTCAACTCGATACGTGTGAGAAATTTCAGCCATCTTGCCACAATTTAATGGTAGACCCAGACGTCAACAGTAGCGACTTCTTTTTTTATTGATTATAAAATGTTTTCATTAATCCAGTGGAGAGCGTCAAACATATCACAAGAGAGTATAATTATGATGTTTCGTCATTTTTGACTCGTCCTGCAGGGATTCTCTCTCTCTCTCTCTCTC